>OZ019954.1:697416-1077365 GCA_963970385.1 Theonella swinhoei
GATGCCACAAGGCGTCAGTGTACAATATAGAACGGAAAACAGTGGTTTGTGTATTATACCTAGGTTGGGAATACGTCATTAGGCCCCCAGTCAGGTCAGTGAGACTACCTTGGGTTGTGTCCCATTTTCAAGGCTCTAAATTCCACCACAAGTGTTGAGTAAGATGGTCTCCTGGCTGTATTCATGTACTGGTTTGAGGGACTATTCCATGTCTCTGTTTCACACCTATGTACATGTGTCTGTTCCATACCTGTGTACATGTCTCTGTTCCATATCTATGTACATGCCTCTGTTCCATACCCATTCTAGAAGCCTCTGGCATCCTTCAAGGAACTGGGACCACCAGACAGGTTGTTGCCCCTGTGACTCAACCTTTAACCTCCACAGTAGGGGCTATTCCAGAGAATGACACCTACATCTACATGTCTGGTGGAGAGGCCACTTCTGTAGGTAGAAGGGAGTGAGGAGGGAGGGAGGGAGGGAGGGAGGAGTGAGGAGGGAGGAAGGGAGGGAGGGAGGGAGGGCCTCCTACATGTATATATATAATTATGTGTGGGGTCGTCCCCCTCTCGTTCAATTATTGCTACAACTGTAAGTGGTCTTAGTAGTGAGGTGTCCTGATCAGTGAGGTGTCATGATTAGTGAGGTGTCCTGATTAGTGAAGTGTCGTCAGTAGTGAGGTGTCCTGATTGGTGGAGGTACTGTATCCTGATTATTGAGGTGTCCTGATTAGTGAGGTGTCCTGATTATAGGGATTGAAACAAACATATTGTTTGGAACAGCCACTTCTTTTGGGAGAAGTGAGGGGGTGTAGATACTTGCAAACATCCTTTTATCAAAATACATGTGTACTGTGCCTTGCAAGATGGTTGTCAAGTGCACTGGAGTTGTAGGCGGACTCTGTGATTAACTTAGTCACAAACTTATAACTGAGTGCCTTATACAAGTTTACATAGGTGGCCGCATGCCACTGGAGAGGCTGTCCACTTCCCGCCTACTTCTCTTATACACTGACAAGCAACCTGCAACATACAGTACTAATGTAAGGGGGAAATGGGGTGGTAAAGACCAATACAGTGATAACTGGTGTGTCTGGGACAACCTTTTATCAGTGGTTACAATCAAAGCAATGTATCCTGATTACATTTTGTGTTGTAACTTGTTCTCCAAACTCTGGCAGGCCATCATACAACCTACCAGTGACCTTGAACAAGAGGCACAAGCGTTGAGGGCTCGTGTGGAGAGTCTGAAATCACAAGAGGCAGTGATTTGCAGTAGTATAGAGCAGAAGAAGAGAGAGGAGAGAGAGTTGGAACAACGCGTGATGGACTTAAAGAGAGATGAGACTCGACTGAAGCAAATTTGTGACGAGAGAGAGGGACAATTGGCAACACAATCTGAAGTGAGATTAATGGATGTAGGTTACATACTACATGCACACTCCTTTTTCGTTGGAAAAAAGTCATTTTCTTTGAAATATGACAGTTTTAGGGCTCAGCATCTCTTGGAGTGATATTAACAAGGAGGTGTGTGTTTGTGCTGATACTTCTTAACTCACATCCCATGGTGGTAACCTGCCTGTCTATTACAGTATGTGTGATATTCTTTCTCTTACAGAGGGAGAGGGAGCTCCAGCATCGACTGGAGGAGATCAGTGATCGAGAGTTTGCCAACAGACAGGAGGCCATGAGGCTGGAGAGATTGGCTGATGAGCTGCATGTGCAGAAGAAGGATCTTGAACACAGGAAGTTTGATTTGGAGAATTTTAGTGGGGATGGCCCAGGAGTGATGGAGGAACAGAGAGCTGAGCTGATGGAGAGGTGGGAGAGAGGGAGGGAGGGAGGGAATGATGGAGGGAGGAAGGGGGAGGGGGAGAGAGGGAGGGAGGGAGGGAGGAAGGTAAGGTAAGAAGAAGGGTGAGTTTGAGGAAAGGAGAGGGAGTGGGAAAAGAAGAAGGAGAGAGGGAGGAGGAGGGAGGGAGGGAGGGGGAGAGTTTGATGGAGGGAGGGAGGGAGGGAGAAGGAGGGGGGCAGGAAAGAAATAAGAAGATGCTGTGTTACTATAGGGAAAAGAGGCTCCGTCAACAGAATACCGATGTGATGGCGAGAGAGAGAGACTTGGATCAGAGGCAAGAGAACTTTATGCGTTGGAAGACTGAACAGGAAACCGTCATCCAGCAGAGGTTTGGATGAAGATATATACACCGTACATGAAAAAAACCATATCTGGTGGGGCCAGACAAGCTGCTAAGCGATCCCTGGACAGCGCTGTTTTGAGCTTATTAGCTCTCATCAGCAGGGAATACGCACAGCTTGTCTAGCGCACCACCGGTTTATGTACACTTCTGATTAAACAAACAAAAAGTATTACATGTAACTGATTGCTCATAAAACAAGACCTGATTAGTGAGTGGTCATCTTCTCTTTCTTTATGCTGTGTGCTGCACACATTGCTAGATACTGTAGAACATGAGGAACATAAATTGACTTTGTGTAATGTTCCATCTCTATAGAATGTCAGAGCTTCAGATTGGAACTGTGGAAGGTTCCCCTCCCTCCCAGCCCACCCAGCCCTACATCTCACCTTCTCAATCCTCCCCATACCACCCTCACAATGTCACTGACCCACCACAACACAGCAAGACGTCCACTCACCAGTTCACACCGTCCCAGCAGGTGTCGGCTTCCCCCTTGCCCTACGGTCATCACAATGTCACTCCATCACCTCACGGCATGTACACTCATCACTTCTCACCATCACAAATCCCACCTCTACATCAGACACAGCAACACACCCCGACTCATGGGGGTCTTGAAGGAAATTCACAGCCATGGGGGCCACAGACTGTTGGGGGCCCCCCGTATGGAACTCCATCAAACACCACATACCCTCCAGGTACATGCACATACATGCATCCCTTCGAAAAATAACTGCTTTGGGCGAGTTGTGTTGTGTTGCTTTGTCTTTCTGTTGTGTTGTGTTTCCTTGCCTTGTCTTTCTAAGCATCTCATGGATGGTTAAAGTCATGCATACTGTTTTTGAATAAGGGGCCTTGCCCAGTTTATTGCTCTGGGTGCAGCAGGCACTATGTAGGTAATGATGTGGTGGATGAATCTCATTAGTTCTGAAACCACTGAACCACTACTGTTCTGTGCGCCTTGCATTAGTTCCGAAACCTAGTGTTCTGGTGCGCCTTGTGTATATAAACTGCTGGTGTGCTAGACAATTTGCGTGTATTCCCTGCTGATGAGAGCTAATAAGCTCGAAACAGCACTGTCCAGGACCATTTAGCTTGTCTGGTCCCACCAGATATGGTTTTTCTCATCCATGTATTTAATATGTACATGTACATATTTGCATATGCATGTGTACATTTCAGGTGGTGCAGCCCAGCCCTCCCCTGCCGCACTCAGCTCCTACACATCCAACCAGGGGTTACCTGCCAGTGGTGGGGGGTACAGTCAGTCTGGACATCCAGTTGTGTCTACCCACAGCTATACACATGCTGGTCACGGTGAGAATTTCTAACTGCTCTGGAAGGACTAGAAACTGGTCTGGGGGGGGGGGGGGGGGGGGGGTGGAGTGATAAGACAATAGCACCTTAATCAATGGATTGCATGTACTAATACACAATTACTAATAGACAACGTGTTCTAATAGAGGATTGTCAGTCTTGCATTGTATTCATGTAGAGGTGTACATTCTTTACATACATTGTGTACAATGAATGGCTGTAAGTATTAAAAGTTAGTATATTGTAGAAAAAGTGAATTGTGTATACAATGGACATCAGTACTGTATAATATTGTTCCTCCCAGGCCAAGCCCAGGCCAGTAGCAGTGGGTTTAATAACCTCTCCAATCTACCTAGTCAAAGGAGTGAACACCTCTCTACTGGTATGAGGAAATGATTGTGGTACTGGTGTAGTTCACTATCACTCTTTCTCCCTCCCTCCATCCCTCCCTCCGTCCCTCCCTCCCTCCCCCCCTTCCCTCCCCCTCCCTCTAACAGGGATTATTCGAAGTTCCAGTGGTACTAATACAAGTGTGATGGGCATTAGTGGCAGTGGAGGTAGCAGTAGTCGACAGCTCTCAGCAACTAGCAGACCCAGCAGACCCACAGTATGTGGTGCACACACACACACGCGCGCGCACACACACACACACACACACACACACACACACACACACACACACACACACACACACACACACACACACACACACACACACACACACACACACACACACACACACACACACACACATAGATATATCGGCTGTTTTCACAACTAGGTACGCTTGCTCCACTTACCAATAAATAAGGATCTGAGACAAACAGGCAATATATATTACACAAATATTTCATTGTGTGTGTGTGTGTGTGTGTGTGTGTGTGTGTGTGTCCACAGATTGATCCAGACGAAGAGCTAGCCCACCATTTAGCCGAATACCAAGATCCAAAGCAGACCACTGATGAAATTATTGCTGTAAGTCATGTACACATACACACCTCTGTACTTCAACTAAAATAGTAGCAGTGGAGGTACATGTAGTGGTAGTGATACACCAGTACTCTAAGTCATGTATACTGTGTCTTACAAGACAGTTGACAAGTGCAATGGAGTTATAGATAGCCCTAGTCATGATAACTGAGTGCCTGACGGGCACTATTTGTGCATAATAGGTGGCCACATGCCACTTGATAGCCTGCCTACTTCCCTGCCTACTTCCCTGCCTATTTCCCTGCCTACTTCTCATACACTGACAAGCATCCTGCAACATACATGCAGTATACATGTACCTCTGAACATTCAACGTACTGCCTTGGATACAACTTGAGAACCCATAGCATGTATACATGTATATTCACACTGCACTTGATGATAGGATCATGCAAGCTTGTTGATTCGAAGGAAGTTTCCTGATTCTGCCTGGAATACAGGTCAATGTAAGGTAGCGAGCTACTTTTCTCTTTTAGCTGACTAAGTATCCGAATTTAGCCTAGAAATCTTTTTCAATGGTGCATCCGCTTTCTTGCTCATACACACTACAACTTTGTGTCCTTATTGAGGTGCCCTTGATTGAAGGTGCCCTGTTTTTATTTTCGAGGAGTCCTTGTGTTTCAACAAATATGGCAGCCAATGCCATGTTTATCGAGGTGATTGATCTGGCAATGTATGTGCATGCCTACAGGATGAGGAGTATGCTCGTCAGTTGCAGATGGAGCTGAATGCACCGCTGAATTCGAAGTCCACGGAGACTGACAGAGAGTTAGCTCTTGCTCTGATGAGAGATGAAGCAGTGGTCAGTTCACTCCACACGATAGAGATGGTGTATGTGTATGTACAGTGTAAGGGTTGGTGTGTGTGCAATAATTGGTAGCAGACTTAATTTGTAAGTACTTTACAGACTATGTTACTATCATCCTCGCCTAGTATTTCTAACGTCCTTTTACGTCACTAGCTGTTCAATGGACCTACATGTATCTGATTCTGAATCAGATAGGCCCATTGAACTGCTAGCAAGCACATATATATATATAGTCATAGAGCTGGAAAAACATCCTACGGATGTGAAACATCTGTACTTTTATGGTAAATATGATAACCTTTTAAGAGGCTGTGTGTGTAAAAAAAACATCCTACAGATGTGAAACATCTGTCCTTTTTTTTATGGTAAATATGATAACCTTTTGAGAGGCTGTGTATTACACACACAGCCTCTCAAAAGGTTATCAGATTTGCCATAAAGTGCAGAAGATGTTTCACATGCGTAGGATGTTTTTTACACACACAGCCTCTCAAAACGTTATCAGAATAAAGTACAGAAGATGTTTCAAATGCGTAGGATGTTTTTTTTTACACACAGCCTCTTAAAAGGTTATCATATTTACCATAAAAAAAAGTACAGATGTTTCACATGCGTAGGATGTTTTTCCAGCTCCATGACTATATTCTTGCTCCCTCTTACCCACAACACTCATGTAAAGTATTGTATAATATGAATGCCACTCGAATTGAGATCTGAAGACTCATCAGAAAGCTTTTACCATCTTCACACCCTTAAAATTCCTTCTGCATGTCCCTACTGAACAATGTTACTGTACATTATGACTCTACTGATGTATCTCTATATACATATACACATACACACATGCTCATGCTCTAGAGCCATAACCTAAGCAGTCCCACAGACCTGCAGACTATCATATCACGACGGGAAGAGCAACAACTTCAGGTGAATACTCAGTCCTCAGAGTCTACACATCTCAACTCACCCAAGACAGTTATTGGCGAGCATAGCGAGCCCTCCTAGTGATCTGAACAGGCAAATTTTCTAAATTTTTTCATATGTGACGGGTACTGCACATACTGTAACATACCTGCTTCTAATTTAGCGTGCGCACTCTCCCACTCACCAACAATGCAGAGCATTCAACTAGTTTAATTTTTATGCCTACAATACGTCTTGGGTTATCTTTCTAATAGCTTGTGTGCTATGCTCAGTATGACTGCTGCTTATATCAAGAGTATATAATAGCCTTTATCTGGGTTGCCTTTCTCTGGCCAAATTTATTCTGACTTCTCCCACAAACAGTTTCATGTTCTTGCAATGGTGTAGTGTCTTGAATGACAGTCTCATTAGACTTTTGTGTGTATGTGTACATTCAATGTTGAAATTGAATTTGACTGTGTATACAATCATACTACAGGAGCAACGTGATTTTGAGCTGGCCAAGACTCTTGAAGGTCCAATTGAAGATCCACTGAATGACTTAGGCTCATAGTCCCATTATGTCTGTATCACTTGATATACAGGTTACGTAATGGTGATGTAATAGGGACAGGAGTGTTTTATGTGTGGTATGTTCAGTTGGAGTGCTGCGTTGCGCAGTTACCTGTCATTTATATTATGGGATGTAAGTTTAGTTTTATATCTTTCATTTTCAAAATACAGCGCCTGTATTTCCATATTAATCACGCGTTACTTGTGCGCATGCGTTAAAGCCCGAGCTACATAAGGAGTTGCATAATCACCTCTTGGACTGGCCGTGTCTGTCCTATTCAAGTAAGTCAATGGATGTACTAATAAACAGTGTACCTGTACATGAGGTGCTGAGTACTCGTGCACACGCACACGATGTCTACATTACAATGTACTTTAGAGAGTGCGATGAACTAGTGCAGTGCAGTTCTGTCAACAACCCTTGCTACTATATAGCCGCAGCGCGAGTGAGTGCACGCGGCACCGGCACTGTAAGGCAAGGTTTATACAGTGGTCGATGGCACAGTCTGGGCAGTACCAGAGCTTCCGGTGAGTCGACCACCTTCCAATAAACGTATAATTATAGGGAACAGTTCGTTGCACTTTGTGTGAGAGAGACCGCTAATGTGCACGTGATTCGTAACTATCAATGGCAGTGTTAGTATAGTAAAATGAAACTGATGGTGTAGGTGAGGTATTTTAGAATTCTGTGGCTGCATTCTCTTTCCATTTGGTGATAAGGGGTCCTGTAACTAACCTCTGACAACACAGTATGCAGCTACATACATCACAGACATGACCGTTATAAAGAGGATTGAGCATGAATAACTATTATATAAAAGTGATTGTGAATATACTTATTTACTTGTCATGTGACTCATCAGTAATTCCTCACTTTGTATATAGGGTGTTTCTATGCTCTATTGAGTTCAGTGTATATGGCTCAGTACCCACTGTCTGTATAGGGTGTCCATACAAAACAGTCTACACATAATGTGTGTATACCATTCACAATTGATTGATACTGTACAGTCAGATGAACATGGATGAAGAGCATCAATTATTGACTGTGAAGCAACCCAAGGCTCCAAGCAACTATGCATGCCTGAGATTCACTGTGGTGGTTTTGACACTACTGCTTATCATTTGTGCATCTGCCATCGTTGGTGAGATTGGTTTTGACAGAAAACTGCTATTAGCCATAGCACACCATCTGTGATTATACATGTGGTGAAGGGAAGAGTGTAATTGGCTAGCAGAGCGAGTCAACCCAGTCGTGAAAATGGCCGAGCTTATTTTTCTGTTTTTGTGACCCTACTTACCATAATGTCATACAGGACTACTGTTCTAATTTTGCAATGGCATTTTCAAATTACCCGTTTAGGTGGGCTCACTCTGCTTGCCAAAAGTGTGCTGCATATAATTATGGGGTTTGGTCAATGCTGCTATATACACATAGTCAACAGTCTGCTTAAGGCCATACTAAGTAAATACCTAGTTTCACAGGCAATCCCGCATGCCATTTAACCACCGCATGCAATATACTTATTTTTTATTAATTTCCGGTATAAAAGGAAATCTCTGGCGGCGCGCGTGCCCTACCGCCGGAAGTTGGCCGGTAAGGCCACGCACCCTAGCACTGAGCCACATTTCCATGATTGTGTATGTAGTCATGGTAGTACTGTCAGTCCAAATCTCTGTCAATCTTAGTGTGCAAAAGGATTGGGGATTGCATCTACTGGACGAGCTTGCTACCCTTGCAGAAGTCCTGGAACAGTTTAAACGTGGCGAGATTGAGCCAGCTTTATGTTCCTGATGCTCTCTTGGAGCAGCCGTTCGAGTGCTACATCGCTCCAAATTTGTCTGGGCCGTTTCAAACAGTTTATCTAAAAAATAATAAGTAACGCACGCGCGCATGCGCAGGTGGTGTAGTAGTGCCTGTGAAACAATGAATTTACTTAGTATGGCCTAATAGCATTTGTGTAGTGTGTAGTATTGTGTCACTTGACATGAACTGCCACTTACCAAAATATTATACATGTACCTATTGGGGAATGGAGTGAGCTTGCTTGTCCTAATATGATAACCTCTGCCAGAAGTTATCATATTAGGACAAGTGGACAACAGTAAATCTATCTAAGTGTCTTGGGCCATCCTGACTTATTGGATGTTTTGTGCCCACACACAGGTCTTGCTGTTGGTCTGGGAGTAAGTGTGTCTTCCAATGGAAAAGTTGGCCACTCCTCCTCCTCCTCCTCTACCTCTCCTTCTCCCTCCCCTTCTCCCTCACCCACACCCTCTCCCACCACAACTGTATGCATGACTGAGAGCTGTATAAAGCTTGCAGCTCTTGTTCTCCAAAACCTGAACCAGACAGTAGACCCATGTGACGATTTCTACAACTTCACATGTGGAGGATGGGAAGCTACACGTGGCATACCACAAGGTTACTGCATGTATCATCTGGAATTTAGACTACAGTAAGAAATGCAGGGTTTAAAGGACACATCTCTTTCAAGGCTTCCTGCTAAGTATGTAAATAGGCAATAGGAAAGCTATACCTCCCTTAGTTGAATATTAGAAGTGTACAGTGTGCATACTTCCATACTTCCATACTTCCATACTTCCATACTTCCATGACTGTATGTATGTGTACACATGTTTCTCCCATGACAGGATATGGACAGTACTCTACGTTTCAAATGCTCTCAGACCTAAATGAAGTTTTACTACAGAAGGTAATCGTTTTGCCTTTATTGAGCAGTGAACGTATGTAAGTGTGTGTATGTGTGTGTAGGTGTTGAGTAGTGGAGATGATGGTGATGTAGAGGCAGTGAAAAAGATGCTCGTCCTCTACCAGTCTTGTCTGGATACGGACACCATTGATAGCAAAGGAGCCGAGCCTCTCATAGAACTCCTCCAAGCAACAGGTCACCAGGTTACACAAGAGACATGCTCACACGTGGATCATAATTAATCATGTGACATTGATTCCCTACAAACACCAGCATCTGAGTCTGGGTCTTATAAAGGTTTCTCTCTGGGTTGTAACATTAAATCCTCCCCCTATATCAGTGTATAAGCCTCTACTTGTTAATCTCATCTACAATTTTCCCATGCTGAATTTACCTGTGCATGAAACCGTGTAGGTGGATGGAATTTGGTGGAGGTGCCCCCATCATTAGAGCTGGGAATTGACAATGACGGTCAGTGGAGTGTCAATAGCACTGATTTCATCTTAGAGAAGTTTGCTGGAAGTCCGGCTTTCTTCAGTCTCTACGTAGATGTTGATGATAAAAACTCCTCTGTCCATGTATTGCAGGTATTTTATATCAAATTATCAGCTAATTTATCATTACTAGGCTTTGTGACCATGTCTATGGGATATATAAGTATCATAAAGACAGCTTTGACACTGGTTTACACATGTTTATGAAAATTCAGTGAGCCAGACAAAATTAAATATTAATGGTAGACAGCTGTTTTGAACTGTTTGCCTTTTATAAACACCGTGTGTGCCTGGTTGCTGTGGTAGAGGGCGGAATTGTGTACATGTGTCAGTGATATGATTTTTTCCAGCTTTCTCAAAGTGGATTGACCCTCCCCAGTGCACAGAGTTACTCTGACAACAGAACTGCAGAGCAAGTAAGATAAGTGATTGTAACTGCATTAGTGTAGAGTTATACTTACACATGTACATATACATCACCTGTATTAATATGTAATAATGTATTTATCATGCTAACTAGGAAGTTTTCTTAATAATGATTTTCTCCAATGCAGAACAAGGATGCTCTCAGAACATATATCCAGACAGTTCTCACTCTTATAAACTCTTCAGGTATCTAAACAGATGTGTACATGTTGTGGTATGATGATGTGTTTCTATTTCTGCTGTGTACAGTTGATGAGAGTGTATATGAAACAGCAGCTGATGAAATTGTTGAATTTGAAAGTAGTCTAGCAGAGGTATAATTTTGTACATACCTTGCATGTATACTCCACGTATATAGCAAAAGACCCTAAGTCTCTTTGACCGACTACTAGGTGGATAAGTAAAAAATTCATTAACTGTTAGGGATGATAGTGCCAATCCTATGAAAGGAGGCAGTGTGCAGGCAGTGATGATTGCTTATGAAATATGATCATTGTGAAGGCATAGGCAGGGGATGGGCATGCAACAATAGTACATGTGTAACCCAGGATGTAGGGAGTGGTTGCATGCTTATTCCTGCCTTTGCTTTCATACTGCTCATTGTTCTGAGCTGTTTGAGTCTTCATGGGCATGTCAGCACCACCCCTACATAGACCAACTTTCTGATAATAATTTCTACAGATATTTGTGAGTAATACTGATCTTCGTGATCCAGAGAAGGCATATAATAAAATGACTGTTGAAAACCTGTCATCTCTTTGGCCTGACGTAAGTGTTCTTACAAATAGCATTTCTGTATTATGTGTGCATATATACTCTCCCTCTCTCCCTCCCTCCCTCCCTCCCTCCCTCCCTCCCTCCCTCCCTCCCTCCCTCCCTCCCTCCCTCCCTCCCTCATTGCCTCCCTCCTTTCCTCCCTCCTTCCCTCCCTCCCTCCCTCCCTCTCTCCCTCACTCTCTCCCTCTCTACCTCTCTCTGCCATACCAGTTGGATTGGGACAAGTTTGTGTCGGTGCTGTTTAAAAACACAACAAATATCACAGTCAATGCAAGTGAAGTGGTCATTGTACGAACACCAGCTTATTTTACAAATCTCACCAATGTCTTCAGTGCTGCCAATGAAAGGTGAACACTTTCAGTTATAATTGTTACCACAACATGTATATATATATTCATGGTAGATATATCTAGGTAAACTGTAATACCTGATAGATATGTATTAAGACAGGGTTTAATCTAGTATATGTATATATATATAAGGCAAAATTAATAATTGTAGAAACTTGGGGGGCAGAGGGGGGAGCAGAGGGGACACATTTGGCAGGGCAGGAGAGGGATTAGTGATGGTGTCATATGCTTGGGGGGGGGGGTGACTGAAGTCCTTGAGGGGGTATTTGCCCCCCTGCGCCCCCTGGATTAAACCCTGTAAGACATATGATTACTCCCATTGACAAAACTGTCCTAGCATACATTTCTGTGTAAGATTACATGTGATTGTGGTCCCCACAGCACTCTGGAAAACTATGCCAAATGGCAGCTCATCTTGTCCTATATACCAGCACTTTCCTCTGACTTTGTGTCAGCCTTTGACTCATTCTCACTGGCAACCACTGGGCAGGGCTCAAGACAACGCTACCAGTCATGTTTATCTCTAGTAGAGGCCGTTATGCCTATTGCACTTGCCAGACCTTTCACTGATTACATATTGCCACCAGGAACAAAGGTATTGCTTGTTAAGTATTTGTCTCATTATTGTCAAATTGTGGGGTAATCGATAGGAAAATGTCTCGGACATGATTGAAGAGGTGAAGAATGCTTTCATTGTGCGTTTGGAAGAGAAAGATTGGCTGGATGCCACCACCATAGAGAGATGCAAGGAGAAGGTGGAAGCCATTACACAGATGGTGGCATACCCACAGCAGATTGACAATGACACCTACATCAATCAGCTCTATGCAGTGGTTAGTTTCTGCACAACACTAATAAAATGTGTACCACTGTAGTAGAACTCATTACCAGCCCAAGATACATACTTGACACTAAGACTCACGCGATAACTGAACTCCTTCAAAAATGCACTTCACACTATCAACAGTAAAAGTTTTCTCTCACTCCAAACTTGGTACACAAACAAAGCTTATATTTTAACTTACAAAACATGGTATAAATTTGTATGGTGATACTTTTTATATTATTGTACAGTATAATTTCAGTGAAGCAGAATTTTTCAGCAATGCCTTGGAAGTTGGGGTGCTGTCTGTAGTTGGAGGTCTAGGAAGTCTTCGCAGCCCTGTCGACAAATCTGTGTAAGATTTTCCAACACAAGGATGCACATGTATGTATACATTCACATTGGAAGCTCTAACTCTAATTTGGGATGTTATTAAAAATGAACACTGTGTTCAGATTTTGGAGGTCTAAGTGTACACAGATATGGTACTGTCTGGTTAGTGAGGTGTCTTCATTTCAGTCCTGATTAGAGGGTTCCACCTAATATCAAAATGACAATGTTATCACTATCACATCATATTGAAAAACACAATGGTGCATGACCTTTGATACTGAACCTCCTCTCCTCAGGTGGCTGAATGCTCCAACTGCAGTCAATGCCTACTACAGTCCACAATTCAACCAGTTTGGTATGATCAAACCATGTGTATGTCTCTTAGTATCATAGAGTTCCATGTCTCTCTTATTTAACCAACTGCAGTGTTTTTGGAAGGAATATTGAATTCACCATTTTTCCAAGTTGGATGGCCTGAGTAAGAACTGTCAGTTTACAGTGTCAAATGGTCTAATAAGGGCACCCTTGGAAGAGAAGAAGTGTGTCCTGATACAATGAGGTGTCTAGATTCCATAGAGTGGGGAGCACATAAATGTGGATTTTAGGGCAGCATTTAAAGTGCTTTCTTTGTCAGGTGTTCTTGTTCACATTCTAGTATTTCTGTCCTAGTTCCTTCCTGTATGGTGCACTGGGTGTCGTCATAGGGCATGAACTAACTCATGGATTTGATGATCAAGGTACCTGCATACAACTCCACACTGTGTGATGTAGCTAAGTCTCTCTCATGCTTTGATTAATCACTGTAATACTAGTCAGATACCCATTATAACTGCTTTCTGATGTACATTGTATCTCTTCAATAAGTAATACCAATGGAAAAGATTTTGTTTGTTTTTTGATTGTTCACTTCCCACTCTATAGGCCAGCAGTATGATAAGGACGGTATATTACGCCAGTGGTGGACCAATACATCAATTGAGCACTTCAAAGAGAGGCAGGTCTGCTTCGAAGAGCAATACTCACAGTATGAACTGTTTGGATACAGTGTAAGTACTCCCAATGCACATATCAATGTCACACATACATGCAGTGTGCACAAATCAATGCTCTCCTATTCTGCTATGGTACTCCATACTGGTACAGATTAATGGGAACCTGACTTTGGGAGAGAACATAGCAGACAATGGGGGACTACATACAAGCTACCAGGCCTTCACCACTCTCATGAACACAACACAACAGTATACACTACCAGCTCTGAAATACACACCTGAACAGCTCTACTTTATTGCATATGGTCAGGTATGTATAGTCTAATGTGGCCAGAGCCAAGAAATATGTAATTATAGGGTTCATGCAACAAGCATATATTAGTGAGCATCACGGCATGATTAATAGCTGTTAACTATTATACATTTACATTTTGTACTGGCTGCAGGTGTGGTGTTCACTGTACACAGAGAAGTTCATTGCTAGTGATGTCAAGACTAATCCCCACAGTCCAGGGCCCTTCAGGTGTGATATGTGAACCAGTTATAACCATCAGCCTGTGTATACATTTATATATCTTCTAATGTACAGAGTGAATGGTGCCATTGTGAACAGTGAGGAATTTGCAAGTGCTTTCAGTTGTAAAAAGGGGTCACCAATGAACCCAGATAGAGACAGGTGTGAACTGTGGTAGTATATCTGATGCTGTATCCTGCAGTAGAACTGTAACAATTCTGAGACTTGTAACCAGTGCAGTGCAGTAAAGTATAGCATGTTTTTGCTAAGCAAAAGCACAATTGATGAGCAGTGATGATAGTAGGAGCTGTATCGCAACTTTGCCCCAGTTCCGTATGCGCATGCGCGGAACATACGCACTGATTGTGCGTGGGAGAAGAATCCCAGTCCTCCGCGCGCGCATACTGCGCAATAAATTAAATGCGGGGGTGGAGAAAGCCTAGCCTGGACCATTTTCGCACGTGATGCATGCCACAGGCGTCGTCACGCGTCATCAAGCACGTATCGGTGTGCTATATTCGATAAAACTTAGATGACGTCACAAAATTCATGTGCTTCCTGTGTATCACGTACATATGAAAATGGACCAGGCGGCTTCTCCGCCCAGCCGTAATTAGGCAAGCGCGGAAAATTACGGCTCCACGGTACGGACACGGACACGAGACTAGCCTAGTACCCTCCGTTTTCCACCCCCGCATTTAATTTAATACGCAGTGCGCGCGCGCGGAGGAGGAAGATGTTCTCCTCCCACGCACAATCAGCGCGTAATATTAAATGCTCGCGGTGAAGGCCTGGAACCCAGCCCTGTTTCGAAGACGTTGAGTTGTGACCCCGACATCTGTAAGGCTGATCTTGAACTCCTGCCTTCCACCGCGCGTGTCGCCAGCCATCGTTTCTTTCCACATTTTCTTATGCCACAGTATTCGGATGTGGCGCTGAGTGCACATAGCGATGAATGCAGTGTGAGATGCAGCAACGGCAACACCTAGGCCAACACCTGCAAAGTTTCAAAACACCGTCCTCGGTGATGATCTCACATATGCTTCTTGCACTCATCAAATGGGGACTCGCAGTCAGTCATGGAGATATATGATTAGAGCCGACCTCCAATGTTCAACAAAATAATCCATCTTCTTCTGTTTCTCACACTGTAGGAACTTATGGTTGTATTTCCAAGTGTCAGGTCTGTTATGTGACAAGATCCGCTTGACATTGCTAGCTTCATGATAGCTCTACATGGTCTTAAACTGTGGTGCCACATGCTCATCAATCTATGCAGAATAAGCCTTTAGAGATATATATCTGTTTGAAAACTCTCCACTAACTTTAACCTCTTTATATATATAGTCTTGTTTCTGAGAAGAGATTTATCACCAACAGTGTGGATGCTTTCAAAGAGAAAGGATGAAGAATTGCTGGCAACACATGCAGTGGAAGTCAGAAATACAGAAGAGAATTTTGAAGTTTCAATTTTCTCATTGATTTACACAATACAGTCAGACAAAGATGGATGAGGAGTACATATTGCTAGCTGTGAAGAAGCCGAGATATTCAAACAACACCTATTGCAATTGCCTCCGATACACTGAGGTGTTTTTAGTATTTTTGCTGGTCATTTGCATAGTGACCATTGTGGGTAAGATTACAAAACTAGTTTATAGCACACCACACATGTGACTATACATGTGATTAAGGGAACAGTATATGAAGTTCGGTCAACATCAGATTAATAATGCCAGGGGCAGGTCCAGGGGGGGTCCTGGGGTCCATGGACTTCCTAATTGTCTTACTCGGAGTTTCTGCTAGGAATCAGCTTGATAGGTGTGTGCACGTTCATTTGTATGCAACACTATACCAGCCTTGTTCCAAGGCCTCCCTCTGCGTGTGCTGCGCAATAAGGAAACGGCTTGAGTACATATAGTTCGTTCCCTATCAGATTTGCAGCGACGAGGCGATACAGTATATGCATGCAGCAATAAAGTTTGTAGTTCCCAAGAGTTTCAAGGCTTGTGCATTCCCCATGTACAAGCTTGGGAACACTTGGGAAATGAACACTTGTGTCCAAGCCTGTACACCTCTTGGAAACACTTGTACCTAAAGAGGCATACAGGCTTGGACACAAGTGTTCATTTCCCAAGTGTTCCCAAGCTTGTCCATGGGGAATGCACAAGCCTTGAAACTCTTGGGAACTACAAACTTTATTGCTGTTGTATTGATGCTTAGCAAAGCGATGCTAAGCACCATTGCGGCCGTCTTCGTAACTGTTCATAGTGCTCAGCAGAACAGATCGCATTGCGAGATGATGCCACATGAAATTTGCACTTCCTTGGACCCCTCTCTTAAAAATCCTGGATCTGCCTCTGAATGCATGTGTACATGTTGTATGTATGTAGTACAACACTTTACAATACAACAGGCCAATGCACCCCTAATACTCTGCATAGCATATGCAGTGGCTACTGTAGAAAGTAAACCATGTTCTGCTATTGCAATGCCTCTCCAAACATTTACTTTCCTAAAAAGCAAATTCTGCCTGTACCTCCTAAGGTGCAAGAACAGAATAGTGCCACTATTCTGTCTTGAGAGATGCTGCTCTATATTTACAGTCATTGTAATTCTAGGGCAGCAGGAAATCTAAGTGTCTTGGGCCATCCGATGTGTTGTGTCCACATAGGTCTTGCTGTTGGCCCGGGAGTAAGTGTGTGGAAGGAAAGCCACTGTGCCGCTGCCAACTCTGGCATCTCCCCCGCCACTGTATGCATGACTGAGAGTTGTGTGAAGCTTGCAGCTCTTGTTCTCCAAAACCTGAACCAGACAGTAGACCCATGTGATGATTTCTACAGCTTCACATGTGGAGGATGGGAAGCTACACATGGCATACCACAAGGTTACCACATATATTGTGTCCTAATAATATGAGTACTACAGTGGAAGAACAGCCGTTGTCCATCATGAATAATTCATTAGCATAAATACAGTGAAGCAAGAGCCAATAAATGGAGCTGATAAACTCCACCAAACATTTTGATACATGGCATGATAGTATAGAATGCTTTCATTATATCAGGTGGTCATTCTCAATGTGCTATACAGCCAGAAACATGTTCTCATGAATTATTCATAAAGGACTTAGGCCACTCTTCCACTGTAGCTTATTCCCCTCATCTTGTCTCTCCTAGTGGAATGCTACGCATTGTTGGCGAGCGGGAGAGTGCACACGCAAAATTAGAAGCACGTATATACAACATTACGCTATATAGTGCCTGTCACAAATGGCGAGCGGAAGAGGCAAGGCCGGTTACGCGTAGCATTCAACTAGAATATATATATCGATGCATTTTGGCCCCAGGCCGGGACTGCCCACGTGCTACACGCAAACGCATTGTTGGCGAGCGGAGAGTGCACATGCAAAATTAGAAGCACATATATTTCATTAAAATGTTAAGGATGTAGGGATGACCATGCTAAAAAGTACAGGAACAAGATGCAGTACATGCAACAATCATAACATGTGTAACTCCTCCCTGCATCTTTTTATGGGGTTACGCATGTTATGATTGTTGCATGCCCATCCCTTGCCTTTGCCTTCATGCTGCTCCTTATTTCTCATGCCATCATCACTGGTTTTGCCTGCATATACTGCATCTTGTTCCTGTACTTTTTAGCATAGTTCTCAACTTCTGAGTTTGTAAATAGGCTAGGGTTAGGCTAGTAAATTAAAGTGCTTTTGTTTGTATAGGAGAATGGAGATGAGGTTTATGAATAATTCATACACACAATTTCCATGACTGTATGTATGTGTGTACACAAGTTTCTCCCATGACAGGATATGGAGAGTACTCTACATTTGACATACTCTCTGACCTAAATGAACTTTTACTACAGAAGGTAATAACCCCCTATACTTTTATTTACTCCATACCAGCTAGATTGTGTAGAACTTTTCAATAATATTAGGCTGTCCTATAATCCACACCAATGACAAAGGGGCTTTAAGTTGTATATACAATGTGCATGATAATTCACTCATAGAGATGTCAACACAACGAAAGGCAAAGCAGCACAACACATAGCCGGAAGGCCAGACTAGACTATTTCTCCACCCTCTTTCCTAACACAGGCATACATATAATTGTGTGTGAATGTATACATCTGTAACCTGACAGCTTCAAGTTAGGCCTAATTACTGTGTGTGTGTGTGTGTGTGTGTGTGTGTGTGTGTGTGTGTGTGTGTGTGTGTGTGTGTGTGTGTGTGTGTGTGTGTGTGTGTGTGTGTGTGTGTGTATGTGTGTGTGTGTGTGTGTGTGTGTGTGTAGGCGTTGAGTAGTGGAGATGATGATGATGTGGAGGCAGTGAAAAAGATGCTGGTCCTCTACCAGTCTTGTCTGGATACTGACACCATTGATAGCAAAGGAGCTTGGCCTCTCATAGACCTCATCATACAAACAGGTAATTATTCTATATATGCTCACATGCAGATCATGTGACGTTAAAAAACTGCACAAGCATACATGTATTTACAACAACTGTAGAGTACGTCTTATAAAGGTTACATGCTCAATGACCAAACTTGTATAAATTTGCATACTCAGTTAGTCAAGAATATATAAGCCTATGCCAGTGCATAAGTTTCTTTCTATTTGATTTAGGTATTAGGCCCATCTGCAATTTTCCCATGCTGAATTTACATGTGTTGTGGACTGAATGTAACCATGTACATGTAGGTGGATGGGATTTGGTGGGCATTGTTGGCTATGGCAGTCAATGGAATGTTAATAACATTCAATTCATCTTTGAGAAGATTGTTGGAAGTCCGGCCTTCTTCAGTCTCTATGTAGATGTTGATGATAAAAACTCCTCCGTCTATGTATTGCAGGTATTGTGTGCCATAATGTTATGCATATTTTGAGCTAGTTGGCTTTTTGCATAATTCAGGTTTTCTTTTAGGGTGGGGCAAGGGGGGCAATTTGCCCCCCTGAAAGTGGCTTTGCCCCCCCCCCCCCCCCCCCCGAGATGGGCTATGATCAATTCCTCTTTATGTACACAAAAACACAGGACAGTCTTGATACAAGGCTACCCTCCTTAATTTTAGGAAGTCCTGCAAGTTTCTCTCCTGAAAACATTTTCTAGAAAATCCCTGCATATTCCTAGCTCTGCCTCAGCACAGACCTCTGTACATGTGATGATAATTTACTTGTTTTTCAGCTTTCTCAAAGTGGATTGACCCTCCCCAGTGCACAGAGTTACTCTGACAACAGAACTGCAGAGCAAGTAAGACAAGTGATTGTAACTGCATTAGTGTGGAGCTATTCTACATATACATCACATGTATTAATGTTTGTGTCTATTAGCTAATCATTCTAAGATGTAGATGATATTATGATTAAAGTTCTCTTGATAATATTTCTTCCAGGACAAGGATGCTCTCAAAACATATATCAAGACAGTTCTCACTCTTATAAACTCTTCAGGTATCTAAACAGATGTGTACATGTTGTGGTATGATGATGTGTTTCTATTTCTGCTGTGTACAGTTGATGAGAGTGCATATGAAACAGCAGCTGATGAAATTGTTGAATTTGAAAGTAGTCTAGCAGAGGTACTAGTAGATTGTTACCCAGATGACCCTGATGGACTTATCCACTCTCAATTTGCATGTCGTACCTAGAGCCACTACTAGATGGATATACCTAACTTTCTGCAGATATTTGTGAGTAATACTGATCTTCGTGATCCTGAGAAGGCGTATAATAAAATGACTGTTGGAAACCTGTCATCTCTTTGGCCTAACGTAAGTGTCTTACAGATTCTATCTGTCTTTCTGTTAATTAACTCTCAGTGTGCAATGGTTACTCTGTGTGTGCCTGTCTGCCTTTCTGATAGCAGACACGGTAAGCATGCATACGTGTTAAAATGATCATTAAAAGTTATGGTTTTATTTGCTTCCTATAGTGCAATGCAGCCACATTACTTTAGTTCAATCTTATTTTAAAGGCTAACAATATGTTTGCTGCTATATACCATACAAGTCAATGTACATGTAAAAGCAGTGAGCTATATATTTTCTCCAAATCTCCAGGGTTCTTTCCTACAAATATTCCATATACTCTCCATAAAATTAACAAGAGTTCATAGCTTCTCTCAGACTGGTGCTTGTGCATGTTATATGTGCTCCGAGGGTTTAGCACTTTGGTGTAATTATGTACATGCTCTCTCTGCCATACCAGTTGGATTGGAACAAGTTTGTGTCACGCCTGTTTAATGAGACAACAAATATCACAGTCAATTCAAGTGAAGTGGTCATCGTACGAACACCAACTTATTTTACAAATCTCACCAAAGTCTTCAGTGCCGCTAACGAAAGGTGAACACAATTTTTTAAAAGCATTAATGATTGGGTCACAGACCACAAACATATAGTTGTGAGAGAATATGCCAAATGTATGTGTGTTATGACATGTAAATTCCTTTCATTGCCCCAACAAACATATTTGAGTATACATACAACATTACATGTGATTGTGGTCCCCACAGCACTCTAGAAAACTATGCCAAATGGCAGCTCATCTTGTCCTATATACCGACACTTTCCTCTGACTTTGTGTCAGCCATTGACTCATTCTCACTGGCGACCACTGGGCAGGGCTCAAGATAACGCTACCAGTCATGTTTATCTGTAGTAGAGGCCATTATGCCTATTGCACTTGCCAGACCTTTCACTGATTACATATTGCCACCAGGAACAAAGGTACACATACATGTAATTTTCACATATAAATGATCTCCCACCCAATTTATCTTTGAAAATACTCTTTTGGTTGGGTACCAAGGTAGCTGTGTGAATTGTGTTGCATTGCAGGACTGAATATCCATTCGAGGTTTATGTCTCAACAGATATTGTAATAGATTAATTAATAAAACATGCTATGGGAGAGATAAGAACCCTTTTTTGAAGTTTTTGTAGGAAAATGAGATTATTTCTTCATGCATTAATGCCAGAAAAATGGATCATTTCCTGCATTATGCCTGAACATGCAATTTCACAGGTACATGTAGGAAATTTTCCTACAAGTTTGCTGTATTTCAAGATTTACTCCATGTAATCCAAAATCTTCCAGCACTATTTTTAAAGTGTTATTATGCCATTTCAGACTAGCACTTACTATTTCTTGGCCTTATCTCTCCCATAGCATTTTGTAAGTGAATTGTGTGGTAATCTCTATGGATTGTAGGGAAATGTCTCAGATATGATTGAAGAGGTGAAGAGTGCATTCATTGTGCGTTTGGAAGAGAAGGATTGGCTGGACAACACCACCATAGAGAGATGTAAGGAGAAGGTGGAAGCCATTACACAGATGGTGGCATACCCAGACCAGATTGACAATGACACCTACCTCAATGAGCTCTATGCAGTGGTTGGTTTCTGCACAACACTATACTGTAATGACAATATAAAGATGCTATAATGAACTGTTTGAGATCCTATGACAACATGAAGATGCATACGATAGCCTACTTTACTCTAAGTGCTATATGTCATAGAGGGTATATAACTATCTTTATTGTGCAGTATATGTTCAATGAAGGGGACTTTTTTGGCAATGTGTTGGAATATGTTGTAATATCTACAAGTGAAGATCTAGCAAGTATTCACAACCATGTTGACAAATCTGTGTAAGTTTACCAATTTACGGATACATGTATAATTATTTTCTAATTTCCTACTTTTTAAATTGGTTTAACAATATTTTTCTAAGCCATGAGACTGCTTTTTTAAGTCTAGGGGCTGTGTACATGTATGTTTGTCAGTGTTTTATGCATGTGGGTTAGGGGTACTTGGATGCATGGGGAGAGTGGTTAACCCCAAAAGATCTTTAACCCACTGCCCCAGTTCTCAAGGCTGGGCATCCAGGTGTCCCTCACTACATACACGTATATGTGTTTGGTGTTTGTGTGTTTGTCAGGGATGTAGCTGGGTGGGTTTCCTTTCTTTTCTTCCTTACTTTCTTCTATTAGGCTAGTATGCTAAGCACATGTATGTATATGGAACCTAATGGGTGAAATTAATATAAGTTTAGCAATGCCTTAGTGGTATAGCTAGTTATTATATTGAAACATTGGGAACCTTGAAATGGGACACAGTGTCAAGATCAGTGATTTCAGAGGCTAAATGGTACACAGATATGGTATTCGGGATGACAAAAGTTGTCCTGTTAGCAAGGTGTCTTCATTACAGTCCTGATTAGAGGGTTCCACCTAATCTCAAAATGACAAATGTTCTCAGTATCATGTCATGCTGAGACACACACACACACACACACACACACACACACACACACACACACACACACACACACACACACACACACACACACACACACACACACACACACACACACACACACACACAGAAATATACTTTGTCAATGGTGCATGCATGGCCTTTGATGCTGAACCTCCTCTCCTCAGGTGGCTGGATGCTCCAACTGCAGTCAATGCCTACTACAGTCCACAATTCAACCAGTTTGGTATGATCAAACCATGTGTATGTCTCTTAGTATCATAGAGTTCCATGTCTCTCTTCTTTAACCAACTGCAGTGTTTTTGGAAGGAATATTGAATTCACCATTTTTCCAAGTTGGATGGCCTGAGTAAGAACTGTCAGTTTATAGTGTCATATGGCCTAATAAGGACACCCTTTGGAAGAGAAGAAGTGTATCCTGATACAATGAGGTGTCTAGATTCCATAGAGTGGGGAGCACATAAATGTGGATTTTAGGGCCGCATTTAAAGTGCTTTCTTTGTCAGGTGTTCTTGTTCACATTCTAATATTTCTGTCCTAGTTCCTTCCTGTATGGTGCACTGGGTGCCGTTATAGGGCATGAACTAACTCATGGATTTGATGATGAAGGTACCAACTGCATACAAAATGCATTTTACATGATGTAACCTCTTAAATTCAATGTTAAGTCTGTGATTCAGCTGGAATACTATAGTCAGATAACTGATAAGATCACTAGTCAGACACTTATATTATTCTGATGTTCATTACCCCACGGCTGCGCATGTGCAGAGCGGGGTTAAGCAATCGGTTCTGTCTGTCTGTCTGTCTGTCTGTCTGTCAGTCAGTCGTCAAAAAAATATTGAAATCCGTCCTCTGCGCACAGTATACGGCTTTAAAGAACATTGGAATAAGAGAAAAACGTATTTACTTCCCTTCCTGGGCGCCGGTTTCGTCCACATGGGCTCTTTCAAGCCGTTCCAAAAATTAGCGAAGTTCGCCCCGCCTCCGTAATTGCAAATTACGTGCAAATACGGATGGAATGCACGGATGGTCTTTAAAATTACGGAGAGCATGAACAGTCCTTCAAGAGACGCTGAGAAAGGCAAGGCAACAACAACACAACACAACTCGCCCGAAACAGTCATTTTTCAAAGAAAAATTGGCTGCCTCGGGTGGGACTCGAACCCACGACCATCAGCTCTCCAGGCGATGCTCTTACCAACTGAGCTACCGAGGCAGCTCAGCTGGCTGGGCCGAATCCTACATACAATACAGGGTAGCCTTATACGGTCAGTATAACGTGGTAGTTTATTTGTGCAGAGAGAAGCCCTCTCTGAGCGGCCGAACTCGCCGCGGGGTACGTATTCTTCGAATACTCTAGTTGTAATTGTTATGGAAATACATTTAACACTTCCCACTCTATAGGCCAGCAGTATGATAAGGACGGTATATTACGCCAGTGGTGGACCAATACATCAATTGAGCACTTCAAAGAGAGGCAGGTCTGCTTCGAAGAGCAATACTCACAGTATGAACTGTTTGGATACAATGTAAGTACTCCCAATGCATATTTTTATGTATCACATACATGCAGTGTGCACAAATCAATGCTCTCCTATTCTGCTATGGTACTCCATACTGGTACAGATTAATGGGAACCTGACTCTGGGAGAGAATATAGCAGACAATGGGGGACTACATACAAGCTACCAGGCCTTCGCCACTCTCATGAACACAACACAACAGTATACACTACCAGCCCTGAAATACACACCTAAACAGCTCTACTTTATTGCATATGGTCAGGTATGATATGGCCAGAGGCCAAGGAGCATGCTTGTATGCTAATTAAAAGTGCATGAATCCATTAGCATATTGTAATATGAAGTGAGCCTTACATTGCAAAAGATGGGTGGTTGCTTTAACATTATGTGGAAGTGGTAGCCTCAGTTGCAACATAACCTCCCAAGAGGTACATAGAGATATTCATAAGGAATTATCTCATATGACACTTGTGATAATGCTTTATCTTACAAATGAAATCACATTCACAACCCTACTGACAAGTAGTCATGCAATGCAACTGAGGTATATATGCATGTGGTTAAAATAACCACCTACTTTTTGTGCAGTGATATATAGTCATAATGTCATTAGTGTATCAGTGTATGATTAGTTGTTTTGTTAACTAATATATGAGTATATTTTTGTACTGGCTGTAGTTGTGGTGTTCACTGTACACGGAGGGGTTCATTGCTAGTGATGTCAAGACTAACCCCCACAGTCCAGGGCCCTTCAGGTGTGATATGTGAACCAGTTATAACCATCAGCCTGTGTATACATTTATATATCTTCTAATGTACAGAGTGAGGGGTGCCATTGTGAACAGTGAGGAATTTGCAAGTGCTTTCAGTTGTAAAAGGGGGTCACCAATGAACCCAGATAGAGACAGGTGTGAACTGTGGTAGTATATCTGATGCTGTATCCTGCAGTAGAACTGTAACAATTCTGAGACTTGTATCCAGTGCAATGTAGTACAGTGTAACATGTTTTTGCTAAACAAATACATACAGTACATAATGAGCAAAGGAGCGCCTACTTGATCCCTATGCGCATGCGCAGGGGATTATATTGTGGCGGCGCGCGACGTGAGCCACTCTAGCACGCTACAGCCCTGTGCGTTCGAAGACGTTGAGTTGTGATCCGACATCTGTAAGGCTGAACTCCTGCCTTCCACGGCGCGTGTCGCCAGCGATCGATTAGCGACATTTTCTTATGCCACAGCATTCGGATGTGGCTCAGAGTGCACATAGCGATGAACAGCGTGAGATGCAGCGACGGCGGCACCTGCAACATCTCAAAACCGAACCGAACACGTCCTCGGTGATGACCTCACGCGTGCTTGTTGCACTCATCAAATGAGGACTCGCAGTCACCCATAGAGATAGCCGACTCCTCACCTCCAGTGTTCAACATCCATCTTCTACAGTTTCTCACGCTGTAAGAAATTATGTCTGTACTTCAAGTGCCAAGTCTGTTATGTGGCAAGATCCTTGACATAGCTCTGTGTGGTCTTAACTGTGGTGCTACATGCTCATCAATCTATACAGAATAGGTCTATGGAGATATCTGTTTGAAAGCTGTCTTCACAAATACCCTAACTATAACCTACAATGGTGTGAATGCTTTAAAGAGAAAGTGGAAGAATTGCTGGCAACACATGCGGTGGAAGGCAGGAATATGGTCTTGCAGAATAGAATCTTAAAGTTTCGATTTCCTCATTGATTCACACAGTACAGTCAGACAAACATGGAAGAGGAGCACACTTTGCTAGCTGTGAGGAAACCAAGATCTTCAGACAACACCTCTTGCCTCCGATACACTGTGGTGATTTTAGTATTTTTGCTGATCGTTTGCATAGCGACCATTGTGGGTAAGATTAAAAAACTGATATAGCACACCACATAATATGTGACTATACATGTGATTAAGGGAACAGTATTTAACTATGAAGTGTGGTCAACAGCAGATCAATAACAGTTGTGCACATGTATAGCAATTTGTATGTATGTAGTACAACACTTTACAATGCAACAGGCCAATACGCCCGTAATACTCTGCACAACATGTACAGTGGTTACTGTAGAAAGTAAACTATGTTCTGCTATTGCAATGCCTCTCTAAAAGCAAACATTTACTTTCCTAAATATGGTAGAACTGGTGGGAATGCAAATTCTGCCTGTACGTAACTCCTAAGCTACACAAACAGAATAGTGCTATTCTGAAGATATGCCTTGAGAAATACTGCTCTCTATTTACCATAGGTGTAGCAGGCGGTCCGGCAGGTCCGGCAGTCGCTGGACCCATATTTGCATAGTAATTGACCACACCCCAAATATCGTGCTTCAATCGCATAAGCTTAATACCATGCGTGATCCGTTACAAAAGCCAAGGGTGATAATGGCAGAGCTGATTTGAGCTTCTGGTGCGTAGCTCTATGTGTATGTAATCATGGCATGTTAACTATGAATGCTAGCTTGAAGTTTGCCTGGCCAACACCTAAATCACTGTTACGCCACTGTTTACAGTCATTGTAATGCAGCATTAATATCCAAGTTTGCCTTCATAATGTGATTCATAACATTATAATCAGTACATTACATCATCTTGGGAGATAGGGTTAGGGCTAGGGCTGAGGCTAGGGCACATTGTAAGGGAATTCCCCTAAAGGCAACCTGGACGTCCCTCTATACAGTGGAACCACTCTAATCAGGACACCCTGAAATGAGGACACCTCGATAAACAGAACACTTTTTGCTATCCAAATGCCATATGTGTGTACAATTTAACCCCTGAAATCAGGACACCTCACTAATCAGGACACTTTCTTCTCTCCCAAGGGTGTCCGGATTAGGAAGGTTCCACTGTATTACGAAATTCTAGGACAGCAGGAAATCTGGGTCATCCTGACTCATTGGATGTGTTGTGTCCACTCACAGGTCTTGCTGTTGGTCTGGGAGTAAGTGTGTCGAAGGAGACCCACTGTGCCGCTGCTAACTCTGCCCACTCCGCCTCCCCCTTACCCCCTTCCTCCTCCTCTTCTATGTCCTTCTCTCCTGTCCCCCCTACTATTTCTTTTTCTTTTGGCCCTATAACCTCTGCCACTCCTAACCCTACTCCTACTCTCTTCCCTGTTTCCTCCTACTCCTCTCCCTCCCCTTCTCCCTCCCCTTCTCCCTCCCCTTCTCCCTCACCATCACCCCCTCCCCCTCCAACCGTATGCTTGTCTGAGAGCTGTATAAAGCTTGCAGCTCTTGTTCTCCAAAACATGAACCAGACAGCAGACCCATGTGAGGATTTCTACAGTTTCGCATGTGGAGGATGGGAAGCTACACATGCCATACCACAAGGTCCACCACTTACATTATGTCCTAATTCCCCTCATCTTATCTATAATAACAGCGATTATAGGGAATTGTCTATGGGAACCTTTTCTTAGACATTAACAATAAAGAGTACATCCCTGCTCCATGTATACCACCAGCAACCCAACTACCTGGAATTAAAATAGCATACGCCTTCTCATTACAGACATTAGGCTTCTTGCTAGTGTGCCAATAAACATAGGGAAGCTGCCAACTATCTCCTAAAATGTGTTTATTTTGTAACTGAACTAAATGTACAGTGGGTGCAGATTGGAGTCATTGGGTTCGGAGGTTGTGAGTAGTTTGTTTTCGGTTTCAATGTCACAACTACTCCTTCCTGTTCTCATCTTCTAAGTTTGTAAATAGGTAGTAAATGAGCTTTTGTTTGTATGTGTAGATGAGGTTATGAATAATTCATACCAATATAATTCCACGTCTGTGTTTGTGTATACCCATGACAGGATATGGACGGTACTCTACCTTTGACATTCTCTCAGACCTGAATGAAATTTTACTTCAGAAGGTAATAACCCCCTTTACCTCTATTTACTCCATACCAGCTAGATTGTGTAGAAATATGGTATCTCTTCACTCTCTGTAGTAATACTAGTGGAATGCTATGCATTGTTGGCGAGCGGAAGAGGCAAGGCCGGTTACGTTTGCACGTAGCGCACGGACAGTCCCAGGGCCAAATTGCATCGTCGGATACATATGAAAATCCTGTGCCAGCTGTACGACTAAGTGGGCTTACTCCGCTCGCCCATTAGGTTGTCCTATAGAACCCAAACCAATGACGAAAGGTCTTCAAGTTGTACAATGTGCATGATAACTCACTGATAGAGATGGTGTGAAGGGCGACATAACAAGACAATGGAAATGCAAAGCAACATAACACATAGCCAGAAGGCTCAGACTCGACTGCAATATTCTCCATCCTCTTCTCTAACATGCATACGTACTAGTGGAATGCTGCACATTGTTGGAGAGCGGGAGAGTGTGCACGCAAAATTAGAAGCACATGACATTACAGTATGTACAGTGCCCATCACAAATCTATAAATATATAGAAAAATTGCCAATTCAGACCACTAGGAGGGCTCACGCCACTCGCCAATAATTGTGTGTGCATGTATACATCTGCAACCAAGTTAGGCAGATGTGGACCCTGTGTGTGTGTGTGTGTGTGTGTGTGTGTGTGTGTGTGTGTGTGTGTGTGTGTGTGTGTGTGTGTGTGTGTGTGTGTAGGTGTTGAGTAGTGGAGGTGATGATGATGTGGAGGCAGTGAAAAAGATGCTGGTCCTCTACCAGTCTTGTCTGGATACTGAAAACATTGATAGAAGAGGAGCTCAGCCTGTCATAGACCTCATCCAACAAACAGGTTATACTCTACATGCTCACATGTAGATCACATTAAAAAATGCACTAGCATGTCCAAATTTGTATAAAGATGTTCGTTCGCATACTCAAGAATATGCTGTATATATAAGCCTATGCCAGTGCATAAGTGTCTTTCTATTTGATTTAGGTATTAGGCCCATCTGCAATTTTCCCATGTTGAATTTACATGTGTTGTGGACTGAATGTAACCATGTACATGTAGGTGGATGGAGTTTGGTGGGCATTGTTGACAATGGCAGTCAATGGAATGTTAATAACACTCAATTCATCTTTGAGAAGATGGCTGGAAGTCCGGCCTTCTTCAGTCTCTATGTAGATGTTGATGATAAGAACTCCTCTGTCTATGTATTGCAGGTATTGTGTGCTATAATGTTATACATATTTTGAGCTAGTTGGCTTTTGTAAACAATGCGTAATATGCCTAGCTGCTCTGCCTCAGCACAGACCTCTGTACATGTGATGATAATTTACTTGTTTTTCAGCTTTCTCAATATGGATTGACCCTCCCCAGTGCACAGAGTTACTCTGACAACAGAACTGCAGAGCAAGTAAGACAAGTGATTGTAACTGCATTAGTGTATAGCACATACGTATTACATCACATGTATTAAGATGTAGATGATATTATGATTAAAGCTCTCTTGATAATATTTGTCCCAGAACAAGGCTGCTCTCAAAACATATATCCAGACAGTTCTCACTCTTATAAACTCTTCAGGTATCTAAACAGATGTGTACATGTTGTGGTATGATGATGTGTTTCTATTTCTGATATGTACAGTTGATGAGAGTGCATATGAAACAGCAGCTGATGAAATTGTTGAATTCGAGAGTAGTCTAGCAAAGGTACTAGTAGATTGCTATCCAGATGACCCTGATGGACTTATCCACTCTCAATTTGCATGTAGTACTTAAAGCCACCTCTGTATGAATATAATTTCTACAGATATTTGTGAGCAATACTGATCTTCGTGATCCTGAGAAGGCGTACAATAAAATGACTGTTGGAAACCTGTCATCTCTTTGGCCTGACGTAAGTGTTCTTACAGTATTCTGTGTGTGCCTGTCTGTCTTTCTGATGTCTGACATGGTAAGCTTACATGATTGTTAAAAAGTTATGGCTGTATTTGCTCCCTATAGTGCAACACAGCCACATTACTTTAGTTCAATCTTATTTTAAGTGCTAACAATATGTTCGCTGCTATATACCATACAAGTCAATGTACAATGTAAAGCAGTGAGCTATATATTTTCTCCAAATCTCCAGGGTTCTTTCCTACAAATATTCCATATACTCTCCATAAAATTAACAAGAGTTCATAGCTTCTCTCAGACTGGTGCTTGTGCATGTTATATGTGCTCCGAGGGTTTAGCACTTTGGTGTAATTATGTACATGCTCTCTCTGCCATACCAGTTGGATTGGAACAAGTTTGTGTCACGCCTGTTTAATGAGACAACAAATATCACAGTCAATTCAAGTGAAGTGGTCATCGTACGAACACCAACTTATTTTACAAATCTCACCAAAGTCTTCAATGCCGCTAACGAAAGGTGAACACATTTTTTAATGATTGGGTCACAGACCACAAACATCTCATGATATAGTTGTGAGAGAAAATGCCAAATGTATGATGTGTGTTATGACATGTATATTCCTTTCATTGCCCCAACAAACATATTTGAGTGTACATACAACATTACATGTGATTGTGGTCTCCACAGCACTCTGGAAAACTATGCCAAATGGCAGCTCATCTTGTCCTATATACCGACACTTTCCTCTGACTTTGTGTCAGCCTTTGACTCATTCTCACTGGCAACCACTGGGCAGGGCTTAAGACAACGCTACCAGACATGTTTATCTGTAGTAGAGGCCGTTATGCCTATTGCACTTGCCAGACCTTTCACTGATTACATATTGCCACCAGGAACAAAGGTACACATACGTGTAATTTTCACATATAAACGATCTTCCACCCAATTTTTCTTTGAAGAATACTATTTTTGGCAAGTAGTGTTGGGTCCCAAGGTAGATGCATGTTAATATTGTCAGGGTTAGAGGACTGAATATTCATTTTTCTATGAATATATAGTCATTCTCCCGTGCCAAGTATAAAATACAAGGTTTACACAGGGAAAAGAAGCCATAAACACGGGCCTGAACAGGTGCCGCCTACCATTGAGATCATCCGTATTTACACTGTCAGCACACTGCACAAGTCCGTATGGAGAAAAATTCAACTTATTAATAAGGTGCTACTACCTGCATATTGGGCATGACTGTACAGAGTATGGGTGCGCTGCACATGAATTAGTACCGTATTATGTAGTTGAGTAATCCCCATATGGACTTGCGTGGTGTGCTGATAGTGCAAATACAGATGTTCACGATGTTATGCGGTGCCCGTTGAGGCCGGCTTTTATGACTACTTTTCCTTGTGTTATGTCCCAACAGATATTGTGAGACGTTATTGATTATGAGCATTGCTAGTAAGTGGTAATCTCTATGGATTGTAGGAAAATGTCTCGGACATGATTGAAGAGGTGAAGAGTGCTTTCGTTGTTCGTTTGGAAGAGAAGGATTGGCTGGACAACACCACCATAGAGAGATGTAAGGAGAAGGTGGATGCCATTACACAGATGGTGGCATACCCAGACCAGATTGACAATGATACCTACCTCAATGACCTCTATGCAGCGGTTGGTTTATGCACAACACTCTACTGTAATGAACTGTTTGAGATACTATGACAACATGAAGATGCATACCAGGGTTTATTTCCGAAAAAGTGACAAGGGGGGGTGAACTGCATATACGAGAAATTTTGGGGGGTAACATGAAAACACATGTGGCTGTATACGAGGAAGGTCTGTTTGACTTAAGGGGGGCAAAACTATTTAAGGGGGGGGGGGGGGCAAATGCCCCCTCTCCCCCCCCCCCCCCCCTAAAAGAAACCCTGCGTACGAAGCCTAATATTTTTCAACATTCCAAGATGACCTTTACCACTGACCATTCCCTTAGCCCCAGTCCCCTTTGTGTTGTGTGTATGGAGCTCTACTAAAGAGCAGTTACATGACACTTTAAACTAAGTGACATATGTCATAGAGGGTATATAACTATCTTTATTGTGCAGTATATTTTCAATGAAGGGGACTTTTTTGGCAATGTGTTGGAATATGCTGAACTATCCATAAGTGAAGATCTAGCAAGTATTCACAACCGTGTTGACAAATCTGTGTAAGATTATCAATGCACATATACATGTAGCTACCACTAAGAAATTGATCTAAACTTCATCAATGTTTTACTCATTAGGCTTCATTAGTTTTGTACATGAAACCTAATGTGTGAAATATAAGTTTAGCAATGCCTTAGTGGTAGCTAGTTATTGTACTGAAACGTTGGAAATCTTGAAATGGGACACAGTTTCAAGATCAGTGATTTCAGAGGCTAAATAGTACACAGATATGGTATTTGGGATGACAAAAGTTGTTCTGTTAGCAAGGTGTCTTCATTTCAGTCCTGATTAGAGGGTTCCACCTAATCTCAAAATGACAAATGTTCTCAGTATCATATCATGCTGACACACACACACACACACACACACACACACACACACACACACACACACACACACACACACACACACACTAATATATTTTGTCAATAGTGCATGGCCTTTGATGCTGAACCTCCTCTCCTCAGGTGGCTGAGTCCTCCAACTGCAGTCAATGCCTACTACAGTCCACAATTCAACCAGTTTGGTATGATCAAACCATGTGTATGTCTCTTAGCATCAAGAGTTCCATGTCTCTCTTATTTAACCAACTGCAGTATTTTTGGAAGGAATATTGAATTCGCCATTTTTCCAAGTTGGATGGCCTGAGTAAGAATAACTGTCAGTTTATAGTGTCATATGGCCTAATAAGGGCACCCTTTGGAAGAGAAGAAGTGTGTCCTGATACATGAGGTGTCTAGATTCCATAGAGTGGGGAGCACATAATTGTGGATTTTAGGGCAGCATTTAAAATGTTTACCTTTCTTATCTTTGCTCGTTTCTTGATTAATATTTCATTGTCTAAAAATTATATTTCTGTCATCTTTGTCTAGTTCCTTCCTGTATGGTGCACTGGGTGTCGTCATAGGGCATGAACTAACTCATGGATTTGATGATCAAGGTACAACTCCATCGGAAATGTATTTCACATGATGCAATCTCTCTTAAAATCTTCACAATCGATCTTAAGTCCATGATACAGCTGGAATAGCATAAGCTGGAATAGTATAGTCAGATAACTGATGAGATGCTAGTCAGGCACTTGTAATCTAGTCTGATGTACATTGTAATTGCAATAAACCTTCAAATACAGATTGTTTACTTCCCACTCTATAGGCCAGCAGTATGATAAGGACGGTATATTACGCCAGTGGTGGACCGATACATCAATTGAGCACTTCAAAGAGAGGCAGGTCTGCTTCGAAGAGCAATACTCAAAGTATGAACTCTTTGGATACAATGTAAGTACTCCCAATGCACATTTTTATGTATCACATTACTCATGCAAGTGCTCCATTTACTCCAAACTGGTATAGATTAATGGGAACCTGACTCTGGGAGAGAACATAGCAGACAATGGGGGACTTCATACAAGCTACCAGGCCTTCGCCACTCTCATGAACACAACACAACAGTATACACTACCAGCTCTGAAGTTTACACCTAAACAGCTCTACTTTATTGCATATGGTCAGGTATGTACAGTCTCAGGCCAATGACCATGCTATTAGAGTCCTTAAGGAATCCCAAAGGTGTATATGCTATGTTTTTGTACTGGCTGCAGTTGTGGTGTTCACTCTACACGGAGGAGTTCATTGCTAGTGATGTCAAGACTAACCCCCACAGTCCAGGGCCCTTCAGGTGCGATATGTGAAACCATCAGCCTGTGTATACATTTATGTACCTTCCCATGTTCAGAGTGAGGGGTGCTCTTGTGAACAGTGAGGAATTTGCAAGTGCTTTCAATTGTAAAGAGGGCTCATCAATGAACCCAAAAGACAAGTGTGAACTGTGGTAGTAGCCAATGCTGTATCCTGCAGTAGAACTGTAACAATTCTGAGACTAGTACAAATAACTACAGTGTAGTACAATAGTATATACATTGTGCTTGCTAAATAGAATAGGCATGCTTTCATTTAATTGTTATAGTAGATTTTACTTTTGTGCATGGTACATGTTGTTTCCAGCACATGACAACATCACAATTGATGAGAGGGTTATGTATGTGGAATATCATTTGCATCCTATACATATGTATATATGTATCATCTTCCACATAGATTTTGTTGCGAGCCCAGCCTCCTCCCCATCAAAAGGGGTTGAGCTTCACCATGCATTCAGCTCCACCCTCTTTACTGAAGGGGGGGGGGGCTGTGGCTGCTCCTCAGACAGGGTTAACTAGTTGGCAGATAGGGGACATAGGATATCCCAGGACAGTCCATGGCCATCCTAGACATACATACATTGACATACATATTGACGAGTACCAGTACTCACTTATCCCACAATAGACACATGTACACATACTGGAACTTTCAATCAATGAATTTCCCTATTGTGCATGTATTGTTTATTAGCCTCGTACCCAGGCCGTTATGGGGCGGACCCCGCAACAGCCTAGGTACAAGGTTAATTTTTTATATACACAGTTATACATCCCTCCCTTTTCAGGTACTTTTAAGGGGTAGAAACACTAAACAGCTTATATTGTCACACTAATAAATGACTACAAACTATGCTATATGTTCAATCCACTACCTAGTACTGTGTTTTTGGCTATGCCACATTATTTGGTAGTAAAGTAGAACAACTCAGATGAGTACTGCTTCCCACCTTCACTAGGTGCCTTCTCTCTAGATTTGGCCCTCACACGGTGTCTCCCAGGTGGCAACCCAGCAAAGGTACCACATCCAGAGGAATCTCTGACTGCATTTGGAAGGGGAGTAGGGAAGAGGGAAGAAATAACCTTATGTTTGTTTGTGTACAGCCTTGTCCCTGACTTGAGAATGAGAAGGGCTCAGAGTGGTATAACCAACCCCCCACCCCACCACCCCCCAAAAACCTGAAAATCTTAACAATGTACATGTGTTTCAGAGTAATGGTAAATCAAAATAATCATAATTGCTAAATAATTAAAGTGCAAAACCCTTGGCGTGTTAATGAGCCGGCTATACATTGGAACCCCGCCTCCCGTCTAGGAGCTTTGGAAAATAGCGAAGAGCTTGCCCAACCACAGAGAAGGCTTGAGAAGTGCGCTGTATCACATTTCAGGTAGCATTTCGTACCCTGTTAGACTTTTGAACAACAATTGGTACATACCTCGCAAGCCTGTAGGCTGGGGGGGGGGGGGGACATACACACACACAAACCAAGCACTTTAACCCTCCTGCACATGTGCCGAGGGTTTACTTTTGTCAATTCCCACTCCTAATTATATGACGTATCACTATTTAAATTGGTTTCAATTGATGTAAATAGGGACTAAGCCTTGCCCTCCCAATATAGTTAGTAAATATACTATTCACGTCATGATAATTAGGAGAGCAAAAAGATATCAATAGCTATTTTAAGGCAACAGGTTAAACATATCTTACATTCTCTGACATAGCGCCGTTCTCTGGCATCCCTCAGGATTAATTTGACACTAGCAGCACCCTCTGTCTCCACACACACAACAGCACTACTACCAGACACAGTGACTGATATGTTAGTCACCAACAAAGTGAGATCTGGAGTTGTGAAGGAATTGATGACTACACACACTTATTCATGCAATAATAGTAATACACAATAAACTGCCATAGCACAACTGCCATTGAGTATATACCAAACCCACAATCATGGGCCGAGCCACACATACATGATTCGCGTCCTGGTGGTTTTACCCCGGCGGTCTGATTAAGGCGGAGTTTGAGTCTAACATGCTTTGCATGTTGTATATGCCTTGCCTGTGTAGCCAAGTCATTGTCTGGGTTTGAACTCAATCCTTAGGATATTAACATCAATCCTACACTCCTCTGCCACAAGAGATCCAGTGGCTCAGTGGTAAGAGTGTCTGACTAGTAATCAGAAGGTCCTGGGTTCGATCGAATCCCAGCTGGATCCTGAGTTTTTTTCAGGATCTTTCATAATGACTTGGCATTGATGTTTGGTTGACAGTGTTTCCATCATTTAGGCTATTTGATTACTTCACATGTACATACAGGCAATCTGTTCCTCTGTCAACTGAGAAACATTTATTCATACATATACTTTTTAAAGGTGAGTCTCTGTCTCCATACAAGCATGCACACTGACCTGGAGCTGTGGTGGAGGCTGGAGTTGGAGTTGGAGTTGGACAAGCTGAGCGGGTGGCTGTGGATGTAGTTGTAGAAGTATGGGTGGATATGTGAGTAGATGTAGTTCTTATGACACTAGTGGATGTAGTAGTGGATGGTATAATACGAGTGGATGTAGTAGTAGTTGTAGCAGTCCGAGTAGTGGTTGTAGCAGCTGTAGCTGTAGTCGTGCTAGTTGTAATAAATGTAGAAAAGCGAATAGATGTAGAAGTAGATATTTGAGTGGATGTAATAGTAGATGGTATAATACGGGTGGATGTAGAAGTAGTTACACGAGTGGATGTAGTAGTAGTAGTAGATGGTACAATGCGGGTGGATGTAGAAGTAGCTATACGAGTGGAGGTAGTAGTAAATGGTATGATACGAGTGGATGTAGTTATAGCAGTGCGGGTAGTTGTGGATATAGTAACACTAGTGGATGTAGTAACACTAGTGGATGTAGTAGTAGTAGTACTAGTGATGGTATCGGTAGGATTCACTGCAGGTGAGAAATAGGATGGAGTTGTATCAGTGAGAACATAATAATTGGCAAGTGGAGTGAGCCCACCTAGTCGTGTCAATGGGCCAATTTTTCTATACTGTTTGTGACCGACGGGCACTGTACATGCCATACTGTTACACCTAGTTCTAATTTTACGCTAGGTGGGCTCAATCCACTCACCAAAAATGCGCTGCATTCACCTGGTTATTATGAAAAGGACTTGGGTGGTGTTCAGTGGCGTAGGAAGATGTTTTACTATAGGGGGCCCCAACCAGAATATTGAGTGCACGTGTACTATATGCATACCTAGAATTTACATACATGAATACCTACCATGTAAACGCTGGCTGACATAGCATTTAGACCTATAGCTAAGTGTGTGAGTAAGTATGTAATCAAACCAAAGGTATAGTAGAGAATAAAGAGGGTACTAGCCCTCTAGCAGAAAATAAAGGAGGCCATCCAACTGGTTATCAAAAGATTATTACAGTAACTGTGTGTCATATAGCTGTCACTCAGAAGCAATGTTAAAATAACTGACAATGACCCCTAGATGTTTTTGATACAGTATACATACCTGAACCAATGGACATATTCACTGGTGATGAATCAGGTCCATAGCCAGCACTAGTTCTTGCTCTAACCTGTATACATAATAGTAGTATTAGAGAGTCCGTAGACTCTCTATGTAGGGATGGCACCGACATGCCCATTAAGCCTTAACAACTGTAACTGCTCAGAACTCTCGAACGCGGCAGCTATAAGCCCTTTTAGAAACATAACATGGCCTATGAGTGTTTCTGGACATGATAACACTCTCAAAAGTGGTAAAATACACCGCTACAATGACATACATGAAATTGCTAAAACACTGATTTCTCTATCATCTTCAGTAAACAGGTATAACTCAAAATCGGCTTAAGTATTATCTTCATTTCTGCACAAATCGGCTTCTTTTTGGCTGGCGCAGTGCCTTTGATCCAAAAATCTTTAGAAAGCACAACTAAGAGCCATGCCCACTGTACTTCCTACCTGTTGTACGCCATTTTTATCTTGTGCACATATTTGAGCGCTCGCAACTTTGGCTATATCAGAGAGTCGAGTCCTTGCATGAAGAGTACTCTGTGATATAATAGCCAAAGTAATACTTTATGTATGCACACAGAGATTCTATAGTATGTATGCACACATAGAATCTATGTGTGCATACATACTTTGGCTATATCAGAGAGTCGAGTTGGTAGACTCTCTATGTTAGGGATTGCGCCGACACACTCATAAAACCTTAACATATTGAACAGTTCAGAACTCCTGAACAGTGCTGTTATAAGCTTTTATAGACAAATAATATGGCATGCAACAGTTTCTATACAACGAAAAAGCAGTGATACAAGATAGTAAAAGCAAAATGTTGAAGGATTTAGGGATGACAGTGCCAAAAGTGTCCGCACACCGCCCATCCCGTATAGCACTCGCGCACGCAACGCATTTTGTCCTGCGAAGCGTCACTATTTCGTATATAATTAAAAGACTAGTTTTTGTATCACCAGTCATTCCCCCGAAGAAGGTCACCGATCACCGAAAGTACTAGGGAAGTATTATTCTTATTCGACTGGTGTTTTTGCGCATGGCTACTTCCGAGCCTTTACCTAAGAGACCCACGCGCAAGTCTCGGAGACTGCGAGGACAGGAACTGCAGCAGGCCACTCCGGAGAAAGTGGTCAGGAGCGTCGCCACGCCCCCCTCGGGTCACCAATCACCGAAAATACTAGGGAAGTATTATTCTTTAATTGACTGGTGCTTTTGCGCATGGCTACCTCCGAGCCTTTACCTCAGAGACCCACGCGCAAGTCTCAGAGACTGCGAGGACAGGAGCCACAGCAGGCCACTCCAGAGAAAGTGGTCGGGAGTGATGCCACGCCCCCCTCCGGGGGCTCTCCCCTTGCGGGGACCACCCCCCTCCTACATCTCTTTTATTATGTGTTATTATTGTTGCATGCTCTCATCCCCTGGCTTGCTGCATATATACTGCTCTTGTTTCTCTACTTCTTGGCACTGTCATCCCTACATCCTTCAACATTTTAAGCTTTTACTAGTTAGGCTCTATCAGGAGCATATGAGCGGCGAAGGAGCGTCCAACTCCGCAGAACGGCATTTAAATTTGAACCACTTAACTCACCTTCCCTATAAGGAGTGATAGGTGACAGGTAATGCCCTTAACTAAGTGTTGTTGTGATAACGCACTCGTTAACGCTGTAGCTTACGCGTAAGGTACACATCGCGCTCCTTTTTTGGAAGGTGCGTTAAGTGGTTCAAATTTAAATGCCGTTCCGTGCTACGATGCGTAGTTGGACGCTCCTTCTCCGCTTTCAGCGGCTCATGTGCTCCTGGCTCTATATATATATATATATATATCTACTTCTGAATGTCAAATCATGGGATACTGCACTACGTACATTTAATGAACAAGCAAAACATCACCTTGATAGTAATTGAGCCTGATGACCAGGGGATGTCTCCTGATTGAATAACATAGAAGGTTTGATCATTGTCTGTTGTGACAGTACGCTGGGTGGATGTCCCAGTCCTAGTGAATGTCAGTCTATAGCCTGTGATGATCCCATTAGGCTGATCGGGAGCATTCCACACTACATATGGATAGGTTCCCTGCACTTCAGTTGGAGCACCAGGAGCTAGCAGTAATAGAGACAGTGTACTGATAGTGTATGCTATAAGGTACACAGATTGTACTACTTACTCTTGAGACATAGAGTACTTACTTCCTTCAAGTGTTCTGGTACATTCCTCTACTGTCCTAATCTGACTCCTATCAGAATCCTGGTCACTCACTCCATTGTGAGCACTCACTCGAATACAGTATGAGGTGTGAGGTTCCAGACCAGTGATTGTATAACTGGTGGACTCTGTGTACCTAGCAACAAAGGTGCCTAGGACATCAGGATCACTATACTCCACTTGATAGTAGAGATCAGATCTGCCACCAGTCTCAGTAGAAGGTGACCAGCTTACAGTTATACTAGTGGTTTGTACAGTCAGTCTTAGATTATGTGGAGCACTGGGAGGCTCTGTAGGACACAGAAAAATATGCACATAATTAAAAAACACTTTTTCTTGAAGGATGCGTTGCCAAAATCAGAGAAACAATATTTATGTATGGATAAATGGCTGGAAAAAACCTGCCACCTTATTGTTGTAGCATAATCTCTTTCCTATACACATGTAAATTTTTTGTTTCCATAATCAAGAGTAAACACATTTCAATAATGCTGAAGGACGGAAGTACCAAAATCAGAGAAACAAAAAAGGCAAGTACACTGCAAAAATTATTTTAACACAAAATGTTGTTATCTCAGTTACACTTCATTCATGTGTAGCCTCTCAAAGACAATTTAATGGCTGTTTAACAAAGTTTTATCTTTTATCAGCCTTGTTTGTTTTAACAGAATGCTGTGTAGAATGTCTGATATTCAACTTGGAATGTAATAACAGCATATCTAATCACTCAACCTGTAAATTGCCATCACCATAATTTACTGGCTGAGTGATTAAATGAAGGACCTCACATATTTTCTATAGACCCTAATTATAACATGTCATCCTTGATTCATACTAGGTTGAAGCAACTACTATAAGATTGAAATATAAATTCTTAGTTCACCTGGTGATGTGAAAATAAGTGTAATATTCGATGGCTCAGGTGTAAAGGATGAAGAGAGAGCAGGAAAGACCGATTTCCACCGGGAATCGAACTCAGGATCAGTGACTGGAAATCCAGTGCACTAACCACTGAGCCATGACTCCCAGTTAAAAATCAGTCCCCCCACTCTCTCTCATATACAGCCAGGTGGTACTCCCATACTGGAGTCTCCCACCTGACCCGTCTACCACTCGATCATGTGGCATCAGAACCCTGTTAAGAGTCGACCGGTAATACCTTTACATCAGTGAAGGAGCCATGCTGAGTGGATTTACGACTACGGAATAAATGAAATATAAAATATATTACGCCTGAGCCATCGAATATTACACTTCTTTACACACCACCAGGTGAACTAAGAATTTATATTTCATTTATTCCGTTAAGAGTCGACCGGTAATACCTTTACATCAGTGAAGGAGCCATGCTGAGTGGATTTACGACTACGGAATAAATGAAATATAAAATATATTACGCCTGAGCCATCGAATATTACACTTCTTTACACACCACCAGGTGAACTAAGAATTTATATTAGTGTTTCTACCCCTTAAAAAATACCTGGAAAGGGAGGGATGTATAACTGTGTCTATAAAAAACTATCCCAGGACAGTCCATGGCCATCCTAGACATATACCATTGATGACTAGTAATGACTGGAGTACCAGTATATACTTACTTATCCCACAATGCAACAGACACATGTACACATACTGGAACTTTCAACCCTATTGTGTATGTATTGTCTATTAGCCTTGTACCTAGGCTGTTGTTGGGGTGTACCCCGCAACAGCCTAGGTACGAGTTTATCCTATGTCCTATGTTAACCCTGTCTGAGGAGCAGCTACAGTTCCTCCCCATCAGTAAAGGTGAATTCATGGTGAAGCTCAACCCCTTTTGATGGGGAGGAGGCTGGGCTCGCAATGAAGACTACGTGGAAGATGATATGTATATACACATGTATAGAATGCAAATGATAGTCCAGATATATCTCTCTCATCAATTATATATATGAATACTGTCGGCAATGATCGGAAGCTAATATTATATACGTAGATTTGGCGCATGCGCCATGCGGGGCGCACGCTTCCACACTCAGCTAATGTTAAGTTCATGATACATGTACAGCTGGAATAGCATAAGCTGGAATAGATAACTGATGAGATGCTAGTCAGACACTTGTAATCTAGTCTGATGTACATTGTAATTGTAATAAACATTCAAATACAGATTGTTCACTTCCCACTCCAGGCCAGCAGTATGATAAGGACGGTATATTACGTCAGTGGTGGACCAATACATCAATTGAGCACTTCAAAGAGAGGCAGGTCTGCTTCGAAGAACAATATTGTACGCCGCGGTCGCGATCTCTATATAAATTGCTTGCCCGCGTGATACATTCTATTTTTAGTAACATTTCTAAATTTAGCCCTTATATACGCATAGACTTTAAGGAATCCCAAAGGTGTATATTTTGTACTGGCTGCAGTTGTGGTGTTCACTGTACACAGAGGAGTTCATTGCTAGTGATGTCAAGACTAACCCCCACAGTCCAGGGCCCTTCAGGTGTGATATGTGAACCAGTTAAAACCATCAGCCCCTGTATGCATTTATATATCTTCCAATGTACAGAGTGAGGGGTGCCATTGTGAACAGTGAGGAATTTGCAAGTGCTTTCAGTTGTAAACCGGGGTCACCAATGAACCCAAAAGACAAGTGTGAACTGTGGTAGTAGCCAATGCTGTATCCTGCAGTAGAACTGTAACAATTCTGAGACTAGTACAAATAACTACAGTGCAGTACAATAGTATATACATTGTGCTTCCTAAATAGAATAAATAGGCTTGCTTTCATTTAATTGTTTTAGTAGATTTTACTTTTGTGCATGGTACATGTTGTTTCCAGCACATGACAACATCACATAATTGATGAGAGAGATATCATTTGCATTCTATACATGTGTATATACATATCATCTTCCACGTAGTCTTCATTGCGAGCCTAGCCTCCTCCCCATCAAAAGGGGTTGAGCTTCACCATGCATTCACCTTTACTGATGGGGAGGAACTGTGGCTGCTCCTCAGACAGGGTTAACTAGTTGTCAGATAGGGGACATAGGATAAACTCGTTCCTATAGGCTGTTGCGGGGTACACCCCAACAACAGCCTGGGTACAAGGCTAATAGACAATACATACACAATAGGGTTGAAAGTTCCAGTATGTGTACATGTGTCTGTTGCATTGTGGGATAAGTTAAGTACTGGTACTCCAGTCATTACTAGTCATCAATGGTATATGTCTAGGATGGCCATGGACTGTCCTGGGATAATTTTTTATATACACAGTTACATCCCTCCCTTTCCAGGTATTTTTTAAGGGGTAGAAACACTAAACAGCTTATATTGTCGCACTAATAAATGACTACAAACTATGCTATATGTTCAATCCACTATCTAGTACTGTGTTTTGGGCTATTGTTTGTTTATGGCACATTATTCGGTAGTAAAGTAGAAGAACTCAGATCTGAACTGCTTGCCACCTTCACCAGGTCCCCTCTCTCTAGATATGGCCCTCACACGGTGTCTTCCAGCTGGTAGTCCAGTGAAGGTACTACATCCAGAGGATCCTTGGTCTGCATGTTTTAGAAAGAGGGAAGGAGGGCGCTTGCCTACATGTAGTCCTGTTTCTAGTACATTTGAGGTCAGGCACTGATCAGAAATATTTAAAGGGGGGTGGCTGAGTAGGCATGAATGTGGAAAAATTAGCCACTCACAATAACACTGCGAGCACTAGCCATTGTGCATCTATTGTAGATCCAGGCCTAATAGTATGTATCATAAGGTAATGTAGAGGGGTGAGAGGGGGGCTAGCCAGCCCATCCCCCCCCCCTCCCCCTGGATCAGCCCTTGGAGGTGTTCCCAAAGTACTCGGCAGCATACTGTATGTACTACACTACAGACTGTGATATATGTGATCTCTCACGATCTCTGATATAGCGTTCATCTCTAGCATCCCTCAGAATTAACTTGAAAGCAGCAGCACTCTCTGTCTCCACGCACACGACAGCATCACTACCATTGACAGTAATGGATATATTAGCCCTCAAATCTGGAGATAAGGTGTATATATACACATAGTATAGTAGATATCTGGCTGAAGAAGTGTATCCATGTTTGTGTGCATCCACTCTATAATCACTATACTTACTCCATTCAGACATGCAAACTGACCTGGAGTTGTAATAGGGGGTGGAGTTTCAGTTGGACAAGCTGTGTGAGTGGTTGTAGATGTAGTAGTTGTAGTGATGGTTACGGTATGAGTTGCTGCAGGTGAGATTTAGGAGGAGTTGTCAGAACAAGAAAATGCATACACTTGTGGAGAATATAGAGGAAAACTGCCTATTATAATACCCATGCTATGGACTGTATTTCCAGCAATACATGCTAAACTAATTGACATATGCACTATGTTTCCTAGCCATGGCCACTACCTGGACTGATGGACAGGGTGAATGGTGAGGAGTCAGGTCCATAACCAGCACTAGTCCTTGCTCTAACCTGCATACGCATGTATGAAAATCTAATTACTATGTAGGAATGTCATGTAGTTACCACATACCTTAACAGTAATTGAGCCTGATGACCAGGGGATGTCTCCTGATTGAATGACATAGTAGGTTTGGTCATTGTCTGTTGTGACAGTACGCTGGGTGGATGTCCCAGTCCTAGTGAATGTCAGTCTATAGCCTGTGATGTTTCCATTAGGATGATCAGGAACATTCCATACTACATATGGATAGGTTCCCTGCACTCCAGTTGGAGCACTAGGTCCTAGAAGTAGAGAAAAATGCAGAGATAATGGTTGAAATTCAGAATTAAATATACATACTATACAGGTGCATGGGATATATTATACATGTTATACCAATTCTCGAGACTTACTGCCTTCATCTGTCCTTGTACACACTACTACCATCCTGATCTGACTCCTATCAGAATCCTGGTCACTCACTCCATTGTGGGCACTCACCCGAATACAATACGAAGTGTAGGGCCTCAAACCAAAAATTACATAGAGGGTAGATGTTGTATAACTAGCACTAAAGTTGCTAATATTGTCGGGATCACTATACTCCACTTTAAAATAGAGATCAGATCTACCACCAGTCTCAGCTGATGGTAACCAAAATAAAATTATGCCATTTGATCGTATAACCATTCTCAGCAAACGAGGAGCACTGGGAGGCTCTGTATAGCATAAATATACAGGTGTAAAATAACTAGTAATCTCCATGTATTATTTTGCAGAGAAATATAAGTCACATTAATGAGTAGCATTGTCCATCATCAGTTATTATATTCAATCGAAAATTGAAAAACCTCACACCATGTAGACTTACGTGAACATCCCGCACTTGGACCCTCGTCAGAGGAGGGCCAAGTTATCCCAAAAAAAAAAGGTCTGTCCACATCAGCTTTGTATCTGAAGTAGCCATCCAAACACTCACACTCAGGAGCAGCTGTCTGGGTCCTCACAGTATTGGCAGGACAGTTCTGGCAGGTTGTGTCATCCTCTGAACGATACTCATCAGCTGGACATGCTGAAACAATAATAATGACATAGGGTCACACCCTTGTACCTATCCCTGTGCATTATACAGTACAGTAATATTTATAGACATACCAAGGCATCTTGTCCCTATATTCTCATATCCAACATTGCATTCACACACAGGGATATCAGTACTCCATGTTCCATTGTGATAACATGAGACAGTATCACTCTCAATTTCTGAAATATGTGCATTGTCAACACAACTGAAATTGACATTGACTGAACCTGACTCTGGAGCAGGAGTCTCAGGATACAAGACAAGTCCCTCCTGACGTGATGGACAGATGTAGTGGTACACTCTCAATCTCGATATTCCTACACATGTCCCAGTGTCTTGAAGAGCAACATAGAAACCAGTCTCAGAGGGATCCAGTGTGAAGGGATATGTTTCAAAGTGGGCAGTTTGGTCCCTTGCCCTCGCTCTTCCAAACTGCTCATAGTTCTCAGTATTCAGATATCCACTTCCTGTAGTGCTGGAAAGCTGTGGTATATTTGTCTTGTAGTTAAGAAGTCTAAATCCCATATCACAGCCCAATCGAGATCTACAATTCTGCATGGCATAGATAACCTGTACTGTTATATTCACTGCGTAATTATGAACACTATGTATACGATCAAAGTCCTTGCTAATGTGTTGAGTGAAGAGCCAGTTGTTCTGATCTGCTCCAGGCTTTTCCCATCCACAAACTCGAACCTGAAACCGACATACTCCTCCAGCACCTTGCTGCCACTGGAATAAAGATTATAGTGATAGCAAGAGCTTAGGCTACAATGACTTAATGTCTCACATAGGTAGGATTAATGGTGTTATCATCATCATCATTTCCATCCAGACTCCTATCATTCCAAACTGCTCCTGGTATAGGACCATGTCCAGAGCCATTGCCAGGTAAGAGCGTTAAGTAGTGATAACTGTCCATCAGAGTCTTCTCATTGTCAGGATAAACTGGGGCATCTTCGACATCTGTACATCGTTCATCTCCATCTCCTGGAGCCTGCCAAACTATACAACCATTGAATAATGTACAATACTATTGTCTATTTGATTTCACCTGAGCCCCAGAAATTGCTGAGGTTTTATGTGCTACGCAAGCGCATGTTATTTTGACAACTTCCTGCGGGGTAGTGGTATGCGCAGGTAACTGGAGGGACGGCAGCGCTGAACGCTACGAGAAGTGCGTTTTTTCGGCTTGGTTAGGCCGAAGACTAGGGATAAGTGTCTAAAGGTGAGCCATGAGAATCCTTGTGTCGTCCGGTTAGCCCCTCTTTCTTGCTGATTTTCACACCAGCAAACGCTTCGAGCACGTAAGAAGCCTTCGCGCGTAAACGGCGCGTATGGTTGAGGTCACGCGCACTACATTCCTCGAGGTCAATGGCATCTCCATACTTCCTTATGGGACATACAGCTATCTTTGGAGTGGTAGAGATTTAGTGAGACCTATCACTAGACGCGGCAAAACACGAGGAATCCAATGGTACTTTTTATTTTGAAATTGGGGGTGAAAAATAAGAGAGTTATTGCCAAACTTCGAGGGCTCAGGTGAAGTCAAATAGACAATAAAGTAGTGTGGTCTTTACGAACAAAAACCAACTACGCCCTACATTACATTACTTACACAAGACACACTCTCCCTGCCTCTCTTCATATCGAGGACGACACTTGCACACTGGATTCTCAGGGCCCCAGGTTCCATCACTACGACATGTAACTTGTGGACTATTAGAAACAACTGCATTGTCAACACACTTGATATTGATATTGACCGAACCATAAGCTGGAGCAGGAGCCTCAGGATACAAGATAAGTCCCTCCTGACGTGATGGACAGTTGTAGTGGTACACTCTCAATCTTGATATTCCTACGCATGTCCCAGTGTCTTGAAGAGCAACATAGAAACCAGTGTCAGAGGGATCCAGTGTGAAGTTATGTGTCTCAAAGTGGGCTTCCTGGTCCCTTGCCCTTGCTCTTCCAAACTGGTCATAGTTGTCAGTATTCATATATCCACTTCCTGTAGTGCTGGGGAGCTGTTGTATGTTTGTTGTGTAGTTAAGAAGTCTAAATCCCGTATCACAACCCAATCGAGATCTACAACTCTGCAGGGCATAGATAACATGTACTGTTATATTCACTGGGTAGTTGTAGCTAGCATGGCTGAAGTTTTTGTTAATGTGTTGAGTGAAGAGCCAGTTGTTCTGAGTTGCTCCAGCCTTTTGCCATCCACAAACTCGAACCTGAAACTTACATACTCCTCCAGCACCTTGCTGCCACTGGAATTAGAAAAATAGTGATTTGGATACTCTTCATCCTATGAAAATATCTTACATAGGTAGGATCAATGGTGTTCATCTCATCATCATTTCCATCCAGACTCCTATCATTCCAGACTGCTCCTGGTATAATTGTTCCAGAGCCATTGCCAGGTAAGAGCTGCAAGTAGTGATAACTGTCCATCAGAGTCTTCTCATTGTCAGGATAAGTTGGGGCATCTTCGTCATCTGTACATCGTTCATCTCCATCTCCTGGAGCCTGAGCTGAGGATGAACTTAGGGTGAGAAGTAGCAGTACACACACCTGCGAAAAGAGACAGCACATGCTGATAATCACCCGTGGCTATCTGCTGATTAGATCTAGATGGGCGGAGCCCGTTCTCAGCAGAGTACGGCCGTACCCAACATCTGTCGCCTCTTTTCACCGTGCGACGATCCACTGAAGTTTGAGAGGTCTTGTAGACTGTACTATTTCAGCGCTGTATTTATATTGCTCAGGGTCAGCCTGTTAGTTTAGCAGCTTCGGATATCCCTACTGAGGGATACCCGGCGATCTGTATGACATGCTCTGAACTTGACGGCTCTCCCCTATCCCTACTGATCTTGCTCTGAAACTCCCTCTGTCAGTCGCGGGCCAAAAAGAATGCGGCTTTGAAACGTCAATGGGAAAGCAGCTGTATATAGTGAGAATACTCGTGTATCCTCTGCCTACCTCCCCCCAATATGAGTGACGGAGGGGTCCGGCCTGCCCACAATGGCTTTCATCTATGGTGGGTGTAGAATCAAGACCACATGATTTTCCAGGAACCTGACTACATTCTGCCTATGACTGAGATGAACTTGAGACCTGCAGCTATCACCACTTCAGTATGCTTTTGACTCAATGTGCATGCACGTCAGAACCGTACATAGCTATGGGGCAGGGGGGGGCAGTTGCCCCCCAGAGCTTCTTCTTTACCAGGTATATGCGCTGGCCAACACTGCGTTAGACGTCCAAAACTTATTAGATCTACGCGACGTGTCAACACCGCGTCCAGAGCTAGCTACACTAGACTGCAACAAACTGCTGAACGTGCAATTTATTCCACTAGACTGATCAACCATTGTGTAGTTGGCGCGGCGAGCGGCAAAGAGGCAAGGCCCGATAGCTACGTTTGCGCGTTGCGCGGGGACGCATGCGCACTGACCGCGGTCGGTTGATGACATATACAAACAAAATTGCCATTGACAAGTGCACTAGTCAGGCTCGCTGCGCTCGCCCAATACATCGAATCGCCCTAGCTAGCTGTGACTGTGCTCACTCATAGGGTTCGCCCCCCACAAATTGTAAGTTACGTATTTGGTACATATTGGTAGTTAGATCAAAGCTGTAATGGTACACATGCAAAACCCCATTAACTAGGAGAATGCAAAGCATTTGTGGGCGAGCGCAACGAGCGGAAGAGGCAAGGCCGGCTACGTTTGCGCGTTGTGCGGGGACGCATGCGCACTGACCGCGGTCGGTTGATGACATACTAGGAGAATGCAAAGCATTTGTGGGCGAGCGCAACGAGCGGAAGAGGCAAGGCCGGCTACGTTTACGAGTGGCGCGGGGACGCATGCGCACTGACCGGTCGGTTGATGACATATAAACATACATACATACATACATACATACATACATACATACATACATACATACATACATACATACATACATACATACATACATACATATATACATACATACAAACAAAATTGCCCTTGAGTTCACTAGTACGGGCTCGCTGCGCTCGCCCAACAAACAAAATTGCCATTGCGTTCACTAGTACGGGCTCGCTGCGCTCGCCCAAATACAAGATGCAGGGTAGGGGGTAATGTACGTTATATCATTGCATGCCACCATCCCCTGCTTTGCTGCATAGATGCTTCCTTGTTTCGATACTTCGACACTTCCATTCCTACATCCTTCACACTTTTATAAGTTGCAAGTATATTTAATCACATGCACTATACATATATTTTCTTCCAGAGCTCATACAGAATGAGATTGTGCAGCACCTATATATACCTCAACTATATCATTAACTGAGTGTGCAGATATGTACTTGCCTTGCCATTCCTATACATATATAGTCCCCTTATTATGATTATGCGCAAAAATCATCCAATTCCCACAACTAGGTGAGCTCACTACAGCTTGCCAAATCAGCTTGTTTATTCTGTGCTGTGCTAACTGGAGAAGGTATGCAGTCATTACTAGTACTTCCGTGTAGTTGAACGCCATTTCCTCATTATTACTCACGTGCATTTCACATGACCACGAGCAGCAAAATGGGTGGGGCTCGCACAGCATTGTATTCATCACATTACTAGAATCAGATACAGAATGTATCAGTAGGTTCCAGATGACATCGTCTTTCGCTGTGCATGCGCCATTACTTATATACAGTCTCCTACAAAATAACATAATCAACTAAAAAAAACAGTACAGTCAAGCTCATAGTAAGAAGACAGCTCAATCTCTAGAATACTACATGTAAATCATACAATCAATGGGAGAGCAAGTTTTAGTCGGAGGTCAACTGGTCTTGTTGCTCACTCCGTAGTGAAGTCGAAGAACTTGGACCTGAATCTCTTACCACCAGTGAATTTCTCCCTCGCTATGGCTCTCACACGGTGTGCCCCCGGAGACAGCCCAGTATAAGGGACACATCCAGAGGAGCTGAAGACTATTACAAGAGAGGGAGACAGACATGAGCAAACAAAAGCAGTGGAGGTACTTAATATCGGTAATACACCACTGGTTTGTCTTAAATCACAATATGTTTCTTGGGATGAACTCTCCCTTGAGTCAATGATTCTCAAAGTCTGCCTAGCTATAGGCATGGCTGTCCATAACTTCCATGCAGTATGTACATGCACTAATGTGATTACCAAGTTTGAATTCTTATGAACATAGTCAATCATACCCCAACAATTTTATGTTAGCTATGCTCATTAGGCTATAAATCAGGCTGAGTTAGGTATTTTAGGAGGTAAACTTTAACAAAAATTCACAAGGAGGTGTAATGTCAGCATTCTCTCTGTTTTCACAGAGCACATACTTATACAGAACATACTTTCTTTGACATCACGGCTATTGTTAACATCTCTCATAATCAGCTTGATAGCGGCAGCACCCTCTGTCATCACACACACCTCTGCATCACTACCAGACACAGTGATAGTTACAGTTGTCTCCAGTGAAATCAGTTCTGGACCTGTGAAGAACCAAAGATGTGTATATATAGGACTTGTGCACATTTAAGTACGTGTGTGTGCAAAACTAGTTGAATGCTTGCATTGATAGTGAGTGGAAGAGGCAAGGCTGGTTACGTTTGCATGTAGTGTGCAGGCCTAGGGGAATGCATCGTCGATACATCAATATACATATAGAAACCCTGCGCCAACTGTACAACTAGGTGGGCTCGCTCTGCTCGCCAATTAACTTACGCAAGACACACTCTCCCTGCCTCTCGTCATATCCATGGCAGCACTTGCACACTGGATTCTCAGGGCCCCAGGTTCCATCACTATGACATGTAACTTGTGGACTACCAGACACAACTGCATTGTCAACACACTTGACATTGATATTGACTGAACCATAAGCTGGAGCAGGAGCCTCAGGATACGAGACAAGTCCCTCCTGATGTGATGGACAGTTGTAGTGGTACACTCTCAATCTCGATATTCCTACACATGTCCCAGTGTCTTGAAGAGCAACATAGAAACCAGTGTCAGAAGGATCCAGTGTGAAGGTATGTGTCTCAAAGCGGGCACCAATTGGTGTAGTTGACCTAGCTCTTCCAAACTGCTCATAGTTCTCAGTATTCATATATCCACTTCCTGTAGTGCTGGGGAGCTGTATTGTATTTATCTTGTAGTTAAGAAGTCTAAATCCCATATCACAGCCCAATCGAGATCTACAACTCTGCAGGGCATAGATAACATCTACTGTTATATTCACTGCATAGTTATGAACACTAAAATCAAAGTCCTTGTTAATGTGTTGAGTGAAGAGCCAGTTGTTCTGAGTTGCTCCAGACCTTTGCCATCCACAAACTCGAACCTGAAACCTACATATTCCTCCAGCACCTTGCTGCCACTGGAATAAGAGGTATAGTGATAGCAAGAGCTTAGGCTACAATGACTTAATGTCTTACATAGGTAGGATTAATGGTGTTCATCTCATCATCATTTCCATCCAGACTCCTATCATTCCAGACTGCTCCTGGTATAATGTTTCCAGTGCCATTGCCAGGTAAGAGCTGCAAGTAGTGATAACTGTCCATCAGAGTCTTCTCATTGTCAGGATAAACTGGGGCATCTTCGTCACCTGTACATCGTTCATCTCCATCTCCTGGAGCCTGCCGAACTATACAACCATTGAATAATGTACAATACTATAGTTGTGTGGCCTGTATGAACAAAAAGCAACTAAACCCTACGTTACATTACTTACACAAGACACACTCTCCCTGCCTCTCCTCATATCCAGCACGACACTTGCACACTGGATTCTCAGGGCCCCAGGTTCCATTACTGTGACATGTAACTTGTGTACTATTAGAAACTGCATTGTCAACACACTTGATATTGATATTGACTGAGCCAGAAACAGGAGCAGGAGTCTCAGGATACAAGACAAGTCCCTCCTGACGTGATGGACAGTTGTAGTGGTACACTCTCAATCTTGATATTCCTACACATGTCCCAGTGTCTTGAAGAGCAACATAGAAACCAGTGTCAGAGGGATCCAGTGTGAAGGTATGTGTCTCAAAGCGGGCACCACTTGGTGTAGTTGACCTTGCTCTTCCAAATTGGTCATAGTTATCAGTATTCATATACCCACTTCCTGTAGTGCTGGGGAGCTGTTGTATGTTTGTTGTGTAGTTATGAAGTCTAAATCCCATATCACAGCCCAATCGAGATCTACAACTCTGCAGGGCATAGATAACATGTACTCTTATTTCCACTGGGTAGTTGTGGCTGAAGTTCTTGTTAATGTGTTGAGTGAAGAGCCAGTTGTTCTGAGTTGCTCCAGCCTTTTGCCATCCACAAACTCGAACCTGAAACCTACATACTCCTCCAGCACCTTGCTGCCACTGGAATTAGAAAAATAGTAATAAAATACTCTTCATTCTATGAAAATATCTCACATAGGTAGGATCAATGGTGTTCATCTCATCATCATTTCCATCCACACTCCTATCATTCCAGACTGCTCCTGGTATAATGTTTCCAGTACCATTGCCAGGTAAGAGCTGCAAGTAGTGATAACTGTCCATCAGAGTCTTCTCATTGTCAGGATAAGTTGGGGCATCTTCATCACCTGTACATCGTTCATCTCCATCTCCTGGAGCCTGAGCTGAGGATGAACTTAGGGTGAGAAGTAGTAGTACACACACCTGAGAAAGAGACATTACATGCTGATAATCACCCGTCGCAGTCTGCTGATTAGATCTAGATGGGCGGAGCCCATCCTCAGTCGGGTATTCTATTCTCACCGTTAACATCTCGAATGGGGAGTTTGCCGCCTCCGACGATCCACTGAAGTTTGAGATGTCTTGTAGACTGTACTATTTCAGCGCTGTATTTATATTGCTCAGGGTCAGCCTGTTAGTTTAGCAGCTTCGGATATCCCTACTGAGAGAGGGATACCGATCTGTATGCTCAGATACTTTTTGGCTGACTGACGGACAAGAGAGAGGCTTCCTCCATCAGTAGGCCGCCAAAAAGGATGCGGTTTTAAACGTCATGGGAAAGCAGCTGTATATAGTGAAAATACTCGTGAAATCCGGCCTGCCCACAATTCTTTCATCTATGGTGGGTGGGTGTAGTATCAAACCACATGATTTTCCAGGAATCTGACTACATTCTGCAGCTAGAAGACCTGCAGCTATCCCCATTTCAGTATGCTTTCAACTCAATGTGGATGTATCACTTTACATTATATGTAACAGACTTGCAATACACAGGAATTAATGTGAAAGGGAGAAGAAAGGTGAATACTCTGGTGTAGGGCTATGTGGATGTCAGCAGGGCTTGTTAGATCAGCTAGTCTAGTAGTACAACTTGTAATGTTTACGTTGTAATTGTATTGGTAGTTAGATCAAAGCTGTAATAGGTACACATGTAAAACCTCATTAAATACAAGATGCAGGGTAGGGGGTAATGTATGTTATATCATTGCATGCCACCATCCCCTGCTTTGCTGCATAGATGCTTCCTTGTTTTGATACTCTGACACTTCCATTCCTACATCCTTCAGTTTTATATATAAGTTGCAAGTATATTTAATCACATACACTATACATATATTTTCTTCCAGAGCTCATACAGAATGAGATTGTGCAGCACCTATATATACCTCAACTATATCATTAACTGAGTGTGCAGATATATATGTACCTGCCCTGCCATCCCTATACGTAGTCTCTAGATCTCTGATTATGATTATGCACAAAATCATCCAATTCCCACAGCTTGCCAAATCAGTATATTGTGCTGTTGCTAACTGGAGAAGGTATGCAGTTTATACCAGTACTTCCATGTATATAGTTGAACGCCATTTCCTTGTTATTACTCACGTGCATTTCACATGACCACGAGCAGCAAAATGGGTGGGGCTCGCACAGCATTGTATTCATCACCTTACTAGAATCAGATACAAAATGTATCAGTAGGTTCCAGATGACATCGTCTTCCTGCTGTGCATGGGCCATTACTTATATTACATACAGTGAGTCTCCTACAAAATGACATAATCAACTAAAAAAAAACAGTACAGTCAAGCTCATAGTAAGAAGACAGCTCAATCTCTAGAATACTACATGTAAATCATACAATCAATGGGAAAGCAAGTTTTATTCTGAGTTCAACTGGTCTTGTTGCTCACTCCGTAGTGAAGTCAAAGAACTTGGACCTGAATCTCTTACCACCAGTCGATTTCTCCCTCGCTATGGCTCTCACACTGTGTGCCCCCGGAGACAGCCCAGTATAAGTGATACATACAGAGGAGCCAGAGACTATTACAAGAGAGGGAGACAGACAGACATGAGCAAACAAAAGCAGTGGAGGTACTTAATATCGGTAATACACCACTGGTTTGTCTCAAATCACAATATGTTTCTTGGGATGAGCTCTCCCTTGAGTCAATGACTCTCAAAGTCTGCCTAGCTATATGCACGGCTGTCCATGACTTCCATGCAGTATGTACATGCACTATTGTGATTACCAAGTTTGAATTCTGATGAACACTGTACCATTTGTCAATCATACTCCCACAATTGTGTATGTATAGTAACTGTTAATAGAGACTTCCAGACCTTACCTTATTAGCATGTATTCATGATCATCCTGTCATACATGCATTACCACCCCCCTAGTTTTGTAAACATGGTTTTCCTTATTTACCCCTTCATTCAGAACACTGTTGGTGTTAAGTCCTGTATGTCACCCCTTATGCATTATCTGTGCATGTGATCATCATCCTAGGATAGTATATAAATGCATTCCCTGTTCTTGTAAATATAGCGTCTTAACTACTTTCAATCATAACAAGATACTACAGTATGTTAGCTATTATGCTCAATAGGCTATAAATTGGGTAGAGTTAGGTATTTAGGAGGTAAACTTTACCAACAAATCACAAGGAAGTGTAATGTCATCATTCTCTCTGTTTTCACAGAGCACATACTTATACAGAACATACTTACTTTCTTTGACATCACGCCTATTGTTAACATCTCTCATAATCAGCTTGATAACGACAGCACCCTCTGTCATCACACACACCTCTGCATCACTACCAGACACAGTGATAGTTACAGTTGTCTCCAGTGAAATCAGTTCTGGACCTGTGAAGAACCAAAGATGTGTATATAGGACTTGTGCACATTTAAGTACGTGTGTGTGCAAAACTAGTTGAATGCTTGCATTGATAGCGAGCGGAAGAGGCAAGAACGGTTATGTTTGCGTGTAGCGTGCAGGCAGCCCCAGGGCCAAAATGCATTGTCAGATACATCAATAAAATTATATACATATAGAAAGCCCACGACAGCTGTACGACTTAACTTACGCAAGACACACTCTCCCTGCCTCTCGTCATATCCACGGCAGCACTTGCACACTGGATTCTCAGGACCCCAGGTTCCATCACTACGACATGTGACTTGTGGACTACCAGACAAAACTGCATTGTCAACACACTTGACATTGATACTGACTGAACCATAAGCTGGAGCAGGAACATCAGGATACGAGACAAGTCCCTCCTGACGTGATGGACAGTTGTAGTGGTACACTCTCAATCTCGATATGGCTATGCAAGTCCCATTGTCTCGAATAGCAACATAGAAACCAGTGTCAGATGGATCCAGTGTGAAGGGATATACTTCATGGTACTGCGTGGTACTGCCTGGCCTTGCATCTCCAAACTGCTCATAGTTATCAGTATTCATAAATCCACCTCCCGTAATGCTTGGGAGCTGTAGCACATTTGTCATGTAATTGTGAAGAGTGAATTGCATCCTGCAGCCCAAGCGAGATCTACAGCTTGGCAAAGAATAGTTAACTTCTACTCTTATTTGCACTGGGTAATCATAAACACTTGAATCAAAGTCCTTGTTGATGTGTTGAGTGAAGAGCCAGTTGTCCTGGCCTCTATTATTCCTCCATCCACAAACTCGGACCTGAAACCGACATATTCCTCCAGCACCTTGCTGCCACTGGAATTAGTAAAAGAATAAAAAGGTTCACCACTGTATACTGTATGTGCTTAATATCTTACATAGGTAGGATTAATGATGTTAATCTCATCATTTCCATCCAGACTCCTATCATTCCAGACTGCTCCTGGTATAATGTTTCCAGTACCATTGCCAGGTAAGAGCTGCAAGTAGTGATAACTGTCCATCAGAGTCTTCTCATTGTCAGGATAAACTGGGGCATCTGGATCATTTATACATTGTTCATCTCCATCTCCTGGAGCCTGGAAAAACGAAATCATGTACAATACACAGCATAATTGGTTTTCACCCTTCAGTTATTACCAGGAAAATGAATAACATACGTACCTGCACCTCGACTTGCAAGTTGAACTCGACATAACCGAAACTGCAGTTGTTTGCCTGTAGACTGTTTCTTTCCATCGGGCCAAGCACTTTGTCTGTATCATAGGCTGTCGAGAACAGCTCAAAACACAACCTTACCCTCTCTTTCCACACCCCTCCATCACACAGACGAAGATCTGCCACACCCACCATTCGATCCGGACTCGGGGCCAACATGGAGATAGCAGACACATAAGGGTGGTCCTTGTCCACCATCAAATGTGTGGCTGTCATGCCACTGCCATCCGGGACACCGTCACCCTCGGCAATATCTAGAATCTTATCTCCTGCAGCAAGGTACTCCTGTCGAATGACACTTGTGTTTCCAGTCTTTGATACTAGGCCCACACCCAAGGTGGTATCATCCATGCAGGCATCCCACATTCTATACAGACTGTTGTGCGATACTCCAGTGGGTGGAGTCCATTGAGAGTTCGCAAAGTAGTAGTCTGGATGGCAGGTGGGACTCCATCTGAAGACAAATCTCATTTCGTAGGTAGCAGGTGGTGCAGTACATTCAGGCTCAGTAGCATCAGGGTCATAGAATTCTACATTGTCAGTTGATTCACAGCAACAAGTAGGACACTCTTCTATGGGATCACTCCTTGGACACTGGTCAGGGACTGCAAAATTGGTTTCAGAATTAAACTGGCAAGACCTTTATACAAATATTGTACAATTTGTATTTTGTAGATCACTAAAACTCACTCGTGGGGTAACAAGTTTCATTTACATCAGTTCGTGGCTCATCTTCCTGCAATATTTGATCACAGTATAATGTCATGTTTTCAATATGCATGTATATAGCTGGTACATGTATTCCTACCTGAACCTTAAGTAGATTGAACTGAACATAACCAAAACTACAGTTGTTGGCCTGCACACTGTTCCTTTCCATCTCAGGGGCCACTCTGTCTGATGCTGTGGCAGTTGAAAACAGCTCAAAACACACTTGCACCCTCTCCTTCCACTTGTCACCATCACACAGACCAACATCAGCCACACCCACCATTCGATCTGGACTTGGAACCAACATGGAGACACCGGACACCCACTGGTGGTAACGATCCACTGCAACACGACCAGACGTCACCCCACTACCATCCGGGACTAGGTCACCAAGAAAGATGTCTACTACATACTGAAAGTTATCGATGAGCTCCTGAATCAGGACAGCTGGGTCCCCTGTCCTTGACACTAACCCCACCCCCTCACTGACATCATCCATACAAGCATCCCACATCCTGTACTGTGTACTGTGGGATGCTCCAATCGGAGGGGACCAAACAGAATTGTCGAAATAGTAGTCTGGATGGCAGATGGGACTCCATCTGAAGACAAACTTCGCCTCATAGCGAGCAGGTGGTGCAGTGCATACTGGCTCGGGAAGATCGGGGTTGTAGAATACTACATTGTCTGTTGAGTTACAGCAACAAGTAGGACACTCTTCTATGGGATCACTCCTTGGACACTGGTCAGGGACTGTGAAAGTGGACATAAATAGATACATATATCCCTAGCTAGAAACCAGTACTCATGCATGTACTGGAATTGAATGGTAAGAACAGAGAAGTTTTTGTGCCTGAAGTAAGGACACAAAAGGGACTATTACATATACTGTTTGAGGGCTGTCAGAATATGCTCAATGAATGCACATAGTTGTAGTAGAAAATATACTTGAGCAAGATATTCTATTACACATAAAGTGCAGTATACATACTACATGAAACCCAATACTGTATTGTACATGGCTTTACTCTAGCTGGGAATGCCATAAGATAACTCTGTGATGCTACAGACTAGAGAAAGTCCCATACAAACCTGTGGTCAGCCAGCAATGGGATTCAAATGCATCAGTGCCAGAGGAGGTATGATGGGTAACGGCTATTTAGGATTCATGCAGTGCACAAGGAGAACTTCATGGTGGTGCAAGAATTTGATCGTGATATTGGTATTTATGAGGAAATATTGGAGAGTGTAAGTTGTGAAATGTCTATATACAAGGCTCACAGAAGTATAATACTATGCTCTAAACAGATATCAAAAATTTCCTGCATATGGTGGTGTGGTAGGGTTAGAGCTAGCTAACTTTGCAAGGCTGGTTTGACTGAGACTACCATATGTGAAAGTTATAAACTACACCCTAAACTGCTTCTGATTGAGCTACGTACTAAGGAATCAAGAGCAGCTATTGAAATCTAAACATAATTCCATCCTCTACACAAGCTGATCATGCATACTTCCTCTGAATTGGTGCATTTCTTACATCTCTAATAAAAACAAAGAGAGTTTACTGATTGATGTGCACATTTTGTATGGTGCAAGTTACCAGCTGGATAGCATGTATCTGCAATGTCTGTCCGTACGCCAGGTTTTGGGGCCGGGGTGGGCTATAAAATTGAAATTATACTCATACATACTATATGTTCATAGTCAGTATAGTGACACATACCTGAGTTTCCAGTAAGATAAATCGAACATAACCAAAGCTACAGTTGTTGGCCTGCACACTGTTTCTCTCCATCTCAGGAGCCACTCTGTCTGATGCTGTGGCAGTCGAAAACAGCTCAAAACACACCTGTACAGTCCCTTTCCACTGGGCACCATCACACAGACGAAGATCTGCCACACCCACCATTCGATCCGGACTTGGCACCAACATGGAGATAGCAGACACATAAGGGTGGTACTGATCCACTGTCAGATTCCTGGATGTTACACCACTACCATCTGGGACAAGGTCACCCTGAGCATTATCTAGAATCCTTTCCCCTGCTTGGAGGTACTCCTGACGAATGACACTCGTGTCCCCAGTCCTTGATACAAGACCAACTCCCTCACTGGCTGCATCCTGACAGGCATCCCACATCCTGTAGCCAGCACTGTGTGACACTCCAGTGGGTGGAGACCATATGGAATTGTCGAAGTAGTAGTCTGGATGGCAGGTGGGATTCCACCAGAAGACAAATCTCATTTCGTAGGTAGCAGGTGGTGCAGTACATTCAGGCTCAGTAGCATCAGGGTCATAGAATTCTACATTGTCAGTTGAGGTACAGCAACAAGTAGGACACTCTTCTATGGGATCACTCCTTGGACACTGGTCAGGGACTGCAAGGTCAGTAAAAAAGAATGATTTCCATCATTCATGGGAGATGACTACAATTCACGTCACATGTTCTATTCTATAAAGTTACCTGCTGGTTCACATGTTTCTTCAATGTCTGTCCTCTCACCAATTGCACCAGTGGTTACCTCCTTAAAAATGTAAAGAGAAAACATTATCACCCAACACGTCTCTGCAATGTACAATGAATATTTACTCTTAATACCCACATACCTGAGTTTCCAGTAAGATAAATCGAACATAACCAAAGCTACAGTTGTTGGCCTGCACACTGTTTCTCTCCATCTCAGGAGCCACTCTGTCTGATGCTGTGGCAGTCGAAAACAGCTCAAAGCACACCTGTACAGTCTCTTTCCACTGGGCACCATCACACAGACGAAGATCTGCCACACCCACCATTCGATCAGGACTCGGCACCAACATGGAGATAGCAGACACATAAGGGTGGTAATGATCCACTGTCAGATTCCTGGATGTTACACCACTACCATCTGGGATAAGGTCACCCTGAGCATTATCTAGAATCTTCTCCCCTACTTGGAGGTACTCCTGACGAATGACACTCGTGTCCCCAGTCCTTGATACAAGACCGACTCCCTCACTGGCTGCATCCTGACAGGCATCCCACATCCTGTAGCCAGCACTGTGTGACACTCCAGTGGGTGGGGACCATATGGAATTGTCGAAGTAGTAGTCCGGATGGCAGGTGGGACTCCACCAGAAGACAAATCTCATTTCATAGGTAGCAGGTGGTGCAGTACATTCAGGCTCAGTAGCATCAGGGTCATAGAATTCTACATTGTCAGTTGATTCACAGCAACAAGTAGGACACTCTTCTATGGGATCACTCCTTGGACACTGGTCAGGGACTGTGAAAGTGGACATGAATAGTCACATACATCCCTAGCTAGTGAACTAGTACTCGTATACATGTACTGGAATTGAATGATAGAATTGTCAGATTTTGTGCATGAAGTAATGACACAAAAGGACCATTACATTATACAGTTTGAGGGCTCAATGAATGCCCATAGTTGTGGCAGAAATATATTTGAGCAAGATATACTATTACACATAAAGGTGCAGTATACATACTACATGAAACCCAATACTGTATGTACATGGCTTTACTCTAGCTGGGAATGCCATAAAAGATAATTTGAAATGAACAACTGTGATGTTACAGACTAGAGAAAGTCCCATACAAATTTGTGGTAAGCCAGCAATGGATTCAAATGCATCAGTGCCACAGGAGGTATGATGGGTAACGGCTATTCATGATTCATGCAGTGCACATTTCACACACAAGATCTTCAATATCAGACATAGGCTCATGGAGGTGCAAGAATTTGATCGTGATATTTATGAGCAAATATTGGAGAGTGTAAGTTGGAAAATATTTCTATACAAGGCTCACAGAAGTATAATACTCTAAACAGATATCAAAAAATTTCCTGCATATGTTGGTGTGGTAGGGCTGGAGCTAGGCCACTGAAGTAGATTAGGTATTGGTTTGCAAGGCTGAGACTACTACGTGAACTTCTAAACTACACCCTAAACTGCTTCTGATTGAGCTACTAAGGAATCAAGAGCAGCTATTGAAATCTAAACATAATTCCATCCTCTACACAAGCTGATCATGCATACTTCCTCTGAATTGGTGCATTTCTTACATCTCTAATAAAAACAAAGAGAGTTTACTGATTGATGTGCACATTTTGTATGGTGCAAGTTACCAGCTGGATAGCATGTATCTGCAATGTCTGTCCGTACGCCAGGTTTTGGGGCCGGGGTGGGCTATAAAATTGAAATTATACTCATACATACTAAATGTTCATAGTCAGTATAGTGACACATACCTGAGTTTCCAGTAAGATAAATCTAACATAACCAAAGCTACAGTTGTTGGCCTGCACACTGTTTCTCTCCATCTCAGGAGCCACTCTGTCTGATGCTGTGGCAGTCGAAAACAGCTCAAAACACACCTGTACAGTCTCCTTCCACTGGGCACCATCACACAGACGAAGATCTGCCACACCCACCATTCGATCAGGACTCGGCACCAACATGGAGATGGCAGACACATAAGGGTGGTACTGATCCACTGTCAGATTCCTGGAGGTTACACCACTACCATCAGGGATAAGGTCACCCTGAGCATTATCTAGAATCCTTTCCCCTGCTTGGAGGTACTCCTGACGAATGACACTCGTGTCCCCAGTCCTCGATACAAGACCGACTCCCTCACTGGCTGCATCCTGACAGGCATCCCACATCCTGTAGCCAGCACTGTGTGACACTCCAGTGGGTGGGGACCATATAGAATTGTCGAAGTAGTAGTCTGGATGGCAGGTGGGACTCCACCAGAAGACAAATCTCATTTCGTAGGTAGCAGGTGGTGCAGTACATTCAGGCTCAGTAGCATCAGGGTCATAGAATTCTACATTGTCAGTTGAGGTACAGCAACAAGTAGGACACTCTTCTATGGGATCACTCCTTGGACACTGGTCAGGGACTGCAAGATCAGTAAAGAATGATTTCCATCACTCATGGGAGATGACTACAATTCACGTTACATGTTCTATTCTACAAAGTTACCTGCTGGTTCACATGTTTCTTCAATGTCTGTCCTCTCACCAATTGCACCAGTGGTTACCTCCTTAAAAATGTAAAGAGAAAACATTATCACCCAACACGTCTCTGCAATGTACAATGAATATTTACTCTTAATACCCGCATACCTGAGTTTCCAGTAAGATAAATCGAACATAACCAAAGCTACAGTTGTTGGCCTGCACACTGTTTCTCTCCATCTCAGGAGCCACTCTGTCTGATGCTGTGGCAGTTGAAAACAGCTCAAAACACACCTGTACAGTCTCCTTCCACTGGGCACCATCACATAGACGAAGATCTGCCACACCCACCATTCGATCTGGACTCGGAACCAACATGGAGATAGCAGACACATAAGGGTGGTAATGATCGACTGTCAGATTCCTGGAGGTTACACCACTACCATCTGGGATAAGGTCACCCTGAGCATTATCTAGAATCTTCTCCCCTACTTGGAGGTACTCCTGACGAATGACACTCGTGTCCCCAGTCCTTGATACAAGACCGACTCCCTCACTGGCTGCATCCTGACAGGCATCCCACATCCTGTAGCCAGCACTGTGTGACACTCCAGTGGGTGGGGACCATATAGAATTGTCGAAGTAGTAGTCTGGATGGCAGGTGGGACTCCACCAGAAGACAAATCTCATTTCGTAGGTAGCAGGTGGTGCAGTACATTCAGGCTCAGTAGCATCAGGGTCATAGAACTCTACATTGTCAGTTGAGGTACAGCAACAAGTAGGACACTCTTCTATGGGATCACTCCTTGGACACTGGTCAGGGACTGTGAAAGTGGACATGAATAGTCACATATATCCCTAGCTAGTGAACTAGTAGTACTGGAATTGAATGATAGAATTGTCAGATTTTGTGCATGAAGTAAGGACACAAAAGGGACTATTAAATATACAGTTTGAGGGCTCAATGAATGCACATAGTTGTGGCAGAAAATATACTTGAACAAGATATACTATTACACATAATGGTGCAGTGTACATACTACATGAAACCCAATACTGTATGTACATGGCTTTACTCTAGCTGGGAATGCCATAAGAGATAATTTGAAATGAACAACTGTGATGTTACAGACTAGAGAAAGTCCCATACAAATTTGTGGTAAGCCAGCAATGGATTCAAATGCATCAGTGCCACAGGAGGTATGATGGGTAACGGCTATTCATGATTCATGTAGTGCACATTTCACACACAAGATCTTCAATATCAGACATAGGCTCATGGAGGTGGAAGAATTTGATCGTGATATTTATGAGCAAATATTGGAGAGTGTAAGTTGTCTATACAAGGCTCACAGAAGTATAATACTCTAAACAGATATCAAAAATTTCCTGCATATGTTGGTGTGGTAGGGCTGGAGCTAGGCCACTGAAGTAGATTAGGTATTGGTTTGCAAGGCTGAGACTACTACGTGAACTTCTAACCTACACCCTAAACTGCTTCTGATTGAGCTACTAAGGAATCAAGAGCAGCTATTGAAATCTAAACATAATTCCATCCTCTACACAAGCTGATCATGTAATACTTTTTCCTCTGCATTGGTGCATTTTTTACATCTCTAATAAAACAAAGCGAGTTTACTGATTGATGTGCACATTTTGTCTGATGCAAGTTACCAGCTGGATAGCATGTATCTGCAATGTCAGTCCGTAAGCCAGGTTGTGGGGCCGGGATGGGCTATAAAATTGAAATAGGATGTGTACTCATACATATATGTTCATAGTCAGTATAGTGACACATACTTGGAAATTGAACTCAACGTAACCGAAACTGCAGTTGTTTGCCTGTAGACTGTTTCTTTCCATCGGGCCAAGCACTTTGTCTGTATCATAGGCTGTCGAGAACAGCTCAAAACACAACCTCACCCTCTCTTTCCACACCCCTCCATCACACAGACGAAGGTCTGCCACACCCACCATTCGATCTGGACTTGGGGCCAACATGGAGATAGCAGACACATAAGGGTGGTCCTTGTCCACCATCAAATGTGTAGCTGTCATGCCACTGCCATCTGGGACACCGTCACCCTCGGCAATATCTAGAATCTTATCTCCTGCAGCAAGGTACTCCTGTCGAATGACACTTGTGTTTCCAGTCTTTGATACTAGGCCCACACCCAAGCTGGTATCATCCATGCAGGCATCCCACATTCTGTACAGACTGTTGTGCGATACTCCAGTGGGTGGAGTCCATTGAGAGTTCACAAAGTAGTAGTCTGGATGGCAGGTGGGACTCCATCTGAAGACAAATTTCATTTCGTAGGTAGCAGGTGGTGCAGTACATTCAGGCTCAGTAGCATCAGGGTCATAGAATTCTACATTGTCAGTTGATTCACAGCAACAAGTAGGGCACTCTTCTATGGGATCACTCCTTGGACACTCGGCAGGGACTGCAAAATTGGTTTCAGGATTATTCACTAAATTGGGCTACGCTTATTACTAAACTAGCAAGACATTTATACAAACACTCAACATATTTGAATTTTGTAGATCACTAAAACTCACTCATGGGGTAGCAAGTTTCATTTACGTCAGTTCGTGGCTCATCTTCCTGCAATATTTGATCACAGTATAATGTCATGTTTTCAATGTGCATGTATATAGCTGGTACATGTATTCATACCTGAACTTTAAGTAGATTGAATTGAACATAACCAAAACTACAGTTGTTGGCCTGCACACTGTTCCTTTCCATCTCAGGGGCCACTCTGTCTGATGCTGTGGCAGTTGAAAACAGCTCAAAACACACTTGCACCCTCTCCTTCCACTTGTCACCATCACACAGACCAACATCAGCCACACCCACCATTCGATCTGGACTTGGAACCAACATGGAGACACCGGACACCCACTGGTGGTATCGATCCACTGCAACACGACCGGACGTCACCCCACTACCATCCGGGACTAGGTCACCAAGAAAGAGGTCTACTACATACTGAAAGTTATCGATGAGCTCCTGAATCAGGACAGCTGGATTCCCTGTCCTTGATACTAGCCCCACCCCCTCACTGACATCATCCATACAAGCATCCCACATCCTGTACTGTGTACTGTGGGATGCTCCAATCGGAGGGGACCACATGGAATTGTCGAAGTAATAGTCTGGATGGCAGACGGGACTCCATCTGAAGACAAACTTCGCCTCATATCGAGCAGGTGGTGCAGTGCATACTGGCTCGGGAAGATCAGGGTTGTAGAATTCTACATTGTCAGTTGAGTTACAGCAACAAGTAGGACACTCTTCTATGGGATCACTCCTTGGACACTGGTCAGGGACTGTGAAAGTGGACATGAATAATCACATACATCCCTAGCTAGTGAACTGGTACTCATATACATGTACTAGAATTGAATGATTGAATGGTCAGAATAGGGAAGTTTCTGTGAATAAAGTAAGGACACAAAAGGGACTATTACACAGGGACGTAACTAGGATTGAATCCTAGGGGAGGCTCATTAATTATTCATTAGCCTACATGCCCGCGCATGCGTGTACGACCGGGTTTGAGCGGGCACAGTGCGAACTGTTCAATAGTCTTGATCCTTTAGCTTGCCTTCTAGCCGCCAGTTGTGCTCTCACTTGTGGTTAGCTGCTGCTTGCGCGCTATCACTCACGGGTTGTCAGCCCTAGCCTTATAGCTAGCTGCCGCTCGCAGCGAGCCTAATAAATTATTCATACGGTCGAAAACAGGGGAGACAAATGCCTCCTCTGCCTCATGCTAGTTATGCCCCTGTTACATATACTGTTTGAGGGCAGTCAGAATATGCTCAATGAATGCACATAGTTGTGGCAGAAAATATACTTGAGCAAGATATACTATTACACACTACATGAAACCCAATACTGTATGTACATGGCTTTACTCTAGCTGGGAATGCCATGAGATAATTTGAAATGAACAACTGTGATGCTACAGACTAGAGAAAGTCCCATACAAACCTGTGGTAAGCCAGCAATGGATTCAAATGCATCAGTGCCAGAGGAGGTATGATGGGTAACGGTTATGCATGATTCATACAGTGCACATTTCACACACAAGGAGAACTTCAATATCAGACATAGGCTATAGTAAAGATATTAGCTTGACTAGGGAAGGTCATCTTAAACAACTTTAATCTTTAACACTAGTCAACACAAAAATAAATAAAGCCAAACATTTCGACAGCAACCAGGCTGTCCTCTTCAGTGGCAATATGATAGGCTCATGGTGGTGCAAGAATTTGATCGTGATATTTATGAGCAACTATTGGAGAGTGTAAGTATATACAAGGCCCACAGAAGTATAATACTATGCTCTAAACAGATATCAAAAATTTTCCTGCATACAGTGGTGTGGTAGCTAGCTTTGCAAGGCTGGTTTGACTGAGACTACTATAAGTGAAAAGTTCTAACTACACCCTAAACTGCTTCTGATTGAGCTACTAAGGAATCAAGACATAATTCCATCCTCTACACAAGCTGATCATGTAATATTTTCATACTTCCTCTGAATTGGTGCATTTTTACATCTTTAATAAAAACAAAACAGTTTACTGATTGATGTGCACATTTTGTATGGTATAAGTTACCAGCTGGATAGCATGTATCTGCAATGTCTGTCCGTACGCCAGGTTTTGGGGCCGGGGTGGGTTGCTATAAAATTGAAATAGGTTATGTACTCATACATAAGGCTACTATGTTCATAGTCAGTATAGTGACACATACCTGAGTTTCCAGTAAGATAAATCGAACATAACCAAAGCTACAGTTGTTGGCCTGCACACTGTTTCTCTCCATCTCAGGGGCCACTCTGTCTGATGCTGTGGCAGTTGAAAATAGCTCAAAACACACCTGCACAGTTTCTTTCCAGTGGGCACCATCACACAGACGAAGATCTGCCACACCCACCATTCGATCTGGACTTGGCACCAACATGGAGATAGCAGACACATAAGGGTGGTAATGATCCACTGTCAGATTCCTGGATGTTACACCACTACCATCTGGGATAAGGTCACCCTGAGCATTATCTAGAATCCTTTCCCCTGCTTGGAGGTACTCCTGACGAATGACACTTGTGTCCCCAGTCCTTGATACAAGACCGACTCCCTCACTGGCTGCATCCTGACAGGCATCCCACATCCTGTAGCCAGCACTGTGTGACACTCCAGTGGGTGGGGACCATATAGAATTGTCGAAGTAGTAGTCTGGATGGCAGGTGGGACTCCACCAGAAGACAAATCTCATTTCGTAGGTAGCAGGTGGTGCAGTACATTCAGGCTCAGTAGCATCAGGGTCATAGAATTCTACATTGTCAGTTGAGGTACAGCAACAAGTAGGACACTCTTCTATTGGATCACTCCTTGGACACTGGTCAGGGACTGCAAGGTCAGTAAAGAATGATTTCCATTACTCATGGGAGATGACTACAATTCACGTCACATGTTCTATTCTATAAAGTTACCTGCTGGTTCACATGTTTCTTCAATGTCGGTCCTCTCACCAATTGCACCAGTGGTTACCTCCTTAAAAATGTAAAGAGAAAACATTATCACCCAACATGTCTCTGCGATGTACAATGAATATTCACTCTTAATACCCACATACCTGAGTTTCCAGTAAGATAAATCGAACATAACCAAAGCTACAGTTGTTGGCCTGCACACTGTTTCTCTCCATCTCAGGAGCCACTCTGTCTGATGCTGTGGCAGTTGAAAATAGCTCAAAGCACACCTGTACAGTCTCTTTCCACTGGGCACCATCACACAGATGAAGATCTGCCACACCCACCATTCGATCTGGACTCGGCACCAACATGGAGATAGCAGACACATAAGGGTGGTACTGATCCACTGTCAGATTCCTGGATGTTACACCACTACCATCTGGGACAAGGTCACCCTGAGCATTATCTAGAATCCTTTCCCCTGCTTGGAGGTACTCCTGACGAATGACACTCGTGTCCCCAGTCCTTGATACAAGACCGACTCCCTCACTGGCTGCATCCTGACAGGCATCCCACATCCTGTAGCCAGCACTGTGTGACACTCCAGTGGGTGGGGACCATATGGAATTGTCGAAGTAGTAGTCTGGATGGCAGGTGGGACTCCACCAGAAGACAAATCTCATTTCATAGGTAGCAGGTGGTGCAGTACATTCAGGCTCAGTAGCATCAGGGTCATAGAATTCTACATTGTCAGTTGAGGTACAGCAACAAGTAGGACACTCTTCTATGGGATCACTCCTTGGACACTGGTCAGGGACTAAATGCAGAAGTGTAAAATCAATAGGACCCTAATTACTAATGGTAAGTCTCATGGCCATAGGAAGTATAGTGGTGAGGCTGTAAGTGGCATAAAAACTGTATCATGCAGTGTGCAAGTTCTAGGGGGGTCCAGTGGCATGCTCCCCCACAAAAATATCGGAATTTTAGGCACTCTCAGATCGAATCTGATGCAATTTTTGGGGTTAAATATCAGTTGCAGTAAGCAGTGATTGTACTAAAACCATGACATAGTAGCTGCCTCAAAATAGCCGTGTAATAGGGTAAGTCGACCGGATAATTATAGCGTGTGTTATATAGAAGCTAGATTAGCGCAAGTCACGCGTAAATCCTGCTGTAGTACTTAGAGTGCTAGTGGTCTGTACTGTAGCCATTGATAGACTTAAAGTTGTGGGGAGGCCAGGTGGCTATTAGACTAACGCTGTTCCAAAAAAATGATGATGCCCTGGCTTCACCTGCCCACCCTGTTGCTATGGCCATGGATCTAGAAGCTACCAAGTATGTATACAAAGTAGAATTACAGTAGAATAGGTCTAATGGACACTGGAAACTACAGTCATGGTTTGTGCTGTTTATAATTATGTCTCCTCTGTGACTGTCATAGAACGACCACTATTAGTGAACCATGCTGGGTACTTCACATGCACATGCAATCATTGCTGGCTTAATTATCACAATAACAGGTTACTACCAGGGGCGGATCCAGAGGGAGGGGCATGAAGTTGTTAGATACTTGGATGTGTGCATATATATTCAAGTTACCAGCTGGATAGCATGTGTCTGCAATGTCTGTCCGTGAGCCAATAGGTAGTACCTCATGATCAGGAATGGGCTACACAAATGAAATAGGAAATATACAAATGGCTACTATGTTCATATATTCAGTATATAAAGTGTACAAACATTTTCACTGAAGGTGCAGCATGTAGGCAAAGGGAGATGATAGCATCATAGATATTATAGACACATAACCTATAATATCCATGATAGCATGCAACATTAATGATCAGGGATATGGGGTTACACATGTTTTTATTGTTGCATGCAATCATACTACAATATCTATGATGCTGTCATCCCCTGCCTTTGCCTTCATGCTGCACCTTGTTTCTATCCTTCAATCCCTACATCGTTCAACATTTTAGTAAAAATGTTTTTACACTTGTTTCATGTTTTTTAGTGGGTATGGCACCACGTATAAACCTACAACTTTTGTGCAGAGTTCTACCTCCCTTGCATACCTAGTCAGTAATTGTAAGTGACTCCTACATCCTGTCTTGTACAATTATTGCCTACTGAGTACAACAGCGGGTCCAGTTGCCTGTAATGCAACAGTAAGTTAGTCGTTCAAAGAAAGGGGCCAAAGAAACGTGACCAACACTGCACAAAACTAACTTCACGTGTTTGGAACGTGAGCAAACAAGAAAATGGCGTCTAAAACTAACACTTGTAAGGTTGCAGATCTGGAGTATGATGGCATTGGGAGAAGGTATGAAGATTTTGTGTCTCAAGGATCATGTACGCTCCTGTATAAATGATTTTCATGAAAGAATAAAGTGATTACTGACGCCAGTTTCGCAGTAGGCCATTTGAACTGAATTAGAAGATTTACAATCGGTGCTTTTACAATTTTCCGAGAATCACTGTAGCTGTGTATTTTAGGTGCTTTGAGAGTAATATAAGCACTCGTAGAGCAGGTTGTTTGTCTGAAAAGGCCTGATGATGTCTACGTTCAGGAGTTCTAAGCCATTACATTTGTTAAGACTGATGTGCGTGTCAGTGCTATCCCTATATACACATAGAGTCTACTGACTCTATGATAGTGACACATACCTGAGTTTCTAGTAGAGTAAATCGAACATAACCAAAGCTACAGTTGTTGGCCTGCACACTGTTTCTCTCCATCTCAGGAGCCACTCTGTCTGATGCTGTGGCAGTCGAAAACAGCTCAAAACACACCTGTACAGTCTCTTTCCACTGGGCACCATCACACAGACGAAGATCTGCCACACCCACCATCCGATCAGGACTCGGCACCAACATGGAGATAGCAGACACATAAGGGTGGTAATGATCCACTGTTAGATTCCTGGATGTTACACCACTACCATCTGGGACAAGGTCACCCTGAGCATTATCTAGAATCCTTTCCCCTGCTTGGAGGTACTCCTGACGAATGACACTCGTGTCCCCAGTCCTTGATACAAGACCGACTCCCTCACTGGCTGCATCCTGACAGGCATCCCACATCCTGTAGCCAGCACTGTGTGACACTCCAGTGGGTGGGGACCATATGGAATTGTTAAAGTAGTAGTCTGGATGGCAGGTGGGACTCCACCAGAAGACAAATCTCATTTCGTAGGTAGCAGGTGGTGCAGTACATTCAGGCTCAGTAGCATCAGGGTCATAGAATTCTACATTGTCAGTTGAGGTACAGCAACAAGTAGGACACTCTTCTATGGGATCACTCCTTGGACACTGGTCAGGGACTGCAAGATCAGTAAAGAATGATTTCCATCACTCATGGGAGATGACTACAATTCACGTCACATGTTCTATTCTATAAAGTTACCTGCTGGTTCACATGTTTCCTCAATGTCTGTCCTCTCACCAATTGCACCAGTGGTTACCTCCTTTAAGAGAAAACATTATCACCTCAACACATCTCTGCAATGTACAATGAATATTCACTCTTTATACTCACATACCTGAGTTTCCAGTAAGATAAATCGAACATAACCAAAGCTACAGTTGTTGGCCTGCACACTGTTTCTCTCCATCTCAGGAGCCACTCTGTCTGATGCTGTGGCAGTCGAAAACAGCTCAAAACACACCTGTACAGTCTCCTTCCACTGGGCACCATCACACAGACGAAGATCTGACACACCCACCATTCGATCTGGACTAGGCACCAACATGGAGATAGCAGACACATAAGGGTGGTAATGATCCACTGTCAGATTCCTGGAGGTTACACCACTACCATCCGGGATAAGGTCACCCTGAGCATTATCTAGAATCCTTTCCCCTGCTTGGAGGTACTCCTGACGAATGACACTCGTGTCCCCAGTCCTTGATACAAGACCGACTCCCTCACTGGCTGCATCCTGACAGGCATCCCACATTCTGTAGCCAGCACTGTGTGACACTCCAGTGGGTGGGGACCATATGGAATTGTCGAAGTAGTAGTCTGGATGGCAGGTGGGACTCCACCAGAAGACAAATCTCATTTCATAGGTAGCAGGTGGTGCAGTACATTCAGGCTCAGTAGCATCAGGGTCATAGAATTCTACATTGTCAGTTGAGGTACAGCAACAAGTAGGACACTCTTCTATGGGATCACTCCTTGGACACTGGTCAGGGACTGCAATGTTACATGAATACTCAGAAATGGATACATATATAATACTAAACAGCTGCCCAATTATAACAAAAATTTAATTAAGTCCTCAAGTTCCCAGTAAACAATAGAGCAAAATGATTCTGTGTATCTACAGAACATTGCGGTCCGGCCGGTCCGTTTTTGGCCGGACCAGTTTTAACTGATCCCTTTCACGCCTGCGCATGCGCAGGTGATCAAACTGTTTAATTAATTACTGTTCAAGATACATGTAGTCTAGCTGCGTCCTCAGGCTCTCCCCTCGCACGCCTGGAGACGAGGCTACCAATATTCTAGGTGTATGCTGCGCTGGCCTGGGAGATACATCGATTAACAGGTGACAGCTGCAGCGATACGAGGTTGGCGCTCATGCGATCGCTGCAACTGTCAATGACCCAAACGCCACGGGAGGTGTGGTTTAGAGGCGGGGCTTAGACCACGCCCATCGACCGGACCACTTCAAAAGTGCTTGCTACGGCCCTGCGTTGGTACACACTACCCCAGCAACGGAGCCCTATAGGAGGTGTTTCATTACCCTGTAGTAGCACCCACTCAAGGTGTTGTGTAAACTCAGAGGAGGTTGGAACCGAATGTAATGTTACGTAACTGTCATGTGATTTACGCACACGCTATTAGATGATCACGCCTGCGTAAGCTGTAAAGAATGTACGCGCATTGATTTACTGGTAGAGTGTGTGCTAGTCCTGGGTTTGGCGAAGAAGGCTCAGTGATCTCAACAGTTACACCAAGGTTTGGTAGAGCTAGGCAAGGGTAAACGTGCCAGCATTTTGGCTTCCTGTAGGCAGACCGAGTAAAAACGCTCTGAGACTTGTAACAACCAAACCCGTAGGGTACGCCTGGGGTACTGGCCATATTTCGAGTATACTCACCTAGTACTTTCAGGTGATATGCTTACATTTACACTAGCTACCTTGTAGACGGAGAAAACATTTCCATACAACACTCCCATAGACAATCTACTGTGCGTGACCTCTCACGTGATGGTTTCCAACCTCCTCTGCTGTAAACTATAAGCCATTGTGCTGGCCTTATGTGATCAAACCTATACGTAGTAGATGTGTTGGGACTGAAGGACCATATAAGTAGAGAACACTTCTGTGTTTACATAAGTACACTGACCAACTACTTCAGATGTCACCACCCATCTACTACTGAACCTGGACAAGCATCTTGCAATCCTCTGTACCACCCCAACACAAGTTCAAAATTTCATTTCTATTCCATATGGGAAAGAAGAGAATGTGTCTGAGGTCACTGCAGGGAATGTGAGCATGGCCAAAGTTCGCATAGTTGTTAGCTGCAGTCTTGGTATATATATAGATGGCACTTGGAGACAAGACATATTCTGACCTTGTACAAAGGGGCCAGATGATGCAGTGTATTTAGGTCAGCATCAGGGTTATAAATTGTACCTTCTCACATGACTCTTAACAACTACAACACTCCTCTGGAGTGACAGGTAGGTACACACGTAAACCACACAATGGGGGTAGTGTTTCAGTGCACAGCTGTTTAGACCACAAGTACAGATGCAAAGGATTCCCAATAAACCACAAAGGAAACTTGATCAGCTAGTTAAGTGTTGGGTTTTGGCAGCAAAAGCCATACTATTGTTTCCTTCAGGCTCAATTACATTCAAGTGTTTTGTGATCATGTTACATTTTACGTGCAGTATTCAGTTGCAGTTCTAATTACCCAGAGGTCCACTATACTGCATGGGAGAAATGCACTAACCCTACATTGGCATTGATAGTCAAGAAATCATCCATGTAGTACTTGCAAAGTACGCAGTTGTACAAAGATGGTCACGAGCTTCAGAGATTTGCGTACTACCAAAAATAAGCATCCATGCAGTACTTGGAAAGTATGTAGTTGTACAAAAATGGTTACAAGCTTCAAGGTTTGCGTACTACCAAAAAGTAGTTGTAATGTAGCACATATATGAATTCTTCCATTATCTCTCCTACTACATTGTATACTTTAGATCTGCATGGTGTGTGCATGCATACAATGGCTATGAGGCTGGAAGTAAAGTCTTTGATGGTCCAATGTATTGGGTGCCATGCTAAAAATAGGTAGTGGAACAAGCGTAAAAAACATTTTCATTGAAATGTTGAAGGATGTAGATGGTAGTGCCAAAAATCAGAGATACAATTCATGTATGCAGAGACGGATAATGGAATGCAACAATAACAACATGTTTAACTACATGAAATAAAGGTGTAGGGAGGGGTTATACATGTTGTTATTGTTGCATGCCATTATCTGTCGTCCGCATACATGAATTAATCTTGTATCTCTGATTTTTGGCACTACCATCCCTACATTTTTGATTCAAGAAAGGAACAAGGGCTGTTACAGGAGTCCAGCACCAGATCACAAAACCACAGTCCATGATAAACACAGAAAATTATACTTATTTTCTGCTGCAGTATACCACTATGTAAACATTATAGGATACAGATAACATGTACAAAGTGGGATGTATAGAGTGCCAAGTAAATAAGATGTACATACATCCTTGCGGAAAATAATGGATCCGTATCGTGATAATAAGTATTTGTATTGTACATAAATGGACAGGGAAGGAGTTGCAAGTTGTATTTAATTACCTGCAGGATAACACGTAGATTCAAGGTCAGTCCGCTCGCCGATAGCGGCAATGCCAGCTGCCATCAGAACTGGTAGAAGGCAAGTTAGAACTCTCATCTCTACTCCGTACCTCGTGCTCAGTCAACGTCACAGTCAACCAGGTGGACTGGCTGGTGAATTGGGGTCGCAAGCGCTCCTTTTATGTACAGATATCGGTTCTACGCATGCGCGCGAACCTAGCGAATGCAGTCTTATAGTATTACATGTAGATATCTAAAACTTGAAAAGTGTCCTAATTTCAGTTGAAAAGCACACAATATAGTTATTTGGGACAGTAAAAATGTGTCCTAACAACGTGTCCTCATTTCAGAGTGTTTCTAATTACAAACACATGCATATAGTGCATATCATGGCAGGAATAGGGGAGCTGGGGGTGCCGGGTAGGTGACCTCCCTCACTTTTACGCATCAGTGCCTCCCCACTTATTTCAGCATACTTCATCACAATATGTGTCAAGAACATCATGAGCTTAACAGTGTAATCAAGTTAGTACACAAAGAGTGCACTGATTGGCAATAAAATTTGTTACCACAGAGAAATATTTTGGTACATTTTCAGATAATTATATATGTGATCTATTTTTTGCATACTCTAATTAATTAAACAGTTACGTATGCCATGTTTGGGAGTTGTGTATCTTGTAGGTGTGGTTTTTGCCTCCAGGTGTGGCTTAGATTGCAAAATTTGGATTTTAACCCTGAGTACGTGAATGTTCACTCTGTCAAGTCAATATTACACTGAATGTGTATTTTAGTGATGAATATGATTGTTTGACGGACATGCAAGATTTCATACACAATAAATTGCTATACTGTTTGTGCTAGCTATATGATGGAGAAAAAGTTTCTACATTCTCTGGAATACAACTGCAACAAAAGCAAGTATTGCAACAGCAATGTTGAGTCCACTGGTGACTGTAGATGAATCAGTGGTGGGGGTCATCTCCTTCAGAAAGTGAAAAGAAAATGTATACCTGCACTGTACAATGCTAATTCAAGTTGTTCATACCTGTAGGGTAAATCGAACATAGCCAAAGCTGCAGTTGTTGGCCTGTACACTGTTTCTTTGCATCATAGGAGCCACTCTGTCTGATGCTGTGGCAGTTGAAAACAGCTCAAAGCACACTTGCACCCTCTCCTTCCACTTGTCACCATCACACAGACAAAGATCTGCCACACCCACCATTCGATCTGGACTTGGCACCAACATGGAGATAGCAGACACATAAGGGTGGTACTGATCCACTGTCAGATTCCTGGATGTCATACCACTACCATCTGGGACAAGATCAAGCTCAGCATTGTCTAGAATCCTCTCTCCTGCCTTCAAGTATTCTTGACGAATAATACTAGTGTTCCCAGTCCTTGATACAAGACCGACTCCCTCACTGGCTGCATCCTGACAGGCATCCCACATCCTGTAGCCAGCACTGTGTGACACTCCAGTGGGTGGGGGCCACTTAGAGTTTTCAAAGTAGTAGTCCGGATGGCAGGTAGGACTCCATGTGAAGATAAAGCTCATTTCGTAAGTAGCAGATGATGCAGTGCATTTAGGCTCAGGAACATCAGGATTGTAGAATTCTACATTCTCACTTGACTCACAGCAACAAGTAGGACATGCATCTATGGGATCACTCCTTGGACAACGCTCAGGAACTGCAAAGAATCATTGATATACTGAATCCAACATCCACATATTCTATTTTACAAAAGTTACCTTCAGGACTACATGTTTCTGCAAGGTCTGTCCGTTCACCAATAGGATCCTCATCTTTTTCCTTCAAAAAGTGAAAGGAATTTTAGCCTGGACATATCTCTATGCCTGCAATGAAACACATACCTCATCCTGTAGGGTAAATCGAACATAGCCAAAGCTGCAGTTGTTGGCCTGCACACTGTTTCTCTCCATCTCAGGAGCCACTCTGTCTGATGCTGTGGCAGTTGAAAACAGCTCAAAGCACACTTGCACCCTCTCCTTCCATTGGGCACCATCACACAGACGAAGATCTGCCACACCCACCATTCGATCTGGACTTGGCACCAACATGGAGATAGCAGACACATAAGGGTGGTATTTGTCCACTGTCAGCTTTCTGGATGTCACACCACTACCATCTGGGACAAGGTCAAGCTCAGCATTGTCTAGAATCCTCTCTCCTGCCTTCAAGTATTCTTGACGAATTATACTAGTGTTCCCAGTTCTTGATACAAGACCAACTCCCTCACTGGCTGCATCCTGACAGGCATCCCACATCCTGTAGTCAGCACTGTGTGACACTCCAGTGGGTGGGGGCCACTTAGAGTTTGGAAAATAGTAGTCCGGATGGCAGGTAGGACTCCATGTGAAGATGAAACTCATTTCGTAGGTAGCAGGTGATGCAGTACATTCAGGCTCAGGAACATCAGGGTTGTAGAATTCTACATTCTCACTTGACTCACAGCAACAAGTAGGACACTCTTCTATGGGATCACTTCTTGGACACTCAGGAGGGACTATATATAGAATAAACAGTTTTAGCTACATAAATTGTATGGAATTGTAGACAACTAAAATCACATCATGTAATAATATTATATTTTATGAAAGTTACCTGAAGGACTACATATTTCTGCAAGGTCTGTCCGTTCACCAATAGGATCCTCATCTTTTTCCTTCAAAAAGTAAAAGGAATCAAGCATGACCTAGATATTTCTATATGCATGATAATACATACCTCATCCTGTAAGGTAAATCGAACATAGCCAAAGCTACAGTTGTTGGCCTGCACACTGTTTCTCTCCATCTCAGGAGACACTCTGTCTGATGCTGTGGCAGTTGAAAACAGCTCAAAACACACCTGTACAGTCTCTTTCCACTGGGCACCATCACACAGACGAAGATCTGCCACACCCACCATTCGATCTGGACTTGGCACCAACATGGAGATAGCAGACACATAAGGGTGGTCCTTATCCACTGAGAGATATCTGGAGGTTTCACCACTACCATCTGGGACAAGGTCAAGTTCCGCATTGTCTAGAATCCTTTCCCCTGCTCGAAGGTACTCCTGACGAATGACACTCGTGTCCCCAGTCCTTGATACAAGACCGACTCCCTCACTGGCTGCATCCTGACAGGCATCCCACATCCTGTATCCAGCACTGTGTGACACTCCAGTGGGTGGGGGCCACTTAGAGTTTTCAAAATAGTAGTCCGGATGGCAGGTAGGACTCCATGTGAAGACGAAACTCATCTCATAGGTGGCAGGTAGTGCAGTGCATTCAGGCTCTGGAACATCAGGGTTGTAGAATTCTACATTCTCACTAGACTCACAGCAACAAGTAGGACACTCTTCTATGGGATCACTCCTTGGACACTCAGCAGGGACTATAAATGAAATAAACAACAATATATTCAGTGCACTGTAATAGTTTATTGATCTATATTACATCAGAGACATAATTATACATATATTCACCAGCAGGATTGCATGTTTCTGCAAGGTCTGTCCTTTCACCAATAGGATCAGTATCTTCTGCCTTTAAAGTGTGAAAGAAAATATTATCAGCCACACATGTATGTATACATGTCTATATAATACCGCACATTGAATAAGACATACCTGTAGAGTAAATCGAACATAACCAAAGCTGCAGTTATTAGCCTGGACGCTGTTTCTTTGCATCATAGGAGCCACTCTGTCTGATGCTGTGGCAGTTGAAAACAGCTCAAAACACACCTGTACACTCTGCTTCCACTGGGCACCATCACATAAACGAAGATCTGCCACACCCACCATTTGATCTGGACTTGGTACCAACATGGAGATAGCAGACACATAAGGGTGGTCCTTATCCACTGAGAGATATCTGGAGGTTTCACCACTACCATCTGGGACAAGGTCAAGTTCTGCATTGTCTAAAATCCTCTCTCCTGCCTTTAGGTACTCCTGACGAATGACACTCGTGTCCCCAGTCCTTGATACAAGACCGACTCCCTCACTGGCTGCATCCTGACAGGCATCCCACATCCTGTAGTCAGCACTGTGTGACACTCCAGTGGGTGGGGGCCACTTAGAGTTTTCAAAGTAGTAGTCCGGATGGCAGGTGGGACTCCATGTAAAGATAAAGCTCATTTTGTAGGTAGCAGGTGATGCAGTACATTCAGGTTCTGGAGCATCAGGGTTGTAGAATTCTACATTGTCACTTGACTCACAGCAACAAGTACGACACTCTGATATGGGATCACTCCTTGGACACTGGTCAGGAACTGCAAAGTCAGAAAAAAATATAATCATGTCAAGTGCATTAATTTTTGCATCTACAATGGAAGTACCTTGAGGATTGCACGTTTCTGCAATGTCCGTTCGTTCGCCAATTATAGCGTTAACAGCTACAAATAGAGCTGGCAGAATGCATATCAGGATCTTCATGGCGGCTCTGCACTAGGGAATTAGCGTTCTGAGCGCAGCCGAATAATTGCAAGAGAAGGTTCGGCAGCGCTGCTTTTTATTCAGTCGCCTCAGTGACGTCATAGCTTCCTGCGCATGCACTAGTTTTAGCGCGCGAATTTGATAGGCAAGTCTTCGGGGAAATTACTACTCCTCCCAGGTTTCTCGTATGTGACTCCGCGGTCAGGCTACACTCTATGTATAACGTGCATTGAACGGTGCTTTATAGGAGGAAATGAATGCATGCGGTTAGTGCCTCCAGGTAACCGTCCTCCACCGAAGTCCCATTTAGCCGGACATTGGCTCAGACAGAAGCTCTATACCTAATCCCATAGGAATGTTGGGAATGCAAATCGCGTAGTATTTACTCGTTACATAGTCTATGTCATAGAGCTATACGAAGAAGGAAAGGATGTGTAGCCATGCCGCACAACTTCGTACCAAATCAGAAAGTGATGGAATTTTAATTAGTTACGTATACGTTGTAACATGTCACCATTCATCATGTACCAAGCACAAGAAGGTTGGTACATGATGAACGATGACATGTTTGGGTGTACATGGATTATGCAAGCACAAATACATATATCTGCTAAGAGCCTGAATCCATGCAATGCAAACCAGTAACATAACATTGTGTCTTATCACATAGCATTTTAGTGTAATAAGTAGACATAAGCCAGTAACATGTCTTAATAACATTGTGTCCTATCACATAGCATTTTAGTGTAATAGGTAGACACATGGCAATAGCAATTAATGCAAGACAGTCGTATTACATTGTGACTAGAATGTGCTTCATAAGTAATTGCTTGTAAAAAAGAGGTTAACATAGCTAATCAGAGAATATACAACTTTGTATTGACCAATCATGTAGATCCTAGAAATTAATATAAAGTCACATATACTTCAGTGAACTTGTTGTACAGATAATTATGTACAGTATTAACATACTACACAGGGTATAGGAGTATGCTATGCAGCTATAGTCATATAATAGCATGCTAGACTGTGACTACTGCATGGAGTGGGCCATTGGTGCTATCACGCAGTGGCTGCTACTCTGCCAGGATTTGTTGTGAGAAGATATGCTTGATGATACAGGACGAGTGCTCACACAGAATTTGAAATTGGAAGTGTTTGTTGTGTGAGGATATGATAAATACAGGAGGACTGATCACATGCAATTCGAAATTGGAAGTGTTTGAATGCATACTCGCGGCAAAGAAGGAAATGTTTAGTATGCATGGAAATATTTACAAAAAACAATTTCTCACTCTATACAATGATCTACAAAACAACTATAGCTATATATATGAGCATCCACATATGCCATAGATGTGTAGGAGGCCAAAAACCACATTAATACTGATTACAAGTGCTTCAAATTTTTCTGCTTCAATCACTCTAATATTTTGGTACTTGAGAGAGCACAGAACAGTGCCAACCACTACTATTGTATTGCATGAGATGTCCGTGCCAACAATCTGATGCATACCTTAATATGGAAGACACACATGCACTCGAGCTCATACTCACAAGGAAATGGAACAACACAGAATAGTGCCAACCACTACTATACGAGATGTCCATGCCAACAATCTGATGCATACCTTAATATGGAAGACACACATGCACTCGAGCTCATACTCACAAGGAAATGGGACTAGTTCTTGTCAGGTGAAGTGAGAAGTATAACATATATGCCAAATTGCTTTGACCATAATTCTATATGTATGCCAACTTGCTTTGTCTATAACTATAATTCAATGCTCTTCTGGTGCACTTCTACATAACACTTATTATTGATTGTCACTACAACTCATAAGCTATTATATACATGGTAGCTATGTATACTGTTTTCACTAGTATAGATATACACATAGTAAGAGTAACTATAGTCTGGATATACACATGGTAAAAGTAACTATATAGTCTGTCATTATAGCATTTGGAATGCAACTGCAACAAGGGCTAATGTTGTAGTAGCAATGTTGATTGGGGCTGCAACTACGGAGGCATCAGTCACCATCTGAAAAAAATTAAAATCAGATATTTATCAACTGTAATGAATTCAAAATACATTGTATAACGTACCTGAGTTTCCAGTAAGGTAAATCTAACATAGCCAAAGCTGCAGTTATTGTACTGCACACTATTCCTTTCCATCGTAACATTCACTCTGGCTGATGCTGTTGCAGTTGAAAACAACTCAAAGCACACCTTTACACTCTCCTTCCACTCAGCACCGTCACACAGACGAAGATCTGCCACACCCACCATTCGATCAGGACTTGGCACCAACATGGAGATAGCAGACACATAAGGGTGGTAATGATCCACTGTTAGATTCCTGGATGTTGTACCAGCACCTCGTGGGACAAGGTCACCCTGAGCATTATCTAGAATCCTTTCCCCTGCTTGGAGGTACTCCTGACGAATGACACTCGTGTCCCCAGTCCTTGATACAAGACCGACTCCCTCACTGGCTGCATCCTGACAGGCATCCCACATCCTGTAGCCAGCACTGTGTGACACTCCAGTGGGTGGAGACCATATGGAACCAGGAAAATAGTAGTCTGGATGACAGGTGGGTGTCCAAGTAAAAATAAACTGCATTTCATAGGTAGCAGGTGGTGCAGTACACTCAGGCTCAGGAACATCAGGGTTGTAGAATTCTACATTTTCACTCGAATCACAGCAACAAAATTGACACTCTTCTATAGGATCACTTCTTGGACACTCAACAGGGACTATATAAAGAATTGTTACTCTTTTAATTATTGAAATATAGAAAAATCAATTGCTTTTGCAGTTATAATATTACATATTTGCCATAAGTAATATGGCTATACCTTCTGGATGACATGTTTCCGCTAGATCTGTTCGTGAACCAACAGGAAGTATAGTCTAGAGAGAGGGATAAGATGAGCAACCATACTTACATACATAGTCACACACTATGAATTCAAATGTAACCTGGCCAAAGGTGCCATGCCAATTTTCAGCCATGCTTCCATCTGTTTTCTGATTTCCAATTTCCATTTTAACAGAATGGAAAGTAAAAAAATGGAATGGAAATTGGAATGGCACCTGTCTGCCACTGCAGATTTGTATGAGTGGCATACTTCGGTTTCCAGTAAAGTAAACTCAACATAGCCAAAACTGCAATTGTTGGCCTGCACACTGTTTCTCTTCATCATAGGGGCCACTCTGTCTGATGCTGTGGCAGTTGAAAACAGCTCAAAGCACACTTGCACCCTCTCCTTCCACTTGTCATCATCACACAGATGAAGATCTGCCACACCCACCATTCGATCTGGACTTGGCACCAACATGGAGATAGCAGACACATAAGGGTGGTCTTTGTCTACTGTGAGATTTCTGGAAGTTTCACCACTACCATCTGGGACAAGGTCACCCTGAGCATTATCTAGAATGTTTTTCCCAACCATCATGTACTCCTGACGAATGACACTTGTGTCCCCAGTCCTTGATACTAGACCCACCCCTTCACTGACATCATCCATACAGGCATCCCACATCCTGTAGTCAGCACTGTGTGACACTCCAGTGGGTGGGGACCATATGGAATTGTCGAAGTAGTAGTCTGGATGGCAGGTGGGACTCCATCTGAAGACAAATCTCATTTTGTAGGTAGCAGGTGGTGCAGTACATTCAGGCTCAGTAGTATCAGGGTCATAGAATTCTACATTGTCAGTTGAGGTACAGCAACAAGTAGGACACTCTTCTATGGGATCACTCCTTGGACACTGGTGTGGGACTGCAAGGTAAATTATGCACAATTGCATGTATAGTATTATATTAATGCACATCCTACGTATTCAGGGAAAGCTAATATACCTTTAGGATTACATGTTTCTGCAACATCTGTCCGTTCACCAACTACACCAGTAGTTTTCTCCTTTAAAATAGAAAAATACCTTTTACACAATGACTACACCAATACCCATTAATTTCAGTAATATATACCTTAATTTCTCGTAGAGTGAATCGAACATAACCAAAGCTACAGTTGTTGGCCTGCACACTGTTCCTCTCCATCATAGGAGCCACTCTGTCTGACGCTGTGGCAGTCGAAAACAGCTCAAAACACACCTGTACAGTCTCTTTCCACTGAGCACCATCACACAGACGAAGATCTGCCACACCCACCATTCGATCAGGACTTGGCACCAACATGGAGATAGCAGACACATAAGGGTGGTAATGATCTACTGTCAGATTCCTGTAGGTTACACCACTACCATCTGGGACAAGGTCACCCTGAGCATTATCTAGAATCCTTTCCCCTGCTTGGAGGTACTCCTGACGAATGACACTCGTGTCCCCAGTCCTTGATACAAGACCGACTCCCTCACTGGCTGCATCTTGACAGGCATCCCACATCCTGTAGTCAGCACTGTGTGACACTCCAGTGGGTGGGGACCATATGGAATCGTCAAAGTAGTAGTCTGGATGGCAGGTGGGACTCCATCTAAAAACAAATCTCATTTCGTAGGTAGCAGGTGGTGCAGTACATTCAGGCTCAGTAGCATCAGGATCATAGAATTCTACATTGTCAGTTGAGTTACAGCAACAAGTAGGACACTCTTCTATGGGTTCACTCCTTGGACACTTGGCAGGGACTGCAAGGTTATATAGTAAGACTTATGATTTATCACTACCAAAATATGAAGGGTACTTATCTCAGTGCATGTTTTATCAGTCATGGTTATATATATTTGAACTTATATGTGTGAAGAACAATCATGTATAGTGGATATTTTAATAAACAGAATATATAATCTACCGCCCATAATTAAAATGTTCTGGCTGAGTTATTATGAGTATTTGTGATATTTTAGCTATCTCTAATGTTTGAAATAGCATTTCACACAGATACAATTACTCAAGCCAATGGGCCAAATGATTGGTACAAGCACATATTTGGTCATCACTCAGTCACTGTTTTGAGTGAAATAAAACTGAATGGGAAGAGCATATGTTGGAATTAATTACCTGTGGGGTTACATGTCTCTGCCAGGTCTGTCCGTTCTCCAATAGAGTCAGGTTTATCCTCCTTCAGAGAGTGAAGAGGAACATAATGGCAGCTAGTGCATGTATAATGTAAGGTGGTTTTAATCCCTGCGGTTATTTGAGTTGCAAGCAGCTTGAGTATATATAGATCGTGTACTATAGCCACTAAACATTTTCATATTAAGTATATATCAGTGTAAAAATTAAAGGTTGTTGTAATCCTGTGGTTGTTAAAGTTGCAACTTGAGTATAGACTGTATACTGCAGCCACTAAATGCTATTGTAATGAGTACAAACTATGAGCTATGAGTAACCCAGCTTCCGAAAACCACCACCTACTATTAATAGTGATTTGAGGAACTCGTTTGCAATAAACACATGACAACTCAGGAATGTATGTATTAGTAATAAATACATGACTCATATCTCACAAACAAAGAAATCAGTAGCAGTAGGATGCATTGCATGCATGCATCACTACAAAGAGTAAATAGAGGTTGTTGTGATTTCAGTTTCATGTTCAGTTATGAAGCATTATTTACTACTGCCACTACATTCCTTGTTCATTAACTTAATGAGCAGAGGGGATACTCAATAATGGTTATGCTAATACAGTCTATACTCGATTTGTAACTAAGATAATGACTGAATAGTTAAACAACCTTTAATTTTTGCAGTGATATAGTATTCTAGTGACAAACTTTCAAGTTATCTACTTCTGAGAACCACCTCTTTCCAGTGATTTGAGGTACTTGTTTGCCCTGCATGCATGTACTTGGTGGGTTTGGTTGGGTGTCTTTCTACTTATCTGTTTATATGTAGCTAAGGTGCTACAGTGGAACCTCCCATAACGGACTCTCCGAGAAGCGGACACCCACGCTACAACGGACACTTGCCGTGTTACGGATTGAAACTACCATAGCTGTAATACATTAGCAACCTCCGAGAAGCGGACGCTTCCCAATTCCGGACAGCGGACAAAATCTTTGCGCCGAACGGCGCTCCACCATGCATTTTTGCCTCTAAATAGCGGACACCCGGAAGCCACTCCCCTTAAATTGCAAAGTTGCGCTTGCGCAGTATGGCGCCATGTACGAGCGCAACGTCAGTAAATTCTTGCGAAACCTCACACGCGTTACAAGGAATCAGTACTTGCTTTAGAAATGTACGTGTACAAGTTTCTTGCATTCAAGGAACATGGAAAAAGTATGTATTGGTCAGACATTGCCAATATTACACATCAATTAGCAAGATAGACAACTTTACTTGACACAATAACTCATGTACAAACTTCACTACATTACTTATATTCCACCCCAAGTTATAATATTTCATGAACCTCCGAGATAAGGACAACCTCCGAAGAAAGGACAAAAGTGCCGTTCCCAAAGTGTCCTTTCTTCGGAAGTTCCACTGTATATACATGTTTTTGCATGTTAACAAACACGTGACAACTCAGGAATAGCAGGTCAGCACTAAAGCAATTTATAGAGTTTCTCTCTCAAGAATTTAGAATGCAGTGCATGCATCACTGCAAAGAGTAAAAGGTTGCTGTTGTCATAAAGTTACTAGCTGCCACTAAATTCTTTGTTAATAGGAGGGAAGTTCAATAATGGCTTTGAAGTTATCATTTCCCAAGTTGTCATGTATTAGTTGGCATACAGGTGTGGAGGAAAAGTTTATCAAATCATGCTGGAGGAGGTTTCAGTTCCTTGAAGTCATGCCACTTCTAATTATACCAATTCCTTGCGATTCCCACTCATTAAGACTTAATAATTCACTGCAAAAAGTAAATCGTTATTTTGACAAGTGTATAGTTATTTCAGTTGTATCTTAATGTTCTTTTAAGACTATAAATGCATTTATACTCTAACCTCTGTTGGAATGTAGTATACTATAAAGGTTATTATACTCCTCCATGCAAGAGGTTTTACAGAATTTACAGTACAGTGGGTTATGTATGTGATTTCCCCTTGAGATACACTTAAGGGATATCCTACACATCTCATGAAAGGTAGTATATAGTCATCATAAGGGAATATGTTACAACTGCATGAGGTACCCACATCCGTGGGTCATAATAACAACATAGTTACACTTAGAGTAAAATTAATCAGCCATTAAATTGTTATTGTCAGCCATTAAATTATTAAAAAGATTTTGTGTTAAAGTAACCATTTTGCAGTGTAGTGGACGCTCTAATACACAGTCTATTATTGTAACTAAGATAACCACTGAACGGTTAGAACAACCTTAAAATTCTGCACTGTATAAGCTGCAATATACACATCCTCATTTCAGTTACGCATACCTGAGTTTCCAGTAGAGTAAATCGAACATAACCAAAGCTACAGTTGTTGGCCTGCACACTGTTTCTCTCCATCTCAGGAGCCACTCTGTCTGATGCGGTGGCAGTCGAAAACAGCTCAAAACACACCTGTACAGTCTCCTTCCACTGGGCACCATCACACAGACGAAGATCTGCCACACCCACCATCCGATCTGGACTTGGCACCAACATGGAGATAGCAGACACATAAGGGTGGTAATGATCCACTGTCAGATTCCTGGATGTTACACCACTACCATCTGGGACAAGGTCACCCTGAGCATTATCTAGAATCCTTTCCCCTGCTTGGAGGTACTCCTGACGAATGACACTCGTGTTCCCAGTCCTTGATACAAGACCGACTCCCTCACTGGCTGCATCCTGACAGGCATCCCACATCCTGTACCCCGCACTGTGTGACACTCCAGTGGGTGGGGACCATATGGAATTATCGAAGTAGTAGTCTGGATGGCAGGTGGGACTCCACCAGAAGACAAATCTCATTTCGTAGGTAGCAGGTGGTGCAGTACATTCAGGCTCAGTAGCATCAGGGTCATAGAATTCTACATTGTCAGTTGAGGTACAGCAACAAGTAGGACACTCTTCTATGGGATCACTCCTTGGACACTGGTCAGGGACTGCAAGGTTGAATTCACCAAGCAAAATTACAAGTGTATTGCTATATTGTATATCACACATATTTACCTTTAGGATTACATGTTTCTGCAACATCTGTTTGTTCACCAATTGTACCAGTGGATATCTCCTTTAAAATTATAAAAAAAATATCCCTTAGACTCCGCCACACAATGACTATATTCATACTCATTAATTTGACTAGTATATATGTATACCTGAGTTTCTTGTAGAGTAAATCGAACATAACCAAAGCTACAGTTGTTGGCCTGCACACTGTTTCTCTCCATCTCAGGAGCCACTCTGTCTGATGCTGTGGCAGTCGAAAACAGCTCAAAACACACCTGTACAGTCTCTTTCCACTGGGCACCATCACACAGACGAAGATCTGCCACACCCACCATCCGATCAGGACTTGGCACCAACATGGAGATAGCAGACACATAAGGGTGGTACTGATCCACTGTCAGATTCCTGGATGTTACACCACTACCATCTGGGATAAGGTCACCCTCAGCATTATCTAGAATCCTTTCCCCTACTTGGAGGTACTCCTGACGAATGACACTCGTGTCCCCAGTCCTTGATACAAGACCGACTCCCTCGCTGGCTGCATCCTGACAGGCATCCCACATCCTGTAGCCAGCACTGTGTGACACTCCAGTGGGTGGGGACCATATGGAATTGTCGAAGTAGTAGTCTGGATGGCAGGTGGGACTCCACCAGAAGACAAATCTCATTTCATAGGTAGCAGGTGGTGCAGTACATTGAGGCTCAGTAGCATCAGGGTCATAGAATTCTACATTGTCAGTTGAGGTACAGCAACAAGTAGGACACTCTTCTATGGGATCATTCCTTGGACACTGGTCAGGGACTATACATGAAATAACAGATTTTCTGTAAAAAGTACAATGTACCTTCAAAAATTTACTAAGGGGCTACTTCAACAGCACATAGCTAAACGGAAACCCTCGCAGCTATATCCCCGAATCACCGTGCATTTTTGGTCAGCTAGAGCTCTTTTAGCGTTAAATGTCAAGAGCATTGAACTGCCTTCAGAACGGCCTCCGCTATGAAGCCGAATTATGCTGCTACATGCATCGTCTTGCAAAACTTGCTAATCACTGGGCTTACCATTCAGTAATTGCTCTTTAGAGTCATTTTAAAATTATAACTGCTACTACGTATACCTATACATACATCATCTGCAAACTTACCGGCTGGATAACACGTATCTGCAATGTCCGTCCGCGTACCGATAGCATTGATTGCTACTAGTAAAGCTGACAGGATGCTTATCCAGATCTTCATTGCTGCCTAGAAAGGTCGGCGTATAGCTGTGTCTGAGTTGTATGATGAAAAATACACATACGCGCTGTTTTATGAAGGAGTATTTTTGTACGCATGCGTCGTCCAATTCGGAATCACTGTAGTGCACTGTGTAAGTTTATGGATTCTGGATTTGTTTACATTATTCGACAGGTTCAGACAACACAATAACTTACAGTACTCATGCAGCAGCCGTAATCATCAATGATGTACATGGCATTGTGGAACACCACACCTGTAGACATCTACCATAAATTTCTTGTACATCATACCCAAGTAAGAAAAAGCATTGTGGGAGAGGATGTGGAGTCATGCACACACAGGCTCAGAAATTCCCACTCATACATCTATTTCTTATGAAGTTATGATCGTCAGAACTTTATGCATGATTATTACTGTTGAGGACTTGCAAAATGTTACATTTATGGCATGTATACATGCATGCACACGTCCTTCTATAAGCAGATCTTGATGTAGCTATAGTGGTTGTGAGGTGGATTTGGAGCTTTTTGTAGTGCATAGTAGGTGTAGCTAATATGTTTAATTTTGAGGGGAAGGAAACTTGTGCTGGAGGGGAGTGTATTCCCTTCTCTCTGAATCCTCGCTCTATGCTGTTATCCCTGCCTCTTTGCCTACATAATACACTTTATTTCTATATGATTTTATATTATGACTTTATTACAACTGTACAGAAGTGCATGAGTATAAACATCAAATGCTGTTATTGTTACTGACTATCACCACTGGAATCTTTCAGTTGGAATTGTTTATTGTTACTGACTATCACCACTGGAATCTTTCAGTTGGAATTGTTTATTGTTACTGACAGAATTGTTGTTATTACTGCTATAACTACCACTACCTAGCAAGAACCTTCCAGCTTCATTCATATAGCTAGGTACATGTACAACATATATTAAGCTACCTTATGTACGTAATATGCGAGACCTTGCTGTAATTTTGTTGTAACTATGTGTAGCTAGCTAATTCCCTCTCCATGATAATATTTTGAATTTGTACAGCATCTATTATTGGTTGCTTGGTGTGCCTCTATATAGTGTACAGTATCTATTATATTGGACACTTGTTGTGCCCCTGTACGGTCCCCTTGCATTGACAGCCATACACACCAAAGAATTCCACTGAAATTACTTGTTACTGCTATATCTTGTAAAGGAGATTCAGGGAGAGGATTTAGCACCAGCATATAGTCTCAATAGCCGCCAGTGTACGTGATATTTTTGTCCGTACCTCATCACTCTCCAATATAATTATGGATCTATATCTGGGCATGGATTGAAACTAGACTATTAATATTCTATCCATATAGCTAAGCCAATTACGCATGCACTATGCACTACACACAGCCAGGTGTAGGGAAGACGAAGAAGCTATGGCGAGGACGGTGAAACGGAGTACTGTGCATGCGTGTATGAGCATGCGCGCGCGCGTGTTTAGACACCGGTTTCCTATAGGAAGGCGGAGCGAAGTGAATACGACTAGAGACTCATGGCAACATTAGACTTAGTGAAAATGCATGGCATTGTGGGGCGAGCGTGAGTGAGAAATTATCAGTTACCTATGCACTACTGAAATGTTATTATGCACACACGAGCAGATAGAGTTTTGTGATGAGCATATATAGTATTGATCAATATGCACGGCTACTGGCACAGAATGCAGAAGCGCCCTAGGTATGGCTTCGTAGGTTCTGTCTTCTGTCTCTCTCCAGGTGTTTCTCTGGCACGTCTATCACGTCGTCCTCGTCATTCCTAGTCTCGTACCCAGCCTACTATGAAACATTCCTTGGTCCTCAGACCGAAAATGCATTCGTCCAATGAGCGTTCAGATCAGTGATGTAGAAGCACGTGACGTAAGTAATTGGGGCGAGCATGAGCGAGCCCCTCAATTGTATAAAAAGAAAATAAAAAGAAAGTAAAATTCAAAATTCAATTAGGTAATATATACAAGATAACAGGATAACCCCTACGAGAACAAGAGAGGAGAAAGTTAATGTTGTGGGATGCCACCCTCAGAAGTAGCAAGGGTGACATGTGTCCTCCTGTTTGCGCATGCGCGAAATCACGTGACTTGCTTTGTCGTGACGAAGACAACGATAACGTACACCTGAAGAGATAGCCCCGTTCCCAGGCCGATTCGAGACGCGGAGAAACGTTTCTCCGCGGCCTTTGAATCGGCCTGGGAACGAGGCTACTGAAGGGAGAGACAGAACGCAGAACCTACGAAGCCATACCCTTCTCATTCTGTGCCAGTAGGTGCATATTGAGAATACTAAAATTCGTATATGCTCACCACAAACTCTATCTGCTCGTCGAATGTGCATATTTAAATGGAGATCAGTACATTTCATAACTAAAATTAACGACAATTTTTCACTCACGCTCGCCCCGCAATCCCATGCATTTTCACTAGTTAGTATCTAACTATGGAGTCGTAACTCAGCAAACCCGTGGCCCTCGAAGCTGTTGAAGCATCTAGCTGGGTCTATAGGCTACAAACGGAGAAACGGTGCGTCAAACAGCTTTCCGCTGTTTGCACATTTTTCCACGTGAATTTCGAAATCACATAATAATTACGTCACAGGCCAAGGAATGTTCGGCCCCTCGCGGGGGGGCGGCTGGGAACGATTACGTCATTCAGCACAAGTCACGTGATTTTCACGCATGCACAAACAGGAGGACGTACGTGGTCGGACAGAGACATTGACGTAGGGGCTCGCTCATGCTCGCCCCAATTATCCTGTAGTAATTGACTGCCACAGCTATCAGGTGTACAGTATTTTTTAAAACACGAATGCTATCCTACATCCTGTGACACTGAAATTTAATTCTGTAGTGCAGACAGTGCAGTCTGAAATCCGTTTGTTTAAGAAACAAAAATTGTTAGTTTATGCAAAAATAAATATTTATTTTTATTTAATTTCACAGTGTGACTGTACATCATGTCTTACAGCTCACACTTTTCTCACTAGGCCATGTATGCCATGTATGCACAAGAATTTGTTTGATGTCTGCATAATTATGTGGTGTTCAGCACTACTAGTAACACAGATTATTGTATGTAGCTGTGCATGAGAGTATTCAATACTTATGTGACTGTATTTTCAAGACTTTGTTAATGTACACAATGCAGTTGATTAAAACACGATACACATTGCCTATGCATACTGCAATAGCACCTTGATAGTGTGAGAACACTACACAGTATTTAGCCTCCTGTTTTCATCTTAGTAGCTATTGGGCGATAACCTATACTCTGACACCTTTGCAGAGCAGCGATGAAGATCCAGATTTCCATCCTGTCAGCTTTACTAGCAGTCAATGCTTTCGGCATACGGACCGACATTGCAGATACGTGTTATCCAGTCGGTAAGTTTTGCAGGACAATGTATTTTTTTATGTAATACTTTTGCAGGCTAATAGAAAACTACCCAACAGGAAAGAACATAAACACAAGTTTCAACTTAAGAATTTTTAGTGTGGTGTCATATAAGATTATGCATAACATCACACTTAAATTCACTGTTAATTCACTGTGGGAGGGTGTTCCAGGTGTACATGTTGATTATATGTGGCACAATGGAGTATAAGAAGCATTGGTTCGGGCAAATGGCTAGTACAGCAGGGATTGGCATTCTCTTCATTGATTGGTATTTTTCGGACATAGACGGTGAAAATCTTGTACAATGTACACAAGATTGAATTGCCTTCTTATCAATTTAACATCCCAGTCTTGTAGCCATCCTAATGGATAGCTATTAACAGTTATAATTAACGCAGACGCAAACTTGGAACCAGAGCAGTGGAATAGTAAGCCTGGCACTAAAAGCGCGCAAGGCGAGAATGTCAAAAGCATGAGCCTCCCTGCGTGCGCTGCGCAATAAATTAAATGCGGGGGGCCTTGTCCATTTTCGCACGTGATACTTAGCACCACGCACGTGATATTTGGCGCGTATTTCGATATAAGATCAGCGTCAACGTGCTAGTGTTTGGGTTGCGGGCCAGGAGAAGACACGACTTCGATAACAGGTTCACACCATGCGTCTTGTTTCAGGTTTTGCTGCGTCTTGTGGATTCGATCTATGCGCTGATTCGCACTCTATATGTGGTGGTAGTCTCGCGAGCCAGCCCCTCATCGAACAGCGAAAAGCGGAAGAGGGTCTGGTCACATTTAAGGCAGTTGTGATTGTGGAATGCGGAGGTTTACTTAGCGCGGTCAGATAATTAATTAAGACATGTTATGCAACGTGTAGTAGAAGACAGCACGGAGTATTTGCTACGCGTGCGGAGCACAAAGCAAGAAGGCAGAACGTCACTTACTAGGTAGCCCAGGTACACGGCATGTCAAACACTCTGGGTAACAAGACAAAACACAACGACTTGCCATATCCAGTTGGCAGCGCCTCAAAGACGTCATTGCCACTAACAAAAGAAGCAATGGTTTGTTCCTGTTCTAGTTTTCAACTTGGAATATCCAAGCGAGGTCGCTGCTTTTACAATAGCGTCCCTTACAGCCACACTAGCCATGGCTGTAAAAACTCGGAAGTAAGACTTACTTACTTACGTGGCGTCACGTAATAATCAACGAATCTGATTGGTCACGCCAAGATCTTGGCGTGGACACAACTACCCTAACGCAATGTGACCAGACCCTCTTCCGCTTTTCGATGAGGGTCTGGCTCGCGAGACTATATGTGGTGGAGTTATGGTAGGAGGGAGATGAGAAACTAACACTAAACTAACATGTGGGCCTATGTCTGATATTGAAGTTCTCCTTGTGTGTGAAATGTGCGCTGCATGAATCATGAATAGCCATTACCCATCATATCTCCTCTGGCACAATGCATTTGAATCCATTGCTGGTTTACCACAGATTTGTAAACTTTCTCTAGTCTGTAACATAACAGAGTTGTCTTATGGCATTCCCAGCTAGAGTAAAGTCATGTACATACAGTATTGGGTTTCATGTAGTATGTATACTGCACCTTTATGTGTAATGGTATATCTTGCTCAAATATATTTTCTGCCACAACTATGTGCATTCATTGAGCATATTCTGACAGTCCCTCAAACTGTATATGTAATAGTCCCTTTTGTCTCCTCACTTCATGCACAAAAATTTCCCTAGTCTGATCATTCAATCATTCAAAACCAGTACATGCATAAGTACTGGTTCACTAGCTAGGGATATATGTATCTATTTATGTCCACTTTCACAGTCCCTGACCAGTGTCCAAGGAGTGATCCCATAGAAGAGTGTCCTACTTGTTGCTGTAACTCAACAGACAATGTAGAATTCTACAACCCTGATCTTCCCGAGCCAGTATGCACTGCACCACCTGCTCGCTATGAGGCGAAGTTTGTCTTCAGATGGAGTCCCACCTGCCATCCAGACTATTACTTCGACAATTCCATGTGGTCCCCTCCAGTTGGAGCATCCCACAGTACACAGTACAGGATGTGGGATGCTTGTATGGATGATGTCAGTGAGGGGGTGGGGTTAGTATCAAGGACAGGGAACCCAGCTGTCCTGATTCAGGAGCTCGTCGATAACTTTCAGTATGTAGTAGACATCTTTCTTGGTGACCTAGTCCCGGATGGTAGTGGGGTTATGTCCAGTCGTGTTGCAGTGGATCGATACCACCAGTGGGTGTCTGGTGTCTCCATGTTGGTTCCAAGTCCAGATCGAATGGTGCATGGGTGTGGCTGATGTTGGTCTGTGTGATGGTGACAAGTGGAAGGAGAGAGTGCAAGTGTGTTTTGAGCTGTTTTCAACTGCCACAGCATCAGACAGAGTGGCTTCTGAGATGGAAAGGAACAGTGTGCAGGCCAACAACTGTAGTTTTGGTTACGTTCAGTTCAATCTACTTAAAGTTCAGGTATGAATACATGTACCAGCTATATACATGCACATTGAAAACATGACATTATTCTGTGATCAAATATTCCAGGAAGATGAGCCACGAACTGACATAAATGGAACCTGTTACCCCATGAGTGAGTTTTAGTGATCTATAAAATACAATATTTGTATAAAGGTGTTGCCAGTTTAGCATGAATAATTCTGAAACCAATTTTGCAGTCCCTGCCAAGTGTCCAAGGCGTGATCCCATAGAAGAGTGTCCTACTTGTTGCTGTACCTCAACTGACAATGTAGAATTCTATGACCCTGATGCTACTGAGCCTGAATGTACTGCACCACCTGCTACCTATGAAATGAAGTTTGTCTTCTGGTGGAGTCCCACCTGCCATCCAGACTACTACTTTGAGAACTCTCAATGGACTCCACCCACTGGAGTATCGCACAACAGTCTGTACAGAATGTGGGATGCCTGCATGGATAATACCCACTTGGGTGTAGGTCTAGTATCAAAGATTGGAAACACAAGTGTCATTCGACAGGAGTACCTTGCTGCAGGAGATAAGATTCTAGATATTGCCGAGGGTGATGGTGTCCCAGATGGCAGTGGCATGACAGCCACACATTTGATGGTGGACAATGACCACCCTTATGTGTCTGCTATCTCCAAGTTGGCCCCGAGTCTGGATCGAATGGTGGGTGTGGCAGATCTTCATTTGTGTGATGGTGCCCAGTGGAAGGAGACTGTACAGGTGTGTTTTGAGCTGTTTTCGACTGCCACAACATCAGACAGAGTGGCTCCTATGATGGAGAGAAACAGTGTGCAGGCCAACAACTGTAGCTTTGGTTATGTTCAATTTACTCTACAAGAAACTGAGGTCATATCATGTGTTGATGCTGGCTATGTTGAGTGCTGTGTTGAAGGATATTGTGGAGTAATTGCTGAAAATATTTCATATAATTGTTACTGTGATGCCATTTGCCTCGTACTCGGTGACTGTTGTCATGATGTTAGCCTTATAAAGTGCTCTAGTAAGTGTAGGTATACAGCTCTATATCATAAGCAAGCATCTTGCATGGACATGTTCTATTTTAAAACAGATCTGCTTTGTGTTGATGAATATTGTGGAGTTGCTGCTGTAAATATTTCATTTAAGCTTGTTTGTTTCTGGGATCCCATGTGCAACATATTCAATGACTGTTGTTATGATATGGACCCTTTTATAAACTGCTCTGAAACAAACAGTAAGTTTTATATACAGTCCTATATAGTACATATATTTCATATAAATTATAGTTACTTATAGAAAGTTTGTTTACTTACAGAAAGTTTGTACATGACTTTTAGGCATGTATTCCTGGATAATAAAACATATTCCATTTTAAAACAGATCTGCCTTGTGTTGATGTTGAACATTGTGAAGTCACTGCTGAAAATATTTCATATGATTGTTTCTGTGATACTATTTGCTACACACATGGTAACTATTGTTATAAGATTAGTCTTATGAACTGCTCTGAAACAAACAGTAAGTGTTACTACATTAGGTACAAGTTATATTTTCATGTAAAAATTAATGTCGAAGAATGTAGGGATGGAAGTGCCAAAAGTATAGAAACAAGGAAGCATCTATGCAGCAAAGCGGGGGAGCAACTATAATTTTTGTTTTACTGTTTTTTCATTGAGTCTCACCACGTGCGCTTGAGCCCCACCCCGGCCCCTTAACGGTGCGTGCGTACAACGCACGCGCGCGCACAAATAGAAGAGGATTTACACAGTTGCGCGTGAAGATACAAAGATTTTGTTGGTTAGGGACCATGCACGCAAGAGAAAGGAGCCGTTTCATGTAAATATCAAGGTGAGTAAGCTTACTTGTGCCAAATTTGTGGTGGGCCGTTTGATAGATAGTGGGCGATTTCAGTATGTCATTGACTTAGGGGATCTTATCAGGTACAGAAATACTCGTAGAGTACGTGAATGTGTCTAAAAGGGCTCATACCTGCCGCGTTTGAGAGTTCCATTTTATATGCTACGACGTCGGCGCTATCCCTACCGACTCTAGTACAGGCAATGCATATATTGTGGATGCATAAATTATCCGGGAAAGTTTGTTATTATAACTTCATCCATGTATTAATCCCGGATAGTTAAACATGTTCCATTTTAAAACAGACCTGCCTAAAGGAAATGCTTGTCAATTTGAAGAAAAGGTGCCTATTTTTAGTGGAAGCATAATATTTTATGACTGGGAAAATACTATACCTGGAGAAAAGGTGTCCCAGCAATGTCCAGACATTTGTACTGAGCTCAATGAATACCACAGTGAAGGAATGATAGTTAGAGAGTGTGTGGAAACAGAGAGCGGTGGTGCTCAGTGGCAAGACCCTGATATTACTGCCTGTGAGATAAGTATAACTGCATTACAGCTATGTGAAATAAGCCAGGTATTTTAAACACCCAAATGGACATATATCATTCTTAGTCAGAAATATTTCATTTTGCAGCTCCCAGTCACTGAGCTGGCAGCTACAGTTGTCAATATAACATCAGTGCCCTCTAAATTAGATGCACAGAGTTTATTTCTCCTAAGTGGTAGTATTTTGACCAAACTCACTGAAATAGCTCTATATAATTTTTCAGTAAGCTCACTGAGTATTTACATGAATGCTTTGTATATGGTACTGCAATATGTTACACCCATTTCACAGGTGCAGCAAAATTATTTTGAGGCAATAGACAATATTTTAGGTGCTAATCGAAGCAGCCTGGTTGAAAGTCAAAATATGTTTAATACCTCTTCAAGGTTTGTCTGCATGGTATATGCCACAATTGCTATAATTACAAACACGGTTATTTTATCAGCTGTACTGTGCATGCTTATAGAGAACTAAGTGTTCCTTTTTTGCCCTGATTTTCAGAGATATACTGTAGATTCAGAAATCATAACACTCCTAACTATTACTGAAATGTGTTGTGTGATACAAAATGAATGCATGCTGTAACTGTACTAACATATCATTTTATTAAAATCGTTATAGAATATTGCAGAGTTTATTCCTGTTTGAAGACAAAGCAGCAATAGAACCTGACAGGAATAATATTACATTTGCCCGCAACAACTTTGCCATCATCGTAACTGATCATCCACCTCTGACACACAATGAGACTGACGAGCATATCTTTTCAGTAGAATTTGCGTCTCCAGAAGAGGCTGTGTGTAACAGCACTCCAATCTCAGAGCAACAACTGGCAGTGTCTTCACAGTCCAGTGCACATGCAACAGGATCTGTTACCATCCCTCATACATTTGAAGGAAGGGCTGGTACTCAGCGTGTATCCTACTCTCTATTTCGTACAGATGCCCTTTTCCTAACACCAAAGATTACAGGTAATGACTATGCTATAGGTTCAGTTATTATCGGAGTGAGAGGGAGTGGTATGTTAGCCATCAATAATGAAGAAACAGTTAGTATCAATCTACAACCCGTGTCAGAGGTAAGCTAACAGGTAATGTGAAGTTAGTATATTTGTATTTTGTAATATAGACATGTGATGGAATGAAACTGCCAAGAAGAGATATAGTATTTGGTGTCTATGATGGTGAGTCTTTACATAAGATTTATAATGGTTCCGTCATGCAGCAATTCTATTACTTCTGAACCAGATATAAAGAAAGAGTGGCTACTAAAGACAGACCACACAAAGAGTGGTAAAAATATTGAGTCTCGATCATCAAAGCTAGGGCATTTTGGACTTCTTTTTGTGAGTCAGAGTATGATACATGATTGTAGTTGAAGAAACACGGTCTATTCTTATGTTTCCAGGATCTCAATCCTGAAGATCCATTGTCACCATTGGCTCTGGCTGTCATTTCCTACATCGGGGCATTTCTTTCTGTTGTAGGTTTACTCATTGTGATCATCACCCACCTATTATCCAGGTATATGCAGAATAGCAGTGTTTTGTACTCCACTCAGTGTTATTACTGATACTACAGGAAGCTTCGTCACAGTGATCATGGAAGAATTCTCATCAACCTGAGTGTCTCCCTCACCTGTCTCTATGTGGTTTTTGTGATTGCTGGTCTTGTGACTTCAGTGAAGGCTCTCTGTGGACTGGTGTCTGCTCTATTCCAGTACTTCATGCTGGTCTACTTTGGATGGACAGCAGCTGAAGCTATGCATCTCTTTGATGGTCTTGTTTTTGTCTTCACACAAAAAAGGAAATACTATGTTCTCAAAGCATCATTAATAGTGTGGTGTAAGGAAATGTTTCATAGCACAACATTATCAGAGGCATCCTGGGGGCAGGGGGGGGGGGGGCTGAGCCCCCCCCCAAAATTGGAGGTTGTCACGAAGAACAGATTAAATGTCTCTGCCTCTGATTATATATATACTTACCTTCATTATTGGAAACTTACATGCTTAATAGTATATACAGAAACCAATAAGTGTATTAGGAAATGAGCTTTGAAAGTGCTGTTTACTTAACTTATATATTGTATATATTCTTCAAGTTATGGAGAAATAGATGGTAAGGATTTGCTTGTGTATATGTAGGTGTGGATTCACCCATGATTGTGGTTATGTTGTTAATGGCAGTGGTATGGCAGCTTTATGAGCATTATTAGTATTTGAACCCTTCACAAAGTTTTACCATCACATTTGTATCAAATACATGTATTGGGTGTTTAAAATGCACACAAAGTTTACTGCTATTTTTCTCTTCAGTGGTACCTCTTCTAGTAGTTGCCATATCCGTGGGTGCTGGTAGTAGCTACTACACCAGTCAATACTAGTGAGTATATATATATCATGTTTGTAGAGTACAACAGACCACTAAGTACATTACATGAAATATTCAAACCACGAGACTCTCAAAGCAATACAACACAATACCAACTCAACCAAGAAAGTCATTTTCAAAGAAAAATGAGTTGCCTCAGGCGGGATTTGACATTCTGTGTTCTAGGCAGATGCTCTATCAACTGAGCTACCGAGACAGCTCAGCTGGCTGGGTTGAATCACACATACAAAGCAACACAACTCAAGGCATAATGTCTCAATCTAAAGATCAGGTGTATTCAAACTTAGTATATAGAAGACCGGCGTAATTTAACCACTGAAGACGCCAAACTTCAAACTAAGTATATGCATGTATGTGGTTGCCGGGTAGATATGATATGGAATACAAACTCCAACAGTACATGAATTATAGTGAAACCTCTCCAATCTGGATCCTTGGGGCAGAGGAAAGCATCAGTGGTTTTATTGGAGTAGAAAAGGCTGTCCCATTTATTGAGAATTAGATATTGATGTTTCTCATTTTCATTTCAGTTGCAGAGCAACAGAGTGGCCATTTTGGTTTGGGCATATTCTCCCATTTTGTCTCATATACATATTCAACTGGGTGATGTTTATCGCTATCATGGTTAATCTCTTCAGAAGGAAACTTCCCAGTCAAGACAAGAAGCAACAAATCAAACGACTGAGGCAAAATATTGTCGCTGCTATTGGATTGTCTGTTTTGTTTGGTCTTGGATGGGGTTTTGGACTAACAGCTACCAGTTCATCTGCCAAAGAAGTGACTTTTGTATTTCAAGTGATATTTAGTGTTTTTGTGGGTGCGCAAGGAATTCTGATTTTTATTCTTCATGGTCTACGCTCACAAGAGGCCAGGAAAGTATGGAGAAATCTGTATGTCTACCTCTCACTCAAGAAGGACAAATACCATTACCTCTTCTCCAGTACAAGGGGCAAGAAGGCCATTACCTCTGTTATCCCAATGATTGCTGTTTCTGAGAATCCACAAAGCTCCACTTGTCAGTCGGAATCTACAGTGCACAGTACACATCCTTTTACTGGGTTGGATTCCAGTGAAAAAAGTGAGGTCAAAGGCATTACAGCAGCTCAAGAAGATGCTGGAGAAGAAGAAACTACTAAAGATGCAAAAATTGATAGTAAATCTTGAGGGACAAGAAAAAATAAAAACACGTAACATATAGACAACCCTATAATAAAATCATTGAGTTTAGAAGGATATTATTAATACATAAGCTTTACTGAAATATATACATGTGTGTTTAGTTTTCAGAACGCTAACACTGTTTATACCTATGCATGTTTGTTATTGGGTTATGTTCAGGAATAGATATGTCAATATCTAAGCTAGAAATCATGTCCTAGAAAATATATCAAACACCTGATAGCTATGGCAGTCAGTTACTGTGTATATAGTTTCTAGGATAATCTAATGAATGCAATGTTAACATAGGCTCCTTTAGCCCCTTTTTCAACAGGGTCAAACCTTAACCCATATGCTGATCCAGTATAAGATGAGGCCGATGACAGGTCGACCTTGTAAATGTGATACTGTCCATCATCCACGATAGTAAATCTAACTGAGTGGACTTCATCAAAATGTTCTCCGACACCAACTGCGTTCCAGAAGAGCTGTGCTTGCACTGATGCCTGCCCAGTACTGAAGGATGCATTAATGTAGACATATGGATGGTCCTGTGCTTTCCATAAGCAGTTTGGGCCGTAGACCTGTGGATCAATTTGCTCCATAATCACCTGCCAGTATCCATTTGGAAGACCAGAATCGTTTGCATTGATATAGTGCCAATGATGTCGGCTAGCATTGTAACGAAAATCAGTAACTAAACAATTGCTGATGGCTTTTTGGTTTTTGTATGCATATGTTCGAATGTCATCCAGGTTACCCAGAACAAGGTGAAACTGATAGTCATATACAATGTTCCAGTCCAATATCTCACTGTGGTAGGGTGAAAGGTATCCGGTGGGGCTGTCATTTGGCCCGTAATTGCCAGGTGTTCCAAAAAAAAAATTCCTTATGTAAATACTACCAGGTTGAAAAACACCCAATCCCCAGTTGTCTTTATTGACAAGAGCAGCCCAATGCTCTGTGGCCAGTATTTCAGACTCTCCTGTTTGTTGAAAGTATGTCAAGGGACCATTAGTAAAGGGAGAAGTGCCATTATATGCGACTGCCTGGTAAAGACTTCCTATGGTGTATATTGCAGGTAGTTCCTGGCCATATGAACCATATTGCGTCTTGTCCTTGCGGGAATTTGTCAAGCGCGCATTTACCACAACTGCTGACCCAGAGAGTTGAATCCACTTCTCAAACATACAGTTACATGGAACATTATCACATGCCCACTGCAGTGGGACTGATTGGACGTATATTGAATTGGTAGTGTCATTTTTCTCTACTTTAGAAACAGAGCCTGAATGACCGACAACATCTCCTGCAATATGCATATAATATTTGGTGTATTGAAAAAATTAACATTCACATTCAGGATATCAAATGTTTTTTTTTATAAAAGAGCTTTAAATTGAAGGGCTCAGATCTAGAGTGTGTGTGGGGGGGCTGCTTTGAAGATGGGTTCTCATCCATCTTCATATGTACATAATAGTATCCTGTATATACAAGGCCTGCCAGCTAAAACTGCTTTAGTTACTTTACAATTAAGAGTTGGGGAGGGGCTACTTTGAAGGCTGGTTCTCATTCAATTCCAAATCTTCATACATAACAGTATCCTGTACAAGGCCTGCCAGTGTCAAACTAAAACTGCTATAGTTACTTTACGTCTTACATGGTTGTCTCAGTTGCATCAACATCTTATCATAGGCAACTGAAATAACCACACGACGACTAAAATAACCACACCATGCATATATACATTGTGTATATACATGCAAGGTTTGATGGGCACATAGCTCTCTAATGACTAGCTAGTTCAAAGACAGTGTTACCAGCTCCAATTGGATTCCATGGCCAGACTCCATGTCTCCAGGTAGTGTTGCACTGTTGACTCCCTGGAGTTGGCTCATATTCATTTGGACCAGAGTAAAACGACATCTGAACTTCGCGCCCCATATCATGTATGTTGATCACACTCTCATCACCGTCTAAGGCTATTGGGGAAGTAATATAGGCCAGGTTGGATCACAAATGTGACTGAATTAATTTCTTGTTTACATTATATAGGTACACATGCTTTTTCCGAGTTCACAACACTATAGCTGGATCAAATCATATAGATGCTGATCTTATCCATGTACATTCCAAAGATATCTGTGCAACGCATTTGCACATATGGAGTCGAGCATGAAGCCTATAGTTATATGTGTTCCTTGCATCTATATGTGTCTACACGCTCACATCACAATAATGTCACCTGAGAGAAAGGTGATCGAGCCACCTACGCGAGTGTCCACTCCGACGCGAATGATTCCATTATCGACGGCAACGAAATCCGGCCAACTTGGCTCACGTGCAACCGTCTTCCATTGGTCGTGATTGGACCTAAAATCCTTGCCATTGGCAAATCCAAAGACAAAGAGAACAATGAAGTACCAAGCCGCCATATTCAATTTTGTCAGCAATTTTATCACAACTCGTCATAAGGAAATTCATAGTTTCCACTATAGGCTAGTAGGTACAAAATTAATATCGTATTATAATATACATGCATAATATAATGGGCCTTAGCTAGAGTTAATTATGTTTCCCTCTCTGTGTGAGTGTTCACCACAGCTCACACTTGTTCTGAGGGTTCATTGGAGAGCCTGCTGGACAGGAGAATGCCTTAGCAAAGTCTTCACTGTTCATCAGTGACCCTAGAACCCTGAGTAATGTGTGAACCAGAAACAGAGATTGATGATTAATGTACAGTTTAACATCCTTCAGTGGCTCACCTGAAGGTATTAGGACTGTGTACATCCAGCAAAACACTCAATAAGAATGAATAATCGGTCGTGTAAGAACACCACAGCTACATGATTAACAATACACGGTATAGCTAGCTAGTAGTATCAAACATAAATATTATGGTGATATGATAGCAGGAGACACACACTAGCTCGTGGGACAAATGCAGGATGGTATTCCCTTACCTTAGCATGTATGAGACTATTGTACACTATACATACAGACTCTACCCTTAATACTTTGCTGTGCTGCAATCTTAAGGCAATTGTACAAACTATATACCTGTCCAAATGCTATGAAGAAGAGCTGATCATTAGTGAAGTCAGTGAGACCAGGTAGCCGCTGACTCATCTCGGACATTTTACTGAAGGCCTGTGATAGGCAAACACACAGGCATTCATTGCCATAAACCAGCTGTGTTGTGTATATATGTGCTCTGAGGAAGTATGTCATTTCAGAGCAGTTTCAGTGCCAGAGTATATAAGATTTGCACCTAGTTCATGTTTGCCACTACATGATTACATGTACTAACATAATGAAAAATACCAAGAAAGCAACTAGTGAGGTATACAGTATCAGATCTCCACCCGATAAGCTACAGTAGACTGAAGTAGAGACCACGTATGCCATTGCTTTTGATTTCATAACCTATCACACACTTGAATGTTGCAGTACTGAAGGTTGTTTATTGATGTATACATTTACTTACATTATAGCTTGCTTTTATTCCTCCATTATCTGCAATGTTTTCTCCTAAAGTTGCATTTCCATTAACCTGTGCAAATTGAAGATAAGCATGCATCAATTTTACATTTTTCAGTTGTAATATGTACGTAATCACTAAGGGTGTCTTTAGCTATGTCCATGTGTATGATCAGTGGCAGTACCATGGCAGAGCTCTTGGTTCTTGCACTTACTGATATTCCAAACATCTCATAGTTGGAATACTGCTCCACAAAACACTGAGCTCTGTCATTGAATGCCTGCACTGCTTCTTCACTCCACCACATCCTCTTGCGACCATCTTTATCATACCGGCGGCCTATATGTACATATAGGCCGCAATTATATATACAGCAAAATGTTACACGAAGAATACTGTGTATTTGTTACAAGCCGACTGAAAATATTGGGGAATACACTAACCTTCATTGTCAAATCCATGCGTAAGTTCATGCCCAACAATCATCCCTAGTGCTCCATACTGTATTGATCTGTAGCATGTGAACACTATAAGCTACATGTACATATATGTCAAGGGTGTAGATGGGGGGGGGGGGGGGGGGCTAAACCACCCAGTTTTTTCATCACAGTGTAGTAATCATTTATCAGAAAATCTGTACAAATGCACAATAATTGTGCATTGTACAGATTTTCTGCAGTATTTGTTCATCCTACCACTATTTTGAGACACAAAGTTATGGCAAAATGTCCATCTTTCGAGGCTAATTCATCAACTCTAAACCAGTGTAGCAGACTTCTATACAATCTGGATGTGATAAATAACTGCAGCTAGCGATGGTGAACAATGTGCATGCAAGCACAACGCTTGGCAAGCATGAATATCATTAAAAGTTGCTAGCCCCCCCCCTTTTAAAGTTGTCTACGCCCCTGCATGTACATAATCCTAAAAGTGGTTCTTCAGGAGCCAATGTTACCACCCTGCTCTACGAGAGTGGTTAGAAGTGGCACCACATCCCTTCCCAGGCCTGCCCCGCTTTGGGGGAAACCCATCTGCACTGTACTGTAAATGCTGTAAAGTCATCATGGAGGAGTAGCCATTACATATACACTACATTCCTCCTAATACACACTTATCATCCCCTGGGAACCATTATTACACTCTATACACATTCTTTGAATACCAAGAGAGGTTATAGTGCATTCAGTGTTAACAGAATGTGATAACCACACACATTTGTCAACTTATTCTTTGCAATGTGCATAATATTAGGTATGAATCTTTCCAATTCAGGAAGTATAATCAACTCACAGTGGCCAATCCTTGTGAAAGGTAGGTCTCTGCATTATTGCTTCCAAAATAGCTACAGAAAGTAAAAAGTAGGTTGGTGTATTAAGGAGAAGAGAACATAGGGTCTTACTCACTTATCTGATTAAATTGAGGAAAGTAGTATGCATTCACTGTTGTTGGAGGAATAAAGAACCTAGAGAAAATGTAACACTTTAACAGGACATGGTAGCTTAGTTGGTAAAAGTGAGGTTTAGAACCCAAGTGTCATGGGTTCAAAGTCAGCCAATTTTTCTTTCAAAAAATGACTGTTTCAGGCAAGTTAAGTTGCCTTTCTGTTGTGTTCCTTGTTGCTGCATCTCTATGAGTTATTGTATCTCACACATATCTATATATTTCCACTTACTCAGCTCGGTCCACAGGTTGGTAGACAAGTGAGAACTGTTTTCGAGATGTGATATTTATGAAATGTAGGAAATTTTCAGTATACTTGTTTGGGTCAAATTGTAACTGTAATAAATAAGAAACTCAACCCAATCATCAATCACAATCACACGTCAATATGTATATACATGTATGTAAAAGCACATGGATAATCTGATGACACACTCAGAAGTACTAAGTATAAGACATTAATAGATATTAATCCTGTGATTATTAATATTGTGTGAAAGCACTCACTTCTCCATAAAGTATGTCCAGGTAGGTATTGTTAAATGTGTTTTCTGGATATGCAACTCTTGACTCGATAGCCTTGAGCTACATGGTTATATTTTAAATATCAGTTATTAACAATCAGAGCTGCATAGATGCTTGCCTTCTCAATAGACAGTTGCCTGGTCTCATCATCCAGCCAGTCTAATTCTGACATTCTCTGTCTCAGTCCTTCCCTCACCTCTGTCACAAGCTCCATACCTGCTTCCTATATATACATACATTGACAGTATACAGAACAACCTTGTATAGTTTCTGTAAGACACTGGGTTAGGAGTGGGTGGGACTAGTGGAGCCGTGGACTGACCATGTTCTCCAGTTTTCATGTGATAACTATTTGTATTTCACTCATGGATCCTCTGTGGATTGGGGACATATCTCAAATCAGCCACAGAGTGAAAGCATTAGCCTAACAAACAGTCTCATGTGATCTCTTCCAAAATCTCAATGACATAATATCAGGCACTTATCTACGGCCATAGACTGTATTGGCTACACCAATTGTCCTTCCTACACCATTGAGGAATTACTTTAGATCCAGGTGGAAAAATGTGCTCGGCGTAAACTCTTCCCAGTGCAATGGGCATTGCACTCTCCATAACAGACACACATTCTTCTCTCTGCTGCATTGATGGCTTTCCCATTACAGCATCCTTGAATTCAAGTACACTCTCTCTGATTGTATCATCAGGTAGGAAGACCTCCAGTAGTTGCCATGTGGCTATCCACTTAGCATAGTTTTCCAAAGTTCTAAAGGATGCAGTGTATTGTTAACTGCTATAACTACTGATGCCTGTTGTGTCCCTTAATTAAATCTGATGTGAAAAAATCACCTAATATTGTTCATTAAATGCGCATAAAGTGGACAATGCTATGATGAGGCTCACCCCTGGACCAATGATGATAACTCACTCAAGTGATGCAGAGGAGATCACAGAAGAGAGACGTCTGAAGTAGTCAGGAGCCACCACGGTGACTATAGATGAATTTTGCATGTCCACACCAGATGGGCCTAACACTCCCCTCAGGACAGTCAGCCAGTCATGCTGTTTAATGTCAATATACATGCAAATAAACTATATCGAACCACGCATTTAAAATCAGATAATAAAGGGAGAATGAGTTAATTATTGAGTATGGTTGCTGATTAAAGCCTAGTTCAAGGGGGGGGGGAGGTGGTTATAACCATTTTCGGGAGGGGGATGAATTGCCCCCTTGTGCTCTCTTAGAAAAGCCCCGGTGGGATCCCTGGACCACACATTACCACTAAGCTATGTATAATACTGCCATATATGAATTTCCAAAGACCATGGTATGTTAGACAGAATAAGCAGTAAGTATTTACTTACATCTGGCCAAAGATCATAAAGATCTTCGACCGTGGAGTTGATGCTGTTGTCATCTAAATCATCGTCATCTTCCCAGATCTGAAATAAATGATTGCATAATTGCAATAGAAAGCCAATATTGTTGATGGAGAATCAATATGGTATCATGTAATCAGACACCAGTGGGGTAAATATAAATGAAGTGACTGAAAATCATGCACATATCGAGCTAGAAAGTATACCTGAGACAGGCTCTTTTCAAATTGAGCAATTTCAAATGCAGCATCCAAAATTTCAGTGGTAGTATCATTCAGTTGCGCGAATGCAGTTAAAACGATTGCAATCACTTGCTCTAAGTCTGTCTGAAAATGATAGTCAACAAAGTGATAGATAGTAACAAGTGAAAACAGAATGAAATTCTTCTTACTGAATTGGAGCGATTGTAAAGCTCTGGATATTCCAGAGTTAACCCTGACTGCTCAATCTGCAAATGCATATACATAATCAGTGTTGCACAATAAAGATAGTAGAACCAACTACATACACCATATCTTCCATGCATACAGCAGTAAAAACACCATATACTGGTTGCAATAAGCCATATTGTATCTGCTGTAAAAGCATACCCCAAGAGTATATTCTGAGAAGCCACCATTGACATCAATAAAGAGATTGTAGAATGCTTCACTACCCAACGTCTTCTCTCTAATGAATTGTATACTGTTCAGTCCCCACGTTGTCCCATCACCTGGTATGTTCACTAAACTCCAACCACCTATACATTGGTAATACAATACAAAACTCAAAAAGCATTGTGAGTGAGTGGGAGTGAACCCACCTAGTCATACATATAGAAAAACTGTTAACATAAAAGAATTCAGTATTTGGAGAAAAACACTGTATATAAAAGGGTGTTTGTTCCATTACATGTTTTACCTCAGCTGCAATATATTCTTATGACTACAACCAAGAATATTGCTACAACCTCCCAAGAGGTATGTAGGATATCCATAAGTAATTATGTCTGTGTGTCTCAAGTGACATGGTATTCCTTGTGATAACATAGCTTATCTCACAGAGGAAATCAGTCATACATACCACACTGTACTGTACTGCCATATTAAAATGCAATATAGAGGAGTAACTCATTGTATTCATGTATGTAATGAATGCACTACACGCGTGCGCAGATCGTTGAAAGTGCACGCGCTAGAATCCTTGAAAACGCACGCGCTATTGAAACCCAGTCTAATTACGTGTAATGGAAAGTATACGGCAGACTTTATAGAGGAAAGACGGAGACTAAAAGAGAAAGAAGCTTTCTGCCTTACATTCAGTCGTATTCCAGGTAGTGTTTAGCCTATTGTTAAGCCTTTTTAGGACCCTTAGAAGGCTATGCTGTCGAAAAAGTGTGCGGAATGTCGCTGCAGATGTCACGGGTAAGCAAATGATGCCATAACTTTTGAATGGAGTGGTTTCAGAGAAAACCCCACACATTTTTTGACCTCTGTTGCCCGCTGAGTATGTGACAGAATTTTCAGGACGAACAGACGCTCCAGAGGTGAGATGTGACTTAACAGACAGACACACAGACACACACACACACACACACACACACACACACACACACACACACACACACACACACACACACACACACACACACACACACAGATCTAACTACCGTAACCCTCCTGCGCATGCGCGCCGATGGTTAATAAATGATCTGATCTAGAACACTTTGTCAAAAAATAATATGCTATACCACAGCGTTTCAAGAGAAGGGGCTTATATTTTCTTTCCCCGGATCCATGCATTTTACAACAATACTTTTATATAGAAACTAACCAAGGTGTTGATAGAAGTCTCTGATAGGCTGCAGCTCTAATTGCTCATCTGACATATGTGTAGTAATGCAGGAGTCATAGAAATCCTGCAGTTCAGCGAGAACTTGATTTCCACCAGCAAAGTCAGTCTCCAGAACATCTGCCAGCTCATCATAAACTTCATGTTGCTGGACTGTTAGTGTGTTATACCCCGCCATGCCTGGAACACAATGGGTAGGGATAAGTGTGCCTATTTAACTATCTGGTGAGCCACAGGGTCATTTGTGAAAGGAAGGTGTGTGCTCATTTAGCAGTGGAAGAGGTTTAAGCCACAGTGCAAACTGTGACCTCATGTACAAATGACTAAATAACACCCTTTATCCTGAATACATAGGGGTGGATCCAGGATATTGTAGGGGGGGGGGGGGGGGGGGGGGGGGGTGGGCAAGCTAGGCATGTGTGAAGTGTGCATGCACATATGTGCGTGTGCAATCGTTAATTGCACATTAGATGCACATCTGTTCTTTTAGCTCCAGGTAATGTGTAGTGATGTCTCGTGTAAGTATATAGACCTACAGGGTAGACTTAGAGCTGATTATATAAGAGCCCCATACTACCTAGTGTGGAAGGGGGGCGGAACGTGCCCAGTGTTCCCCCCTGGATCCACCCCTGATATACACCCCTATAGCTATTAAATATCTTAGTTGACCTGGTAGAGCAGATGTATTTATTTTGATGTTGACTTAGACAGGCTGAAGAAAGCAAGAAAGAACAAGAAAGACAAACTTCTGTCCGGAGTCGAACCCAGGTCTAATGACCAGCAGACCAGCCCACTAGACACTGAGGGAATAAAGGGAGAATGAAGGGACAGACTTTTGTCTGGTGATTATGGCTCAGTGTCTAGTGTGCTGGTCTGCTGGTAATTAGACCTGGGTTCAACTTCGGACGGAAGTTATTCCCTCTTGCTTTCTTTGGCATGTGTAAGTCAACATTAAAATAAATACCCCCTATAGTTATATACACACCACCTATCCTTATCTAGCTTATATACACCCTCTATCTTATCCTTGTATGTACACCACATACCTTATCTAGCTGTACACACTTCATTAATTCCAAACCCCTTCTTAAGCACAAGCTAATTATGTATCAACTTCATTGGTTAAAATTATTATGCAATCTTAAAAAAGGTACTGTAAGTTGCAGGTTGCTTGTCAGTGTATAAGAGAAGTAGACGGGAAGTAGACAGGCTCTCAAGTGGCATGTGGCTACCTATGTAAACTTATATAATGCACTCAGTTATTAAGTTTGTGACTAAGTTAATCACAGAGTCCGCCTACAACTGCAGTGCACTTGACAACCATCTTGCAAGGCACAGTACACAGACTGATAAGCATGCACAGCATAAAAATTATGTAATGGATGCCTAGGCACCATTAATCCTACACCACACCCAAAACCACTCTCCTAAATAAATTCATGAGACCTGCAATGTAACTATCAAAATAATTAACCAAAGGTTATGAAGACAGGAACTAAGGGTGCGTCATTAAAAGCACTTGTCTTGTCACTTGTTTTTGTGTGGTTATGCAGGCTCAGAAACGCAATCATATACTTCAAAATTTGAAGCTACACTTCGAAAAACATTGGTTGACTACATTGGAAAGCAAGAAATTTGTGTATGACAAAAGTGAGAACAAGGGAAGGTGGTGGCAGATCTATGTAATTTCACATACATTTTTACTGACTCATTTTAAATTGAACATGCTGTTAGAAAGCTGTCCCTTGCTTAATAGGGGAGGAGAGTGGGCCAGATCTGCTATATGGAGAGTTAAGATCTGGCCCACCCGATTCTTGCAGTAGCTCTACCATACCCAATGAGAAAGGTGTGGACAAGAAGTACAAACCTGGTCTTATGTGTTGATAGATGTCCCAGTTGCCACAGGTAAAGTTGTAGAAGTCTTCACAGGGATTCACAGTATCATCCATGGAAGCTAGTATCTGCACAGACAGGTCAAAACATGCTTCAGTCTGGCATATTGTATCAGATGGTAGTGTCGTAGGAGAAGGTGATGATGTTGTAGAAGAAGGTGACAATGATGAAGTTGTAGGAGAAGGTGACGGTGTCGGTATCGTAGGAGAAGAAGGTGATGATGTTGTAGATGAAGAGGGTGACGATGTTGTAGATGAAGAGGGTGACGATGTTGTAGAATTTGAGGATGACCCAGAAGCTGAGGATGACCCAGAAGATGAAGAATCATTTTTACTGACTCCATACAGAACTGCAAATGTAATCACAAGCAGTATTGCCATTACGAGAAAAATGACCAAAAGAACAATGATGAAATTTTTAGGAGCTTTGCGGGATGAACGAAGACTGATGAAGCCATCATCATCCTTGTCCTCTGAGGTAGATTCTAGCGGAAGTTCCTCGTAGTTGGGCTTCATTTTGAGGCCTGTAAATAAAAGGTAGGAAGAGTTGTATTACACCTACGAATGAAAGTAGTCCTGGAACTGCTAGCCTCAGGTTGCGCTTTTACGCCAGGACTGTAGCTGGCCTGAGAGTATAGTTTGTTCTTACGGTAGTGGTTGCTGGAACCGATGGATTTTCTGTCCGGCTCTACTGTAGTACTGGTGCACAAAACAGATCACAACGCAGTGTATGTCCAATAAGCGTGGGAGTAACTTCCGTAACTATGTGGGATGGGTTTGGCCACGAGACTACTGTGTACAAGAATCACAAGAGTTAAAAATGCTTTTGTTATAATGCTATTAGCGATGATATTTCTACACATGCCAAATTTCAGGTTGCTCATTAGTTATCCCCATTTACATTGGGAGAGCAATAATCGGTAGTACGTGAACTACAAGGGTTAACAAAATTATACATCTACAGGGGCATGCAGAGACACCATGTCAAAAGTGGGGGTGCTCAGTGTTCATGAAGTTCACTGTATATATTAATTCTGAAATGTTACATTCTCCATTTGACCCATTGACAACCAAATTTTTGGGGGGGGGAGCTCAGCCGCCCCTTATCAAAAAGTGGAGGGCTCAAGCCCCCCCTGCCCCCCCCCCCCCCCCCCCCCCCAGGTTCTCTGCCTATGATCTATTCCGTCCATAATGATACATTTCCACATGCAAAGATTTAAGTTCATTGATTTTATGTTTATTGAGTTATGCTTCTTTCAAGAAGACGGAGAGCATGGCAAAAATGTAGAAATCAATTTTTAGATATGTTACATCGCAGATCAACCAATTTGTGTATACCAGTTGTTTTTCATGTGCTCTCTACCCTGATATCATTAAAGTGAAGTATATCTTTATATATGGTTTCCAATGGGGATAGACCATAGCAATACGTACTAGTGTATTGTGTGATATGCCTAAGCTAGTAAGAGAAGTTAAGAGTTAATGTTGCTTCCCTCTCTGCGTGAGTGTTCACCACAGCTCACACTTGTCCTGAGGGTTCATTGGAGAGCCCGCTTTACAGGAAAATGCCTGAGCAAAGTCTTCATTGTTCATTAGTGTCCCTAGAACCCTGAGTGAAGTGTGAACCAGAAACAGAGATGGATAATTAATGTGCGATTTAATCTCTCAAGAGCACATACCTGAAAGCATCAGGACTATGTTCATCAAAAACACTCACACGAAAAGAAGACTCAGTTGTGTAAGAACACCAGAGCTATATCACATAGTATAACAACAGGAGCATGGTATGTAATCCAATACACAGAGGTTAATTATCACCTATAGATAGAGTTACCTGACCAAAAGCTATGAAGAAGAGCTGATCATTAGTGAAGTCAGTGAGACCAGGTAACTTCTGGCTAGTCTGACGCACATTCTTGAAGGCCTATACAGACAGAAATAAACATATGATATCAAAATATACACCAAAGTAATTAAAAAGTTTAGAGATGACGCTCACTGTGAATGACACTTTAACTAAGGATCACTACACTCCACATATTAAAGGAGTTATTCATGGAATAGCAATCTTTTAAGGAAGAAATCTAAATGATGCACACTTACATCATAGCTTGCTTTTATCCCTCCATTATCAGCAATGTTCTCTCCTAGAGTTAAATTTCCATTAACCTACATATTAGATAAAGTATGCATGTACTGAATGATAGTTATTATAGCAAGTTTTGTTGTTTAACAAAGCAGGATAAAGTTCTTTGCAATTGGTGCTGCTTTCAAATAAACCTAGGTATAAATGTAGCATCACTCTGTATTGTGGGTGTGTTGTTATTATTCTTGCATGTTTCACATATACTTACTGGTATTCCATACATCTCGAAGTTGGAGTACTGCTCTACAAAACATTGAGCTCTCTCATTGAATGCCTGCACTGCTTCTTTTGTCCACCACATCCTTCTGCGACCATTCTTATCATATTGACGGCCTAGTATAGAGAGTTGGTAAATTATGGTACTGAACACCCATTAGCCTTAACACATGAAATGGCCCAAACCCTTAAATGTGGCGGTTATACGTGTTTCGATACATGATAGGAGGTAACACACATAAAATGCTGATTCCATATACTGCAATGTTCTATATGTACATTAGGATACATGTATCTTAGGCAGTGTACTAACCTTGATTGTCAAACCCATGTGTAAGTTCATGTCCAAGAACCATCCCTAATGCTCCATACTGTATTGATCTATACCAAGTTAGTTAAATTCAATACATATATGTATTACTGTGATAATCAATATACTTGCAATATATACAAGGGCATCAGAAGGCAATTTGAAGTGTAGCGGCTGATGTTTGTGGTGGTGCTGGTATAAGCGCTTATCAGCTGCGGGGGTGGGTGTGGGTAGGGGGTCCCTTCCTGTGCATGAAGCGCCAGAGCTCAGGCTTTGTAACAGTGGCAGAAGGCCCAGGTAGGCACAGAAGAGAAGGCACCATCGAGTGATAACACACTAGTGTTAGATTGTCTGTGCATGTGTAGTGTATTTGTGCGTGTACAGCGCGGTGCAGCCACTGGGCAATATCGTACACTGTTGCGCATCCGAGACCAAGTCCCGATCCGTCAAGAGTATACAGTTGACAGATAAACGTGCTGCGCCTACTGCTGAAATGGATAAAAATTTTTGGTCTGATCAAAAAGTGGGGCGGCCATGTCCGCCCCAGCTGCTATGGCTCCAATGCCCTTGATATATATATATATAGCTATTATAATTGACTCACAGTGGCCAGTTCTTATCAAAGGTAGGTGTCTGCATTATTCCTTCCAAAATTGCTACAAAAGTATAACAGTAGACAGTCAAATAAATATTTTGGGAGGGGGTTGCAGCAGTAGCCCTAGGCTTCTAACATTTAGTGGGTGGTGGGGAAGCCCCTGCCCCAAATAGTACTAATGTTTACTCAATGGAGTAAAATGTCTGATTGTGTGATGTCAATAGATCAACATGGGTGGCTAAAGCTTCTTACAAGAGGTGGATTTTCACTGTGACCCATGATGGGCTTGTGCTCCAATTTCAAATGACATGTGCATGTTCAGCTTTTCTGCAGTATTCCCCTATCCTCAGCAATTCATACTTACTACATATTATAGTTACTCACTTATCTGATTAAATATAGGAAAATAGAATGCATTCACTGTTGTTGGAGGAAAAAAGAATCTAGAAAAAGAGAAATAGTCTTTGGTAATCAGCCTACTGAATTAGCGAAGTGGCTGTCACCAGATCTAGGATGCTGAAACATTTGATCCCGTAGGTCCTATGACCACTTTACTAAATGCATGCACTTACTCAGTTCTGTCAACAGGTTGATACACCTGTGAGAGCTCTTGTCGTCGTGAAATATTTATAAAAGATATGTAGTTCTCAGTGTACTCTTCTGGGTCAAATTGGAACTACAATAAGCATTTTAGGAAGAACGTCAACCAAAAAACGACGTGTATTTGTAGTAAAAATATCTACATACAAGTATGAAAAACAGTCAATTGCTGGGGCAGTGTATGAATGTATTTACCTCTCCATAAAGCATATCCAGGTACCTGTCATCAAATGTCTTTTCAGGATATGCAACTCTTGCCTCGATAGCCTCCAGCTACACATAGTGATATAATGGTGCAAAATCACAACTGAGCATTGAGAGTAGCATAGATGTTTGCCTTTTCAATAGACAGTCGCCTGGTCTCATCATCCAACCAGTCTACTTCCATCATTCTCTGTCTCAGTCCTTCCCTCACCTCTGTCACAAGCTCCATACCTGCTTCCTATAGAAGAAGATACCTAGATATAAGATTATGGCTTTTAAGTAAAGTGTGAGGGGCACAAGGAGGGGGGGGACTAAAAAGTGGGTGCCATGACTGCCCTGGTTTCCCAGCTCCACTTATCAAATTACTTTAGATCCAGGAGGAAGAATGTGTTGAGCATAAACTCTTCCCAGTGCAATGGGCATTGCATTCTCCATAACAGACACACATTCTTCTCTCTGCCGCATCGACGGCTTTCCCATTACAGCTTCCTTGAATTCAAGTACGCTCTCTCTGATTGCATCGTCAGATTGAAAGACCTCAATTAGTTGCCATGTAGATCTCCACTTAGCATAGTTCTCTAAAGTACTGCAGAAAGAAATTCAATGGTGTACTTGTGTGATATTGTATTTATTACAAGTTAAAACTATTCCTAAACGTAAGTGCAATGAAGTGTGAGTAGCAATGGAGTGCATACAAGTAAATGGATTACTATTCTATGACTAGTTTGATGAGAACTATTAATAATGTTAACCCACTCATTGACAAGTGATGCAGAGGAGATTACAGAAGACAGATTACTGAAGTAATCTGGAGCCACCACAGCCACTACAGATGAACGTTGCATGTCCACACCAGATGGGCCTAACACTCCCCTCAGGACCGTCAGCCAGTCATGCTGTTTAAACACAATGTCAATGCAAGCTATGAATACACTGTATATACATGCACTGATGCACTAAAATTCAGGACATGGCCACAGAGAGGTCATGTGATGCCTGAACCACCTTGTTGAAGGTTTGTTGGTGTTTGAATAATAATGCATACAGCTGGACAAATATAGTTAGGATATGTGGGTCTGTAAGTGAAACTCCCTCAAACACTAGTATACATGTATCATACATCTGGCCAGAGACTGTAAAGTTCATCCACTGTGTAGGGGTTGAGGCTGTAGTCGTCAAAATCCTCCCAGATCTAAAATAAAGGCATGGTTAATACATTACATATTAATATAGACTTGTGAATGGAGTGAGCCTACCTAGTCGTGCTGATTTTTCTATACATACATGCCTCGCGCTGCACATACCATAATGTTATACGTGAGTTCTAATTTTATGTGCAAACAGACATTTTCAATTGCTGTTGCTAGGTGGCTCACTCCGCTCTCCAAAAATGAAATGCAATCACCTACTTTTACAAGTAAATAAAAAATTTAGGAAATTTGAAAGGAAATATAGGGATTGCATAAAAAAGAAAGGAGACAAGATTGGGACACAGACATGTTATGTTATATCAACGTAACAATATGGGTACGTCGATATATCATAACATGTCTGTGTCCCAATCTTGTCTCCTTTCTTTTTTATGCAATCCCTATATTTCCTTTCAAATTTCCTAAATTTTTTATTTACTTGTCTCCTGTCATTTTTTTCTGTACCTAGGTACATACAATTCGCCATTTTGCAGTTAACTTGGTTACAAACGTATTAGCTAATGCATTGTACATCAGTTAAACTGAATTAGCAGTACAGATAATAGTGTGTGCATGAAGAGTTATAGGCTCTGTGTAACTGCCAGTACTATGTAATTGCCAGTACTTAGGTTTACCATCATACAAATATTCACATTTAGTGAAGCTTTTGTTAGTGAGATATGGTAATGCTTGCTTGAGGCTATTTGTTGTGATATTACAACATTGTTTACATAGATTTTATCACAATGTTGATCATTGAGGTATTAAGCTTTACCATCACACCAATTTCCACATTTAGTGGAGCTTTTGTTAGTGAGATACAGTTATGCTTGCCTGAGGCTATTTTGTACAAGATTTACATGGTTTACATAGATTTTATCACAATCTTGATCATTGAGGAATTAAGCTTTACCATCACACCAATTTCCACATTTAGTGGAGCTTTTGTTAGTGAGATACAGTAATGCTTGCCTGAGGCTATTTTGTACAAGATTTACATGGTTTACATAGATTTTATCACAATGTTCATCATTGAAGTATTAAGCTTTACCATCACACCAATTTCCACATTTATTGGAGCTTTTGTTAGTGAGATAGAGTAATGGTTGCCTGAGGCTATTTTGTACAAGATTTACATGGTTTACAGAGATTTTATCACAATGTTGATCATTGATGTATTAAGCTTTACCATCACACCAATTTCCACATTTAGTGGAGCTTTTGTTAGTGAGATACAGTAATGCTTGCCTGAGGCTATTTTGTACAAGATTTACATGGTTTACATAGATTTTATCACAATGTTGATCATTGAGGTATTAAGCTTTTCCATCATACCAATTTCCACATTTAGTGGAGCTATTGTTAGTGAGATACAGAAATGCTTGCCTGAGGCTATTTGTTGTTATATTACAAGATTTACATTGTTTACAGAGATTTTATCACAACGTTGATCATTGAGGTATTAAACTATACTATCATACAAAATTTCACATTTAGCAAGGCTTTTATTAGTCAGATATAGGATTGTGTGGCCTCCACTATTATACATAGCCTAAGGCTATTTTTGTTTATTTTACAAGAAGTACATTGTTTTTAACATGACGATGCACTATACCCACAGTAGAACTATATCACTGTATTAAATTTCATGTTTAAATGTGTTACCATTAGTGAGTTACGCTTTTTCAAGTGGAAAAAGTAGTGTCGGAAGGTGAACAATTTACAAAATAGACTCTTGTTAATTTAACCCCTTTATCTACCATTTTATAATCACAGTTAGTTTCTACATATTTATGTTAACAGAAATCCAGTAAGCAGCAAACTGAAAGTGAAAGTGATGAAAAACCTTATATATGGTTTTAATGAGTATAGACCATAGCAATGCCTATATACACAGTACTACTCACTGTGTGACATGTACATGTATTACATTGAGAGGAGTGTCAACATCAGTATTACAAGAATCACAAGGGTTAACAACAAATACTTTTGTTATGTTGCTATTAGTGATGGTATCTCTACACATGCTGACTTTCAGGTTGATGGTTACCATGGTTGCTGAGTTTTGCTCATTAGTTATCCTCATTCATAATACATTGCTGGGAGAGATAACGATCAGTAGTACATGAACTACAAGGGTTAACGAAAAAATTATACCTCTATTCCCCAGTACGTAATGATACATTTCCACATGCAAAGATTCAACTTCATTGACTTTATGGTTATTGAGTTACGCTTCTTCAAGAAGAAGAAGAATAATAATAATAAGAAGAAGATGAAGAACATGGGCAAAAATGTGAATAGCACTTTTGTGATATTACGCATATCTTACATCACAGATCAACCAATTTTTGTTTCATGGTTATTTTTCACGCATTCTTCACCTTGATACCATTAAAAGTGGAATCAACTTCAAATTGAAAGTGAAAATGAAGAATATCCTTATATATGGTTTTCAATGGGGATAGACCATAGCAATCCCTATATACACAGTACTACCGTACTGTGTGATAATCCAATAATAAAGGGCTTATTTCTATTGTGTAGGGAATCAAGGAATTATGAAGGGACTAGGAAGATGGACCTATAGCTAGAGAGTACCTGTGACAGGTTCTTTTCAAATTCAACAATTTGATAAGCAGCATCAATAATTTCTGCTGTAGTATTCCTTTGTGACAATTTAGTTAATACGAATTCAATTTGTTGCTGCAACATATCTGTCTGAAGATGATAGTCAATTGAGTGATAGATAATTAATAAGGAGTGGCAGACAGATGAAATTTCTTACTGCATTTATGTCGTTATAAAGCTCTGGATATGGTAGAGTTAATCCTGACTGTACAATCTGCATAGTTATTGTAAAATAAAAGATTGAAGATGTTGAATGGAGCTATAGACCATGCCACATATAAGCAGTTATAACGGAATTTCATACCTCAAGAATATACTCTGAGAAGGCATCATTGACACCAATTTCAAGACTATAGAATGCTTCACTACCCAACCTCTTCTCTCTAATAAATTGTTCACTGTTCAGTCCCCATGTTGTCCCATCACCTGGAATGTTCACTAAACTCCAACCACCTATATATTGGTAATACAATACTGGGCATGATATCTATTTTATGGCAGGCCTGAACGAACCTCACACACAAAATTCTGTTATTTCTGTGTGATAAGTGGCAAGCGGAAGAGGCAAGGTCTAGCTATAGTGTTAGCATAAGTTTGAAATAAATGTATATATGAAGTCAGCACTGCATGACTTCCGATGGGGGCTTATTCCACTTAATTGGCAAGCAGAGCAAGCACACCTAGTTGTACAGCTGGCACAGGATTTCCATATGTATCCAACCATGCATTTTGGCCCCGGGGGCTGTCTGCAGGCTACGCACAAATGTAACCGACCTTGCCTCTTCCGCTTGCCATTGATGTGTAGCATTCAAGTTAATGCTGCATTTGTATAACAACTATTCCCATATACATAGAAAACTGACCAAGGCGTTGATAGAAGTCTCTGATGGTTTGTGGATCTAACACATCATCTGATATACGTGCAGTAATACAGGAGTCATAGAAATCTTGCATCTCAGTAAGAACTTGATTTCCACCAGCAAAGTCAGTCTCCAGAACATCTGCCAGCTCATCATAAACTTCATATTGCTGTACCGTTAGTGTATTATACCCTGCCATGCCTGCAACAGTGGATTTGTGATTACCAAGTGCATTAGACGATTAAAGCAACTAAAACAGGATCAATTCTTGACATCTGGTTAGGAATTTTTACTCCACACATGGCACAGGAATTTAGTGACTTGGATAGGAGCGACAAATGTTTGGCTGATGTGAGGCAAGATATGCACATGCACATTCCTAGTAAATTCATGTGTTTTGCTTATATCTGGTGATCTACAGATGAAGGAAAAGGATGTACACATTGAGTAATAAGTATATGGCATTGCAGAAGTGCTATATTGTTTTCTGTAAAAGTGGAACCACATATACATACCTGTTTACTTAGCTATCTAAGCAACATTGTGTACAGAATAAGTAAAGGACAACAAGGTAACCACCCCTTGGAAATAACATGGGGTTCCTTCAGTGTCCATTCAGAATTTGTAACTGCATTTGACTTGAAATTCAAAGATAAGTATGTCTCTTGCATTTTAGAACACCATTAAGCCACATGTAATGTCAACTGCAATACTCAAGAAGCGGCCATAGCAATACTACCATTGGCCATGCATCTACTATATAGACAGCACAAACTATACATACCCAATGAGGATATACACCAACCTGGTCTTATGTGTTGATAGATGTCCCAGTTGCCACAGGTAAAGTTGTAGAAGTCTTCACAGGGATCCGCAGTATCATCCATAGAGGCTAGTATTTGCACAGACAGGTCAAAACATGCGTCAGTCTGACATACGTCTTGGGTCGTCGAGGATGATTCAGAAGATGAATTAACTCCATAGAGAATTGCAAGTGTAATAACAAGCAGTATTGCTACGATGAGAAGAGTCACCAAAAGAGCAATAAAACAATTTCTAGGAGTTTTGCTTGAGGTGTGAAAAGTGATTATCTCTGGATCATCCCCAGGTTCCTTCTCCTGTAAAGGGCGCTCCAGTTTATTGTAGTTGGACTTCATTTTGCTCAAAGACAAGCAGACCTGCAATAAAAGGTGGAGAAGTTGTAACCTACGTACTAATGAAAGTGTCACGTGAAACGGCCAAGGGGGCGCACAAGAGACAATATCAGCTAGCTAACATTTGTTGTAGCTGGACGGATATTTCTTACGATAGAGTTGACGTGGCGCTGGAACCGATGAATTTGCAGTCAGATTTTACAGTGTTACGGTGCACAACCTCTCGAACTGACAGACAGCGTGTCTTGAACTGTGCAAGCAGGGGGCGATCCTTCGTATACCAACGGTCACATGTGTGCGCATGCGCAACACAATTATATGTTTGCCGTGCTGATAGTCACACGTGAGCTCTCCATTACCGAACCGAAATTTACGGGGTGCAGGGGGTTGGATTAAATTTACTGAGTTCCCGATATCCCGTTCTACGCTGTCTAGTTCGGCCCTCCCTCTGTCCCTACTTTGAATGCCGTTCAAGCTTTGTCAGATTCCGAACAACCGAATCACTGCAATTTTACACCCACAGAAGTTGGACAGACTCTGTGCTTTTAGGCACCGCTTTGCTGCCGCGTTCCTGTCACTTTTCGGCGGGAATATCAAGTTGTACACTCCCTGAGTCGCCGACTGAGTGAGTATAGTGTGTAAGGGATTGCTTGGACGTCCTTCCCATATTTTACTGCTGATCTCACCCCTTACAAGAGTAAGTCCATGAACATCATCTTCTTTTAGGCTAATAATTGTCTGTAATTTAGACTCGTGCATGTCAGTAAGCTTTTGAGCTTCCAATACACACATACTGGACCACAATTTATGAAACAGTGTCCAATACACTCAGGAGATTACAGGCACACCCGAAGGTACTTTTCCATGTGTACACCATTGCCATTCATTTTGAAAAAAGAGACAGACTTAACAATGCACAAGTGATGGGTTCTGTGTGTTCACTAATTGTATTTACATATAGTATCTCTATCCTGGTGGGTGAAAACTGATCAGTTGCTCTGGTTTTGCCCAGAGCAATACTTCCAACAGTGTAACTTCTTACAGGCACATTGAAACTTAATTTTAAGGTGAGTGCACACTAATAAAATTTACTTGGGTGGTATATATTTTCTTAACAGTTGAGGTCAAGTTGTCTCATACCCTGACTCATGTGCATCTCTTGGAGTGATTGTTCATGGACAATACTTGGTTTGGGGCTTGGTGTCTTGCTGGTTTGATTATCGCGGCCTCCTAAATACTAAGTTTGAGTTCACCTGTTTATCAGGTTTAGGGATTTATATGTAGGATTCAGCCCAGGCGGCCGAGCTGCCTCGGTAGCTTAGTTGGTAAGAGCATCGCCTGGAAAGCTGATGGTCGTGGGTTCGAGTCCCACCTGAGGCAGCCAATTTTTCTTTGAAAAATGACTGTTTCAGGCGAGTTGGGTTTTGTTGTTTTGCCTTTCTGTTGTGTTGTTGTTGTTGTTGCCTTACCTTTCTTAGTATCTCTTGTGATTGTTCATGTCATGTGGCGTGTGTAGAATGTATGGTCATAAGTGGTATATGTTATACTATGCACAGTATAACATACTTTTAACAGTGGGCCTGACTGTCCGAGTCAGGCTGCACTGTTGCTCAGGGTTGACTGTGTATATACACTTTGTTACTTCAGCCACATTTGCCATGGCCTAAACCAAATCTTAACCATAGCCTCACTCACCACTCACAAAAAGTATGCCTTCTCATGCAGTGTGGATATATGCAAACCAGTTTGTGAAGCTTTCTTTATGAGATATAGCTAGGCGTGCACCCTTCTATAGTTCCATGTACTCCTTATTTGTCAATACACACAATTGAAGGGATTCATTGGTATGTGCATTGTTTATAAGTAAATGTTTTTGTACGGCAGAATACAATCTGGAACATTCTTAACTAGATTCATGGAAAGTTTTACCAATGCACATGCATGTTTGCCACGTGGCAGCATGTAATACAAGTGGTTGTGTACACACGTGTACATGTGTTTGGGAGTTTTCTGAAGTAGATTTATACCACTTATGAATTTGTCTTTCAGTGTCAAACATGTCAACACATAATGAGGAACGTTTGGTCCCCCAAAGAGACCAGCCACCTGAGGTTATGAAAGATATACCCAATCAAGTAAGCCTCCTTACAAACGTGTACAGATTGCTTACCCCTCTCTGGTTTACAGCTTGGTGTTACTGATGCTATTTCTAAGTACAATAATGAGTCAAGATATGTCCAGAAACCTTCTACCATTGAAAAGGTGTGCTTTTATGACTAAAGTAGAGGAGGCATTGTGCATAAAGTATGCTTCCATATACATCTTTCTACCGCTCATTGCACCACCTGTGAACTCTGTGAACTGAAACTTGAAATAGACCATAACTATTCATTTCATTTTTATGAACAGGAAATTGTACTTGGTGAAATGCCAGTTACTAATCATTCTTCTGAAGAGTTTTCTGATCCTGAATTACGTGATATGATTCAAAGAGTATGTAATACGTATACTGGCAGTATACATGGGGCTTGCTTTACCTGTAAGGGTGTTTGTTTATACAAACTGAATGTGTTACTGTGTTTCCAGTTATGACAACAATAACCTCTATATACAATTATGTGTGATATATTTCCTTATGGTCACACCCATGCAGGTTGAAGATCATTCCAATAACAGTGAGTCTACTGCCTCTTTATCTTCTAGTGACTCGGGAGACGATGCGTCCAGTGATTCCAGTGACTTTACCACTCCTTTGATTCCAAAGTCAACTGAACCAAACATTTGTGGCGAGCGTTTCTCGGCCAATAATGAATTGGTTGTTGGGAGCGAACATTCACTATTTGCCCTGAATCTTCAAGACAATGTGAGAATGTCATTTCTTAATCTATTTTTCATAGACAAAAAATATTTTTTTTACAGAATGGTGGGCAGAGTGTCCCTAATATTTGCATTAATGTGGAGGAGCAACCCTCCCTCATCTCTCCATTTGAATCTCTGCTGCCAACTCATGATCACGAATATGAACATGTGAGTTTGACTTCCAACATTGACCGTTATATGATTATAATCAATGCAAACAGGTTCCTAAAGAAAGTGAGAAAAGTGATTCCATGGATGTTGACATCCATTACGTAAGTCTTGCACATATAAATGTAGAGTATACATGTATGGTGTTTATATGTACAGATGGAGTCTTTGTCTATTAAACAACAAACTTACAATGGTGAAGAGATGCTGAATGTGGTTCGTACCACAGCTATACTACAGGTATTTACTTGCGGTTATTACTGCACCTGCTGGAATTATGGTCGAGCCTCCTCACCTTTTAGATAAGAGCCTACAATGCATGGGAGCTGCACTCAATCCTCTTGTGACAGAAGTGCACGATGACCCATCCAACAGTGTCAAGTTTTGTACAAGAAAGAAGATTCGTACAATCAAAAATAAGCACCGACGGGCCACCCTGACAGAAGATGTACCAGTGAACTTCCCTTCAGACAGTGTGCAATGTCCAGAAGCCTTTGAAGGGCATCGTATACTTCGGCACATGTGCCAAGGCAAAAACTTTTATGAATACGCTGATACACTCAATTATCGGAAGCCTAGGGAGTTGAAGAGTGATATAGACCAAATTCTTGGCCGAATACCAGGGAGGCGACACCCCTCATTAACATGGGGGTCCTTATTTACGACCCTTAATTGCATGAAAAGTCTTCTTGAAAAAGCATATATTGGTTTGCAACATGCCAACAGATTTCACCTGGCATTTAAGATTAATGAAGGCATAGACGAACTTGGTGACATCATCAAGAAGGCCAGTCGTGTACAACAACTTTCACTTCGATCGACCAAGTGAACAGGAACACCAAAAACATATTAGTGTCAAGTTGTAAGCACGGGATGTTTGTAACAGGTTTTTCCCACTGGGTTTTTTCCTTGGCCTCTGACTGAGCCTGTCAAGGCCTAAATATTATAATAGTTTTGTGTTGTGTTGCCTTTTCCTTCTTTTTAAGTGTCTCATTGTTGAATTTTGGCATTATGATGTAGCTACACCGCTGAGTTTGAGTTCAATTGTTGAGTTGCAGTACTGTATGTTAGTTACTCAGAAAGGGACTTGTGCATTCTTGACTCTGTGCTCGATCTTTTAAGCCTTGTGTCCATTCAAGGCAGCTAGAATAATATAGCTATGTGGGCTGTGTTGTGGTGCTTTGTCTTCTTTCTAAGCCTCTTAGTATTTGATGCTCTTTTGTGGATTATTTTATGTAAAGGCTCCATCCCGTGCATGTGTTTCATTAGTTCAGTCATGTACACTGTGGATATGTGTCTGCAATTTGTCTGGTTTATTATCTATGTGTAATATTATATCAAGCACACTCAGTATATCTAATACGCGCGCGCACCGCGGCCGCTCGTGCCCACGCGTGCGCGTACGGATTGGTTATAACCGGCTATAACCGGTTATAATTACCACAGTTTACGTGAAAATCGTCGTGCAAGGTTTCTTGAAAACGTGAGTTGACTTCATAGCAGCATACTAGTCAGTAAATCTTGTACTGTAAATTTCTTCTATTACAGGTTTGTCTTTAATTTGTGATCATGGCGTCCAGACAGGTCAGTAAATTCTCTGTATGTATAGTGCGTTCATTTTCGGTTACTACAAATATAGGACGCAGGTGCATGGGCGGGTAAATAGCACCGACGACTATGTATGTACGAACTTACGTCCTTCAGCTCAGAATGATTGGTGTATCGTAACACCCTGTAATAAAAAGGCTGCGCTGGCGAATTGGTCTTATATCTCACAGTTAGAGTACTATAATACTCACACATAGTCATGGTCTAGCCTCCTACCCAGGCTCTAGGTACATGTAGGAGGGAGAGGGAGAGCCTGGTACTGACTGCTCGCGCATGCAATTCAAATATTTGTCGGTTATGACGTTTACGTTTAGTTTATAGTAAGGCGAAGCTCAACGTAATAACGCGCGCGCCGCGACACCAACTGTTAGCCTAGCTAAGCACTAGCGTTGAACACTAGAGAGAGGCTGCCTCTCTAACGAAAGGTAAGGGAGTCACCTACTGATCCCTGCCATTCAGTACGGGGTAGTTTGACTTGAGGTTTGTGGGAGAGCGGCTTGATAACAACCTCACCGTCTCTCTCTGCCCAGTCTTCAGAACGAAGTCATGGCTATCCAGACATTGTAAAGCGAACGAAAATGGCACTTTCACAGACAATCGTCCTACTGGTAAGGGCGCGCCATAGCAAACAGTAGAGAAACGTGACGTCAGAGCCCCCCCCCCCATGCTGGGATTTTTCACGCATGTGCAAGCAGTCAGTACCGGGCTCTCTTTCTTCAAGAGCCTGAGTACGAGGCTAAGACATGGTCCCATTAGCTGATACGAAATATCAAGCAGGGACCGGACAGAGAGAGGAATTGGCTGATCCTGACCCGGGCAGCCAGTGAGAGACTATAGTCTTGTGCAAGTATAGCCATAGACGGTACATAGATGCTATATTCCGTTCTCCACCTCACCTATCCACTGGTATTGGCATAGATATATCTCAAAGACAGCTATATATGACAATTCTGGCCAGATTCAGGTTTATGAGGATGTGGGGTCTATATTGTTAACCTCACGCTTTTGTTTGTGTTTTCTTTCATGCACGAGTGTGTGCATGCACGTGCACAATCTATGCATTATTGCAATACTGAAAGCAATTCATGCATGGTATTGCATCATCACTAAGACAGTGATTGCACAATCACAGACACCATGCACAACTGTCACGGATATATGCATACAGTTTCAGAGTAATGCCCTAACTATATGGCCTACATGCACTATATCTATCACTAGCAGATCATCTCCTTTCCCATTCCATTGTAATCCTGCTTCCATTAGCTTTGCAGTAAATAGCTAGGCCAACACATACAGTTGAGAACCACAAAATATGGTTACGTGGCACTGTAAAAGGAGTAAGAAAGAATTTATAGGTTATGTATTTTATATTTTAGAAAATAAGCTGTCAAGAATGGCACTATGAAACCCTGCCTAGTTCAGATGAAGAATCTGAAGAGCCATCCACTAGCACACAATTGCAAACCAAGAGGAAAGGGGTAGGTGGTATTGAGCTAACTGTTACAGTAGAATTATATGACAATCTTTGTTTCAGAAACAGGAACGAAGGAAGCACAAGGGGTTAACGAAGTCACCACGTTCAGATCTTCTCTTTGAACGTCGGGTATATTTATACATGTCTTGCATTACCTATGAAGTTTATATTCTATTATGCTTTTTGTAGAGAGGAGAATTTAGAAGGAGGTGGAGTTTTAAAGCTATTTTTCAGACACTGATTATGAAAGTGATGTGTTTTCAGTTATTTTGTAAGGTTGGTAATAGTGGGAATAGTGCATAACTAGCAGATTCCACAATCCTGACTATAGCAAAGCCACGCCCCTAACATACTCGCACATGTGATATTTATCTGCAGTGCTAGTGCACGTGCGCATGAGCATAGCGAGGTGGTTCGGTCGGTTGGTCTGTCTGCCTGTTTGTCAGTCAGTGGCCCCAAGCGTAACTGCATGTTTCACTCGCTACGTGCCAGTTTCATCATACGCTGGAGTTTGTTCTGTGCTTAGCTACAAATACATGCAGCCACCTCCCTACATCTTTCATTTTTAAAAGGGGTCACGTCGCATATTATTAGATCTATTCCTCTACCGCATAGATGCTTCCTTGTTGCTGTACTTTTTATCCCTACATCTTTAAGTGAAAAAAAGTTTTTGCACTTGTATATTGTTTTCCACAGTTAAAAGATAAACTGGAAAGTCCAGTGATACAATGCCCTATTCAAGTAAATAGATGTAGTGCTTTACAACACTTTTTATCATGTTTTACCAGGAACGTTCATCTGAGGATGGAACATTTAAAATCACCTACCATCAGAGAGATGAATCAGCAAAGCTTAATGACCGTAATGATGATTCAGAATTTTCCACAGCAATTGAGAATACTAGGGAGCACTCTTCTGATCCAGATATGGTTAATGGAGTTGATGTACTCCACTTGCCGAACTCAAGATCCCAAAGAGAAATTGTAAGTCATTAAAGTTTGAGGTTATGAAATTACATACATTATTTTAATTCAGCAACACAATGAATGTGATGGCAATCCATTGCAATTGGCTATTCCACAACATGAAAAGCAGGTACATAGCTATATATAAACTTTGTGTTTCAGAAAATATTGCTGACTGCATATGCATGCACATGGATTTATCAAGTGGTAAGTAATTTCATGTTTACATGTAATCCTGTCTTACTTAATCTCTGAATTATAACATAACCAATGTTGTTTATGTGTTAGGATTATGCATCAAGTGCTTTGGTTACATCAAAAGAAAGTTACTTGGATCTTCATTACAAGAATAAGGTACATTTTGTACAGTTTTATATAGCAGTATGAACTAACTACAGTACACTTTTCTCTTATACTTTAGAAATTACTTCAAAAACCGCGTTTTGTTATGTTTGAGGCTAAGGAACTTTTGGGCAAGTTTCTAAATATTATTGTGACTCATGTTGTGAGGTCTGGACGAGTTGAATTCTGTGTTCCAAGACAAGTGTGCAAGATTCCTGGTGATAAGCCAGTTACAGTGTTTCAGGATAGACCTGTTAATGATCCTTCTGATGAAGAACTATGTCCTGAAGCCTTTGACCCTCGCGAAACCCTGAAGCATATTATTGGCCACCTCCCCATATACTCTCCTTTTATTGGAGTAGGTCTGAAAGATGCCATTGAAAGAGTTTTAAAGGAAATTTCGAAAGATTGGCTTGCCAAGGATTTAAACTGGGATTCAGCTATTCTATCCATGGTGATAGTAGAAGGTTTTATGGAACAGGTCACTATTGGATTGGACAGCAATGGGAGCCCTGACCTTATGGAGAGTTTACGGGAGTACCTAGAAAAGATACGTATGACGATCTATACTGTGAAAGATGAACAACACCTTTTATAACATTGGCCAATGTGTCATCACAATCCACGCCTGCATACCTTTTTGATATATATATAGATTAAGTTCCGTTATGTTGTTCCACGTCACTCTTTACTGTAGTATCTAGCCATACTAATTGTAAACATTGGATGTGTATGAAAGGTTTTTCCCACTGGGTTTCCCTTGGTCTCTGACTGAGCCTGTCAGGACCTAAATATAGCTAGATTTCTATGTTATGTGTTGTTAAGGCTCCATCCTATGCGTTTTATTATGCATACTTTTATATAAAGACTCCATCCCATGTGTTTATTATGCACACTTACACTTTTATATAGACTCCATCCCATGTGTTTTATTATGCATACTTGTATTTTTATATTTTTATATAAAGGCTCCATCCCATGTCATGTGTTTTTTCTGCATTATGCATGTGTTTTTTATGCATTCACATTTTTATATAAAGGCTTTATTTCATGTGTTTTATTATACACACTTACAGTTTATGTAGTCATGCGCATGCGCTTTGCTTACAGCTCGACCTTCGAACTCTGATAGTCATGGCTGTGCGCGAGAGAAAGTTTTTTGTCGGCGGTAACTGGAAGATGAACGGGAACAAAGCTTCCATTGACTCTATTATAGAGTTCTTAATAAAGGGGCCACTCTCCTCTGACTCTGGTGGATGTTAGACCTTGCATTTCTGTACGTGCTAGGCTGTGAAAGCCTATGTAGTTTTTCTCGTTGTCATGTAACCATGTATGCGATACACCTGTCTATGTATAAGCAGAGGTTGTTGTGGCTCCTCCCTCCATCTATTTGACCTATGTCAGAGACAAGCTACCAGCCACTCTTGGTGTATCTGCATAGAACTGCTATAAAGCCGAAAAAGGAGCTTTTACTGGAGAATTTAGGTACACTTTCTGTATGTGAACATGTGCATGTGCAGAGCTGTTTAATAATACTCCGAGCGTGTGTGGTGTATGTGAAACCTGTATATATGTATAGGCAATCATGAAAATTCACTCATAAAGATGCTTAAAGATGCAAGCATCACAGCCCTTATATTTATCTCTGACTTGATATTTTATTTGCCTGGTTGTAAATAGCTGTCTAGAGCTGGTTGGCTCTAGTGAGAGGCAATGTTAATGTTGAGGTAACACATGTCAGTCCACAGATGATATCTGATGTGGATGTGCAGTGGGTGATTCTAGGCCACTCTGAAAGGAGGACAAATCTTTAAAGAAACTAATGAAGTGACACTTCGAACAGACCATGAACCTAATCTACATGTATGTATATGTGATGTGATTCATACTCTGCAGTTGGTGGGTGAGAAGGTAGACTATGCATTGTCCAGTGGCCTGCAGGTGATAGCATGTATTAGGGAGCAGCTGGAGGACAGAGAGGCAGGTAATACCAACACAGTGGTCTCTGCACAGGTGCATGCTATTGCTAGTAAGTTAAGACACAGTTCAGTTCAGTTACTGGAGCACCAGACCAGAAATCTGGTCATGCACTACGGACTTTTGCAACATGCATATCGGTGTGTGGACTGTGCAAATACGGACTCTTTTGACCCTGTAGAAGTCCATATTCATGGAATATTTCCCTGTGTACATGCGTATGTTGGAATATTGTTCATGTATAGCATAGCTACTAGTGAGCTGCAGGGACCTACCGACTTCATGCATGTGCATTAATGGATGACATATGGTGCACACACCCAATATACATGTACATACATGTACATATAGACAATTTTGCCAATCTAAGTCTGTAGGTGGCTCACTTTGGTCACCCAATTACTTATGTTACACATGATATGATTTCTTTTGACTAGTGCAGAATCTCTTCTTCTTTATTCCATGATTTCAGCTCCATGATTCCTGCTGGTATTATGGTCGAACCTTCTCTCCTCATAGATAAGGGCCTACAACACATTGGAGCTGTACTCAATCCTGTGGTGACAGAAGTGCACAACGACCCATCCAACAGTGTCAAGTTTCATACAAGAAAGAAGATTCACATAATCAAAGATAAGCACCGACGTCGACGGACTACCGTGACAGAAGATGTACCAGTGGACTCCCCTTCAGACAGTGTACGATGTCCAGAAGCTTTTGAAGGGCGTTGCATACTTCGGCACATGCACCAAGGCAAAAACTTTTATGAATACGCTGATGAACTCGATTATCACAAGCCTAGGGAGTTAAAGAGTGATATAGACCAAATTCTTGGCCGAATACCAGGGAGGCGACACCCCTCATTAACATGGGGGTCCTTATTTACGACCCTTAATTGTATGAAAAGTCTTCTTGAAAAAGCATATATTGGTTTGCAACATGCCAATAGATTGAACCTGGCATTGAAGATTAGTGAAGGCATAAGTGAACTCGACGACATCAAGAAAGCCAGTCATGTACAACAACTTTCACTTCGATCGGCCAAGTAAACAGGAACACCAAAAACACATTAATGTCGAGTTGTAAACACAGGATGTTTGTAACAGGTTTTTCCCACTGGGTTTTTTCCTTGGCCTCTGACTGAGCCTGTCAGGGCCTAAATATACATGTGTTATGTCGTGTTGCCTTCACTTTTTTCCTGAACATTTTACTTACACGTTACTTAACTTTGTATTTAGGCATCATTGATACCAGTTGTTTGAACAAGTTGAGTTGCAGTACTGTATGTTGTGATTCAGCCCAGCAGTACTCAGAAGGGACTTGTACATTCTTGACTCTGTTGCTCTTAAGAGCCTCGTATCCTAGAATGCAAGTGTTGTGGATTCTAATTCCATGAATAGTATAACTCGCTAGGTGGGCTGTGTTGTGGTGCTTTGTCTTTCTTTCTGAGTTTTTGTTGTCATGTAGTTGATAATTTTAAGTGGATTATTTTATGTAAAGGCTCCATCCCGTGTGTTCATGCTGAGTAATGTACACTATATGCGTCTTTAATTTGTCTGCATGGTTTTGTACCTATATTTATTGTATATATATGCCTTTTGATTGTCTATCAAGGGCTGTTCGACCTAACATCACTGGAATCATGGCTCTAACTAGTTGATTTTTACAAACCAAGGTAAATTGACAAAATACTCAATTAGTAGACTCCCAAAAGAGCCATGAGAATCTGTGTTCACGTCATCCACGAGCAGAGCTCTCAACCAAAAGAGTTTACATACATGTGTACAGATCATGTAAATAGTGTCAGATGCCAGGGGCATGCATGCAATTCAAGTGTGTGAGTGTCGTGTAAAATGGGTGAAAGTTGAGAGTTCTGCACTTTAGTCAATGAAAAGCCCTTCTTGACCAAATGTGTATGCCAATTTCGCTCAACCATGCAAGGGCATAGCATCTAATAAGCGCACATTGCCCGGTTATAAAATGTGCGCGCGCGCGTGGAAATCGCAGTGGTATACTCAGGTTGCTTTGAAAGTGACTTTATAGCAGCATACCACTACTAGTCTGAACTGAACCATTCCTCTATTACAGATTTTTCTTTTTTGATATGGCATCCAGACCGGTGAGTATAGTGTATCACTCCAGCTATGCATGGATATGTGTTCATTTTCAGTGACTCAGTGACACTCCAAAATGATGCATGGGCGAATGAATAGCTGCACCTACATACGTACAAGCTCAGAATGATAGGTGTATCCACCCTGTTACTATAATAAAAAAGCTGCCTGCGAATTCGTCTTAGATGTTACTCTAAATGGCAAAGACGTAGAAACTATAATGGGAGCATGCAGGGACAGAGGAGAGTAGATGGCTGATCCGATCCACCAGTGAGAGACGTTTTAGCTCTGGCCATGTAGGACACGACGGGCGGGTGACCGTCTACGGACTGGGCGGCAGTTCAATCGGCTCGACATCGCCTAATACCGGCAGCTACAACCAGCGCATGTCCGCCCCGGTAGTGCCGTGAGACCACTGACAGTAGTGCACAATCCACACATTGTTTTACAATACTGAAATTCATAATCGATCGTCATCACTCATCACTCGTAGTGATTGCGAAATCACACAATTATCATGGGATAGACAGTATATTTAAGGCCTGATAACACGTTTATATCAGCCACTTTGTACGTATAGCGCGTGTTAGCGCGTGCGCGTGTGCCGCGCCAAATTGACCGGAAATCAATTTAGAGCGGTAGGGGGCGTGTCAATGCTCAATGAAAGTTAAAGCGAGTATTCAAGTTTAGCTAGTTTACACTATATCTGTCACTGGCAGGTTATGATCAGTCATCTCTCTCTCCCCTCTATATTGATCATGCTTCTATTGTAGATAGCAGAACACGGAAATTTGGGAACTACAGTTATAAAAGAAGTTTAGAATGGCACTATTTCATACACTGGTAGCGCATGTACACTTTTTATTTCAGAAAAAAGGCTGCCAAGTACAGCATTATGAACCCCTGCCTAGTTCAGATGAAGAAACTGAAGAGTCATCCAGCAGCACACAACTGCCAACCAAGGCTAACATTAAAAGAAGATCGATGAGAAGGGTAGGTATTGAGCTACCTATGTATGTAGAATTATAATAATCTTTGTTCCAAAATCAGGAACACCTGGAGCAAAGGCGGTGTACAATGTCACCTCGTTCAAAACATGTTGTACTTGAACATAGGGTATATATCATATGCATGTCTTCTATTACCTATGAATTTACTATAAATATTACGCTTTCCATAGAGAAGAGACTTTAGAAGGCGATGGAGTCTTAATGCTGGTTTTCAGACAATGTTTCAGATGTGTTTGCAGATATTTTGCTGGCAATGCAAGGTTGGTATATTGTTTACTTAGTCACTGGGTGCATAACTAGCAATAAAATAATCTGTCATGAATTTGATTAGCCAGGGCTGACTCCATTCATAGTCAGTAAACAGGATGTCTATAATGTGCCACCCCTGATCAGCAAATTGATTTCCATGCACAGTCAAAAGATAGAGAATATCGTTGGACTTCACCACCATCTTTGTCAATGATGCACCAAGTTCCAACAACCTATTCAGAGTGCCAGGTAAGAAAAATGTAATGCTTTATAAGCTTTTATTCATGTGTTTAATCAGGAATGTTCATCTGACGATGGGAAATCTATTGAAGATAAAATCAACTGCCATCAGCGTGATGAATCAGGAGATCTATGTGATCACGATGATGATTTTTCCACAGCAGTGCAGAATACTAGGGAGCACTCTTCTGAACCACATATGGTTAATGGAGTTGATATACTGCAATTGCCAAGCTTAAACTACCATGAAGGAATTGTAAGTACTTAAGGGTGAAGTTATGAAATGATAATATAATTTTTTTAATTCAGCAACATAATGCTATACAAACACATGATGGCAATCCACTGCAATTGGCCAGTCCACAACAGGTATAAACTTTGTGTTTTAAGAGAAAATTTGCTTACTGCATGCACATTGATCTATCTATCAAGTGCTATTATTAGTGGTTTACAAGTCTTACTTGCTCAATCTATGGATTATAGCTGTTGTTCATGTATTAGAATTGTGCATCAGGCACTCTGGTTATATCACAAAGGTGCTACTCAGATGTTTGCTACAAGGATAAGGTATATTTTGCACAGCTTTAGCAGTATAACCTAACTACAGTATACATCTTTCTTCTATATATTTTATAGAAAGAAGTACTTCAAAAACCACGTTTTGTTATGTTTGAGGCTGTTGAACTTTTCGGAGAGTTTATGAATGCTATTGTAACCCATGTTGTGAGGTTTGGACAAGTTAATTTCTGTGCTCAAAGTTTAGTTTGCAAAATTCCTGGTGAAAATCAAGTTACAGTGTTTCAGGAGAGGGCTGTTAATGATCCTTCTGATAAAGATCTATGTCCTGAAGCTTTCGACCCTCGCAACACCCTGAGTCATATTAATGTCCACCTGCCCATATACTCTCCCTTTATCGGACTGGGTCTAGATCTGAAAGGTGCTATTGAAAGAGTTTTAAAGGAAATTTCGAAAAATTGGTGTACCAAGGATTTAAATTGGGATTCAGCTATTACAGCCATGACGATAACGGAAAATTTTATGGAGCAGGTTACTAATGGCTTGGACATCAATGGGAGCCCTGACCTTGTGGAGAGTTTACAGGTCTACCTAGAAAAGATACGTACGAAGATTTGTACCGCAAAATATGTTCAGCAAATTTCTTCTTGAAAAGTGTCATCACAATCCACACATGCATACTTTAAGTGCTGTTATGCTGTAAACATGGGATGTATATATATGAAAGGTTTTTCCCACTGGGTTTCCCTTGGTCTCTGACTGAGCCTGTCAGGACCTAAATATAGCTAGTTAAAACAGTTTTGTGTACTATTGTTAAGTAGTTTTTTTGTAAAGGCTCCGTCCTATGTATTTTATTATGCATACTTTTATGTAAAGGCTCCATCCCATGTGTTTTATTACATTTTTTTCTTCCTTGATGTGCTTATATAATCATGTACATATAGATCGTGTTTATTATATACACTTGATGTCAATATCATGCGCATGCGCTTTGCTTACAGCTCGACCTTCGAACTCTGATAGTCATGGCTGTGCGCGAGAGAAAGTTTTTTGTCGGCGGTAACTGGAAGATGAACGGGAACAAAGCTTCCATTGACTCTATTATAGAGTTCTTAATAAAGGGGCCACTCTCCTCCGACTCTGGTGGGTGTTAGTATATTGTATTATACAGATAGGGCTGTACTCCTACGCAGTTTATTGCTCTTGACACTTAGCGGCCTATGTGCTATTCTCCTCGCTCTCATATTACCATGTATACGCATCTGTCTATGTATGAGCAGAGGTGGTCGTGGCTCCTCCCTCCATCTATTTGGCCTATGTCAGAGACAAGCTACCAGCCACTCTTGGTGTAGCTGCACAGAACTGCTATAAAGCCGAGAAAGGAGCTTTTACTGGAGAAATTAGGTACAACTTTTGTACAATAACATGTCCATATGCAGACCTGTTTGATTTTCCTTAATAATACTTCTAGCCTGTGTGTATGTGAAACCTGTATGCATGTAGAGTGATTCATAATCACTCATAGGGGTGCTTAGAGAGGCAAGCAACACAGCAACAAGGGACAGAAGGAAGTGTCTTCATAGAGAAGGGTCTCAGAAACATGATATCTGGGACTACAGAAATATTTCCTGTGTATCAGGATGCCCTTATCTATTTTGTTTGCCTAGTTGTAATAGTTGCCTAGAACTGGTTTGCATGGCTCTAGTGAGAGGCAGTGTTAATGTGAGGTAACACATGTCAGTCCACAGATGATATGTGATGTGGGTGTGCAGTGGGTGATTCTAGGCCACTCTGAAAGGAGGACCATCTTTAAAGAAACTAATGAAGTGAGACTTTGAACATACCATGAACCTAATCTACATGTATGTATATGTGATGTGATTCATACTCTGCAGTTGGTGGGTGAGAAGGTAGGCTATGCATTGTCCAGTGGACTGCAAGTGATAGCATGTATTGGGGAGCAGCTGGAGGACAGAGAGGCAGGTAATACCAACTCAGTGGTCTCTGCACAGCTGCAAGCCATTGCCGGTAGGTTAAGACAAACATGTGTGCATGTGCAATGTATCATGTATGTTATATTATTCAAGTTCTTGAAATATGATGACAATGCATGAAATTGGAACATTACTGTGCTCTTTTTGGATTCAACTTGGTGGTTTAGTTGTTAGAGCAACAGACCAGAAATCTGGGTCATGTATTTATCCCTCAGTTCACATCCTGTTTCAGGCCAGAATCTACAGCACTCAACCACTCTCTCTCTCTCTTCCCCTCGTTCCTCCCAGCTCATGTTCAGGACTGGAGTAAGGTGGTAGTGGCATACGAGCCTGTCTGGGCTATCGGCACTGGCCGAGTTGCCACACCCCAGCAGGCACAGGAGGTGCATGCATACCTGCGCAAATGGCTCTCTGATAATGTCAGCAGTGTAGTAGGAGCTCAAACTAGGATCATTTATGGAGGTGAGCAATAGATCTCATTTTGATTCCTTTTGTGTAACAGCTACAACTTATGACTGCTGGGTCAGATCATGCAGAGGAGAGCTTATTAATATGGAGGGTTTAATCCAGGGGGGTGCAGGGCCCCCAAGGATTTCAGTCGCCCCCCAAGCATATGACACCATCACCAATCCCTCTGCCAAATGTGTCCCCCCGCCCCCCCCAAGTTTCTACAATTATTAATTTTTCTCCCTCAAGGACACATGTTTAGATTAAACCCTGATATGGCTACTACAAGTTATCTTCACCTTTTTCGGATTTCCATAGTCAGCAGAGCTACCACTGTAGCTTGATTCATAGTTCAACATAATATTATGTAAATTAATTTTCATTGTGTAAGTTGATGTTTTTCATGAATGCCATCCACTCTCTCAGGATCTGTGAAGGGTGAAAACTGTCGTGAGCTGGCAGCTGAACCGGATATTGATGGATTCCTAGTGGGTGGAGCTTCATTGAAGCCCGACTTTGTCAACATCGTCAATGCAAGAGACTAACTGGATTTGTAAAAAACTCATTGTCTACATTATATCCTAGGGTGTATTTGTATGGATAATACTTCATCACATAAAACGCCTTGCTTTCAACATGTTATGTATAGAATTTCTTGTCCAACATCTTGAGAATTCTGGAAGCAGTCGGATAGTACACTGAATATGCAAGATTAGTACGTAGGCGCACGCGCGCCGCGGCGCCGCGGCGCGCACTTGCGGTTTCTATACTGCTTCCCCGAGTCAGATATATACAGCAAACAAAGCGGAGTGAAGTACAGTTACTACGAATTATTGCTAGAGGTACGCACGAATACTCTGTGAGAATTTTGCAGGTAAGTACAAGACGTAATCTACCCCTGCATGCATGTACCACTTCGGAGAGGTTTTCTGACTAGTTATTTTGTCTACAAGCATCTATTAGCATACGTGACTTGTGACTCTGCATCTAGAGCAATATCATGTAGTGGCCTGTGTATATATATAGCTGGTGGTAAATCACAGTTATTATTGTCACCTATACAGATATATAGCTGTATGCCTAGATATGGCACTTGCTCAGTGTCGTCACCTGTTGATTTTGCTTCTGCTGGTTCCTCTGCTCTCAGTGTGTGAGGCTACCGTCTACTATGTCACACCTACTGACCAGCCTTCTCTCTCCTGCCCCCATGGCCAGTATTGTCACTCTCTACACCACTACTTCACAAACAACTACTTCAAGTCCAACACAGTCTTCAAATTTCTACCTGGAACCCATGGCATGGAGAGACCCTTATACCTCCACAACCTGTACAATGTATCCCTGGAACCAGCAACACCTCATAGTGACATTCAACCTTTGATATTGGCAGACCTCGTGTGCAATACGTTCAATTTAATACTGTTATTCAATGGAAAAAAGCTTTTCGAAGATGCTTCTGACTGTTCTGCTATTTTCATTCTGGATTCAATCAATATCATAATTAAAGGGATTAAGGTGCAGAGTAACGTTGACTGGAAATTTAATCTGACAATATATCAAGTGGCAGGTGAAATAAGTTTCTACAATGTTTCAAATATTCTTGTGCAAGATGTGACAGCCACAAGAGGACTATTTGCCAATAGAGGACACAACTTTACTGCCACTGATTGCACCTTTGGACACATTAACAACTTCAAACCACTGTGCACACAATCATTGCACCCAAACAATGATATCAACTATGGACTCTTCTTCCGATTGACAGACAACATTGCCTTAAACAATATAACTGTATTGAATGTGATTGTTGCTGGAATCTATCTATTGGAAACACACCATGCTCATATAAGTGACGCAACTTCACTGTATGTACTATATGGTAGCTCTCTACACTTGGACCATACTTGGAACACTAAAGTCAGCAGTCCCACACTTGAAAAATGTGATAATGCTATGAATATACTGTTCCTAGAGAGGGCTATCTATTCAACAGTGACTGGTTTAGAGGACAGCACTAGCAATGGTCAAATCTTTTTGATCGATTCTATTAATGTGACATTTGCAGTGTTAAACATGTCATCTAACAAACAAACTCTTGGACTTATGATTGAAACATGTACCAATGTGACCTTTCAAAACTCTACATTCATCAACAATTTGCATCCGAAACGTATTTTCACAGATGTCATCAATCTACCAAAAGTTGTATACATCTACTATTCTGTAGGAGTCGAATTTCACAACTGTGCATTTGTACAAAACCAAAAGAGCTGCATCCATTCTGAAGCTTCAGATTTTACACTCTCTGGAAAAGTGGAATTTTATGAAAATACTGCACCTTCAGGCGCAGCAATCATACTAGCTAGGAAAAGTAATATGACCCTCACAGAAGATTGTGATGCAGTGTTTGTTAATAATCGTGCTATCAGTACTGGTGGGGCCATCCATATTGTAACAGGAGAGGATGTAGATGATGCAAGATTCTGGTGTTTCCTTAACATATTGGGAAGCAGGGAACGTCCCCGACTAACTTTTAGGGGGAACACAGCCGGAAAAGGAGGAGATGTATTGTATGGTGGACACTTGGCAGTTGGATTCAATGGAGTGTATGAAAACTGTCTGCAGAATTTTTATGCTATTTCTAACATATCTCAAAATAGCCTCTCGGTTGTTGCATCTGAACCTTCTCGGATTTGTCTGTGCAATTCCAGTGGAGTTCCTGATTGTCTTAAGTTTGTCGACTCCAAAAGACATGAAATATACCCAGGACAAACCATCAATGCTTCAGTAGTAACTGTTGGGCAAGCATTTGGCAGTGTCGTTGGTTCAGTATTTGCACAATTCATTCCACTCCCTACCAGTGAAACTTTCCCTCACTTGTATAATTGGCAGTATACCCAAGTTGCCGGAAAGGACCACTGTAATATCTTAAACTATACACTTTTTCACCCGCACAATGGTTCAGTTGTAACTGATGCTGTCCTTGCCCTAACACCCCAGTTTAAGGAGGTCTCTTACTTTGTAAACAATGAATCAGACGAAGTTAAAAAGACTCTGTATGTATATGACATGTGGGTACATTACAAGATTTATGGATTTATACCATTTCCAAAGGAAATACTTGAGTTTCCTGTGTACGTGAATGTGACCCTACTTCCTTGTCCTCTCGGGTTTCAACTGCGTGGCAGTCCAGCAAAGTGTGAATGTAATACACTCCTCCAGAACCTCACTGGTGTGGAGTGTGATATCACAGACCAAGTCATCGTTCGTAGAGGCTTAGTGTGGATAGGTGTCGAGAAAAACAGCAATGAAACTCTGTTGACCTCCGAATACTGTCCACTCAATTACTGCAAAAGTCAGAAAGTGACAATAGGTTTGGGTGACTATGACACTCAGTGTAACTACGATCACTCTGGAACTCTGTGTGGGCAATGCAGAGCGGGTTTGAGCTTAGCACTTGGCAGCTCCCAATGTCTGTCTTGTTCTAACTGGTATCTCGTTTTATCAGTGCCTTTTGCAATGGCTGGATTGGGTCTAGTGGCATTTATCAAACTCTTTGACCTTACTACTTCTCATGGAACTATCAGTGGGTTTATTTTCTATGCTAACATTGTCAAGGCTAATGAGTTCATCTTCCTTCCCCAGAGTGAGACTAACCTGCTTACTGTATTCATTGCATGGACAAATCTAGACTTGGGCATTGAGACATGTTTCTGGAACGGTTTGTCAGCTTACTTGAAAACGTGGCTACAGTTTTTGTTCCCTGTGTATATATGGGCCATTGCTGGTGGTATCATTGTGTTGTCTAAACACAGCAATAGAGTGGCTAAGATTATGGGAAATAACTCGGCATCAGTTCTTGCAACACTGTTCTTTCTCTCGTATTCCAAATTGCTTCGCACTATTATAGTTGGTCTATCTTACACTGTAATAGAGAGCTCTGAAGGTCATAAAGTGGTGTGGTCTGCTGATGGGAACTTGGAATATCTCGGACCTTACCACGCACCTCTCTTTACTGTGTGTATTGCAGTACTCCTATTTCTGTGGCTCCCATACACACTTCTCTTGTTCTGTGGACAGTGGCTTTATAAATGTAACTGTCGACCTATCGCTCAACTTCTTGCAAAGTACAAGCCATTTCTTGATGCATACTATGGTCCACTGAAGGGTGAGCATCGCTATTGGTTTGGGGCACAGCTCCTAGTCAGGGCTATCATTTTGCTCATCTCATCAACAGTACCAGCCAACAGGTCCGGCACTGTGGTGTTTTCAATCTCTGTCTCTGCTGTGGTACTAGCAAGCATCTCATCACTTGGCTTCTATCACAACAAGATGGTGTCATATTTTGAACTATCGTTCTTCACAAACCTTGCTCTACTTGGTCTCTCTGCATTCTTCACAAGCAGCACTGGAGGGAGTCCAACAATTGCATCCTATGTACTCATTGGAGTAGTTTTTGTTCAATTTGTGGGATTAGTATTCTACAAAGTCTCAGTTATATTCAGAGCAAGACGAGCTGTGCTACCTTGTAGCTGGCTCAACAAGGATCAGAGATTAGTGGAAGAAGATGACTGGGAACTGTATGAACGTGAAGCAATGGATAGAGAGACTGATGTTCGTGAATCTACCCTAGATGAGAACAGAAATAGCCTTGAAAGTGTTGCCACCAATCCAACCTACTAACTCATTCAGTACTTCATTCAATACGTATATTACATATGGTATTCATCTCATAATATACATGATTGTTAGAATGAACACAATTGCATAGAATAATTCTGGCTCTCCGTACATAAGCTACAGGTATGGAACACATTTCAAGTGAGAACCATGTACTTCAGTATACTACTGCAGTGCTGAATCCCTACATACAAGCCATATAATATACCCTTCTTGTTTATATTCTGGACACAACACCCACTATGATTATACTGTGTATATTTAGATACACCTACATTCAAAGCCATACACCATAAGTAGAGTGATGAGAGGAAGTTGTACTCCAGAAGCCTATGCACAATTCCTTCTATGGGCTTGGAATAGTCTTCCAGAGGATACTGCTCTTCCTGTTTATCTTCATTGTATTCCCCACAATTGTATTCCCCACAATGTACGTGGTTTACACATGTACAGTTATAGTGAATGCATAGACCACTTCAATGATGGAACACTTACATGCTTGTAAATGATATTGCAATATGTATGCAAACAGGGAAGGCCTGCAGGGAACCTATACCCTTGCTCTCTACACTCCCTCAAGCAGTTGTGTGATCTTTGACCCTTTAGAAGCTAAGGCTATATAAGAGCTGGAGATGATCAGGATACTGAAACTAAGGCTATAGCGTTTTAGTGCCAGCGATCATGCATTATAGTCTCCATGCAAAATATTGACTTTTATATTATTGGTGGCAATGATGAAATCACACACACACACAAGTACAATTTAGAAATATACGACACAGAAATTTATAGTGTAAATAATATGATGTTGCACTTTTAATGATGATAAAGATATAGAATTTGCTAAGACTACTACTTCTTGTTACCTTTGGCCACCGCCACAAGAGAGGCTGCAGGGGTGGAAATGTAGGTGAGTAGGACACACAAAATAGTAATGATGCATTTTGCATGTGTACATCTCTATACTAGTACTATATCAGGCCTGTAGGCTGGTTTGGACCGGGGGGGGGTTCCTGTCTTCAGTAGATCAACCAGTTCTTTATAATCCTGTGTAGGGTACTCCAGGCATCAGGACTAAAAAGGAATTTATTATCATCAGGCAACTTCACATGGCCACAATGGTTTTCTCTTTCGGTGATAAGAACCACTTGGCAGGTGGCACTGGATTTAACCTTTCTGGAGCTCTCTGTGTGCTTTAGACAATACTCAGTGAAGGTATACTTGCATCCCATGTATAATGTACCCATGTGTGCTATGTGCAAACAAGACAGCAGGAACCTTTCCCTTTGTTTGAACATTCCAACCCTCTCAGCTTACAGGCCCATGTATTCAGCTTTCAGTACAATCACACAACATTTAGTTCAGTTGTGAGTAGTACTCAAAGATCACAGCACAAAGGAAATGGCTTATTCATTAGGGAAACACCGAAGACAATGGTAAGGTCGTGGAACACACTATTGTGTGACGGTAGGAACTAACCTATTAGAGTAATGAGAATGATGACTAAAACGATAAGTAGTACTGTCCATAGCTGGAGAGGGAGGGAGGGAGGGAGGGAGGGAGGGAGGGAGGGGGAGTGGGAGAGGGGGAGGGAGAGGGAGAGGGAGAGGGAGAGGGAGAGGGAGAGGGAGAGGGAGAGGGAGAGGGAGAGGGAGAGGGAGAGAGCGCATTGCCTTTCTAAACATAATGTGGTCGTGTGTGAATATACCGTGATACTCTGCCAGCACATCTTCTTCCTCAAGCGTCGTGCATTGACATCAAATGAGTGAGCACTATGCCTCAGACTCTCTGCAATCAGACAGAAATTATCACTGCAGTGTGTGTCTGTCACACACAGACACACACACACACACACACAGACACCACTTACCAGCCCTGCTCTGAAGATCATCAAGATTGTCACCTCTAGCAACCACTTTCTGTATATTCTCTTGAGCAATGGTCTTAACCTATACACATGGAAAAACATGTTTAGAGCAGCACACTAGCTATTGACCAGAAACTTCACCCCAGCAATGTACACAATACACACACAACATACATACACTAAAGCAGGACACCAGACATATGTTAAGTTCTTGCATTAGACATGAATTACACATGTATTTAGTGTGTGTGCTCACATTGACTGGAGTTGGCATATGAAACAGTGAAATTCATTCATATTACATGGCACGCTATTCATTATGGTGACACACACACACACACACACACACACACACACACACACACACACACACACACACACACACACACACACACACACACACACACACACACACACACACACACACACACACTACAGCAGTTTGAACATACCTCAGTAGTCTGTTTCTTTAGCAGACTGACTCTGGCATCATCTTCATCCCTGTGCAATCGTAACACACAAGCTAATAACTGAGGCTCAATTTTCATACCTCAATACACAATATGGCATCATGATATATACACTAGGAGAGGTTTTTGATTAATCCGTAGCTGGATTACTGATCAATGTTAATACATCTGTCTTGGACCTTATGAGTTGGTGGCTACATGAACAGTGCCAGTGGTGTGTACCCTGTCCAGGAGGTAATTCAAACCCAGCCCATTTACATGTAATCTCTTACTACTTACATCTTATAGAAGCAGACACAGCGCTTTGTCCCTCAGACGAATTTCAATATTATCAAGCCCATTCGTTTAATTAGAAATTATCCCTGATATCATCGGTAAAGTCGCTATAATAATATCGCTAAAATTTACACGCTAAATGACGTATGTAGTGACATAATGTTCTGCACAAAATATGTTACTATAGCTAGTATGTGAGAAGGCTCTCGTTACTTTCCATGCTGTATCTTTCATCTTGAAAATCATGTGCTTCTCTCTCTCTTACAAGTGCTGCCTGCTCATACAGTTCCCAGTCATCATCTTCCTCCACTAATCTCTGATCCTTGTTGAGCCAGCTACAAGGTAGCACAGCTTGTCTTGCTCTGAATATAACTGAGACTTTGTAGAATATTAATCCCACAAATTGAACAAAAACTACTCCAATGAGTACATAGGATGCAATTGTTGGGCTCCCTCCAGTGCTGCTTGTGAAGAATGCAGAGAGACCAAGTAGAGCAAGGTTTGTGAAGAATGATAGTTCAAAATATGACACCATCTTGTTGTGATAGAAGCCAAGTGATGAGATGCTTGCTAGTACCACCGCAGAGACAGAGATTGAAAACACCACAGTACCAGACCTGTTGGCTGGTACTGTGGATGAGATGAGCAAAATGATAGCCCTGACTAGGAGCTGTGCCCCAAACCAATAGCGATGCTCGCCCTTCAGTGGACCATAGTATGCATCAAGAAATGGCTTGTACTTTGCAAGAAGTTGAGCGATAGGTCGACAGTTACATTTATAAAGCCACTGTCCACAGAACAAGAGAAGTGTGTATGGGAGCCACAGAAATAGGAGTACTGCAATACACACAGTAAAGAGAGGTGCGTGGTAAGGTCCGAGATATTCCAAGTTCCCATCAGCTGACCACACCACTTTATGGCCTTCAGAGCTCTCTATTACAGTGTAAGATAGACCAACTATAATAGTGCGAAGCAATTTGGAATACGAGAGAAAGAACAGTGTTGCAAGTACTGATACCGAGTTATTTCCCATAATCTTAGCCACTCTATTGCTGTGTTTAGACAACATAATGATACCACCAGCAATGGCCCATATATACACAGGGAACACAAACTGTAGCCACGTTTTCGAGTAAGCTGACAAACCGTTCCAGAAACATGTCTCAATGCTCAAGTCTAGATTTGTCCATGCAATGAATACAGTAAGCAGGTTAGTCTCGCTCTGGGGAAGGAAGATGAACTCATTAGCCTTGACAATGTTAGCATAAAAAATAAACCCACTGATAGTTCCATGAGAAGTAGTAAGGTCAAAGAGTTTGATAAATGCCACTAGACCCAATCCAGCCATTGCAAAAGGCACTGTTAAAACAAGATACCAGTTAGAACAAGACAGACACTGGGAGCTGCCAAGTGCTAAGCTCAAACCCAGTCTGCATTGCCCACACAGAGTTCCAGAGTGATCGTAGTTACACTGAGTGTCATAGTCACCCAAACCTATTGTCACTTTCTGACTTTTGCAATAATTGAGTGGACAGTATTCGGAGGTCAACAGAGTTTCATTGCTGTTTTTCTCAACACCTATCCACACTAGGCCTCTACGAACGATGACTTGGTCTGTGATATCACACTCCACACCAGTGAGGTTCTGGAGGAGTGTATTACATTCACACTTTGCTGGACTGCCACGCAGTTGAAACCCGAGAGGACAAGGAAGTAGGGTCACATTCACGTACACAGGAAACTCAAGTATTTTCTTTGGAAATGGTACAAATCCATGAACTTTGTAATGTACCCACATGTCATATCTCTCTAGAGTCTCTTTAACTTCGTCTGATTCATTGCTTACAAAGTAAGAGACCTCCTTAAACTGAGGTGTTAGGGCAAGGACAGCATCAGTTACAACTGAACCATTGTGTGGGTGAAAAAGTGTATAGTTTAAGATATTGCAACTGTCCTTTCCGGCAACTTGGGTATACTGCCAATTATACAAGTGAGGGAAAGCGTCACTGGTAGGGAGTGGAATGAATTGTGCAAATACTGAATCAACGACACTGCCAAATGCTTGCCCAACAGTTACTACTGAAGCATTGATGGTTTGTCCTGGGTATATTTCATGTCTTTTGGAGTCGACAAATTTAAGGCAATCAGGAACTCCACTGGAATTGCACAGACAAATCCGAGATGGTTCAGATGCAACAACCGAGAGGCTATTTTGAGATATGTTAGAAATAGCATAAAAATTCTGCAGACAGTTTTCATACACTCCATTGAATCCAACTGCCAAGTGTCCACCATACAATACATCTCCTCCTTTTCCAGCTGTGTTCCCCCTGAAAGTTAGTCGGGGACGTTCCCTGCTTCCCAATATGTTAAGGAAACACCAGAATCTTGCATCATCGACATCCTCTCCTGTTACAATATGGATGGCCCCACCAGTACTGACAGCTCGATTATTAACAAACACTGCATCACAATCTTCTGTGAGGGTCATATTACTTTTCTTAGCTAGTATGATTGCTGTGCCTGAAGGTGCAGTATTTTCATAAAATTCCACTTTTCCAGAGAGTGTGAACTCTGAAGCTTCAGAATGGATGCAGCTCTTTTGGTTTTGTACAAATGCACAGTTGTGAAATTCGACTCCTACAGAATAGTGGATGTATACAACTTTTGGTAGATTGATGACATCTGTGAAAATACGTTTCGGATGCAAATTGTTGATGAATGTAGAGTTTTGAAAGGTCACATTGGTACATGTTTCAATCATAAGTCCAACAGTTTGTTTGTTAAATGACATATTTAACACCGCAAATGTCACATCAATAGAATCGATCAAAAAGATTTGAGCATTGCTAGTGCTGTCCTCTAAACCAGTCACCGTTGAATAGATAGCCCTCTCTAGAAACAGTGTATGCATAGCCCCATCACATTTCTCAAGTGTGGGACTACTGACTCGAGTGTTCCAAGTATGGTCCAAATGTAGAGAAGTGCCATCTCGTACATACAGTGAAGTTGCATCACTTATATGAGCATGGTGTGTTTCCAATAGATAGATTCCAGCAACAATCACATTCAAAACAGTTATATTGTTTATGGCAATGTTGTCTGCCAATCGGAAGAAGAGTCCATAGTTGATGTCGTCAGTTGGGTGCAATAATTGTGTGTATAGTCCATAGTCTAGGCCACTGCTTAGGTTATATGATTGTGTGCAGAGTGGTTTGAAGTTGTTAATGTGTCCAAAGGTACAATCAGTGGTAGTAAAGTTGTGTCCTCTATTGACAAATAGTCCTCTTGTGGCTGTTACATCTTGTACAACAACATTTGAAACATTGTAAAAACTTATTTCACCTGCCACTAGTTGTAGGTAATCTACAGTTACCAGATCAAATTTCCAGTCAACGTTACTCTGCACCTTAACCCCTTTAATTATGATATTGATTGAATCCAGAATGAAAATAGCAGAACAGTCAGAAGAATCCAGGAAATATTTGCTCTCGTTAAGATTGAATAAGAAGTTGAACGTATTGCACACAAGCTCTGCCAATATCAGAGGTTGAATGTCACTATGAGGCGTTGCTGGTTCCAGGGATACATTGTACAGGTTGCGGAGGTATAGGGGCCTCTCCATGCCATGGGTTCCAGGTAGAAATTTGAAGACTGTGTTGGACTTGAAGTAATTGTTTGTGAAGTAGTGGTATAGAGAGTGACAATACTGGCCATGGGGGCAGGAGAGAGAAGGCTGGTCAGTAGGTGTGACATAGTAGACAGCTGCCTCACACACTGAGAACAGAGGAACCAGCAGAAGCAGAAGGAGGTGACGGTGAACCACTGGCATACCTGTAAAATATATTTTGTTATCTCAATAATAGAAACCGCAATATAGCGCATGTCCGCGCATGCATTTACAGCATGGAGAGGATCTCAGTCCTATTTTGTTGACTTCCAGGGCCAAAGTAATGTACTGCCAAGTGCAGTATATGTATGTATATGCTACCATGATAGGGGATGATGGCATGCAGAATGCGTAACCAGTAATAAAAAGAGGGAGGGATTCCGCATATTCTGATTTATGGATGTCATCCCTATATTCCACATTCTTTATTGTTTTTTACCCAGTTGTATACTCGCTTGCAAATACTCTTGTGTTTACATTAGCCTCACTTTTTTTCTGCTTGTGGTAACATGAACCATAGATGCATAAAAATAGAAATGGCGTTCACCTATACTGAAGTGCAAATCGAATCCATTTGGTCCAAGAAAGTCACACATGTACAGTAATATGGCGGGAAAGTAAATAAGAAGTTTGGAACAAAAATACTTTGTGCTAGGAGAGAAGAGGATGATCATGCACGCGTGCGAAAAATATGAATCCGCGAACGCACATCCATTAGCGCGCGCGCGTGCGTGACATACGCCCTGCACGAGAAATCGGGGTGTATTAGTCGGCGCCGTCCCTATAGTCAACCCTGCACCCTCTGGCTATATAGTCAGTTACGTTATCAGTATACGCGTACGACAAATACGTACGTATGCATGTATTATCTGGATACCTATAACTTACTATCGTCTTATGATTGCTAACGGTATAACAGAACGACGCAGTCAGCTCGGGTGTACCTCAGCTCGGCATTCGATGGAAATCTATAGCTATCATCAGGGCGGTGTCTTATATAACCTGTATGCTGCAAATGCCTCTGTAATACTAGCGCTAATTGAATATCGCCATGGGTAAAACATGTACCCGACAATAAGCATATAATGTATTCACACGTATATGCCTCTACAATTACGTATATATTACTACACACGTAAAGGTGCTTAGTAATCTACATCTTTAGGCTGCATGTCTTCACAGCTACAGTACATTAATCAATAGTTCTGATAAACGTCCTCATCGCCATCACCGTCCTCTATAAAACTACCCCTCCGTTCCATTTGCATTTCTTCGTAGTCATCTGCATCGTGGTCAGGACTCTCACGTTGCTGTATTGGTGAATCCTGAATGTAAAAAGAGATCTGCATTTGTGTACTAGTACATAATTATAGCAGCATAAAACTCATGTTCAGTATATAGCAGAACTACAATGAACAGTGGAACCTCTGAATAATGGACATATTGGGGGGGGGCTGCAAAGAGAGGATAATGCAATGAAGTTAGTTAAAGAACTGATGTAGTGTAGCTTTAGGCAGTGGGATGGGGAGAAAACCAATAGAGAAGCCGGCTATGGGTTTATATGTGCACAACCATAGCAACTTTTGTGAGTGCAGCTTCTGCTCTGTTTGTTTGTGGAGGTAATTTTGTGTGGCTATAAGTCATTTCAGGGCCAGTTCTTTGTTGTCCAGAGTATAGAGGTTGTCTCTTTCTTAGAGGATAGTAATACACAGCATGCATGCTAGAATAAATCGGGGATTCGGGGGACAGACAGTTTGTGTATTATGTAGAGTTGTCTGCTTCTCAGTGTCCATTATAGGAAGCTCCACTGTATACCACACAGGAGTTTAGTAGGCAGTGGTGAGGCTGTGTGCTAAATAAAATTTGTAAGTGTCCCTTACTTGCTGTTTTCGTTGATGGTGTTCTACTTCATTTGAGCTCTTGCTCTTCTTATTGCCTGCCGCCTTCTTTGTCTTTGTCTTTGTCACTTGCTCCTCTGACGATGAGCAGCAAAATGAACTCAGTATTGAGAAAATGCCCGAATAGGGATTAGGAACAGCTGCAGAGAGAAAGTAATTGATATAATTGTAAAGCCACACATGATACATGTGTAACAAAACCCTTTCTCTAGCTGGAGGTAGAAGAGTTTACTTTCTGTAATATATGTCATACAAATGGAACATGGTCAAAGTAAACTCTAAGAGACATTTTAACAATTTACAACAGTGGAATAGGGGCCTTTGCACCATTAAAGATATATGAATAAATACGAAATTGTCATTGTGCCTGTTGCAACAGAATTATTGTTGTTCTCTATATCTAGCCAACTATATACTACAGGGGTTGTTTACAAGCTTACTTTGGTCTTCGCTCCTCATCTCTCTCACCATCAAGACCAAAGTGATGATGACAATAACAGCCACAATCAGAGCCACAATGAACAGTACTAGAAACACTGTCAGCACTATCACGGCCGTACCATCATCACCTGGAAAAAGTCTATAGCTAATGTCCATCATTTACTATCATTTTTCTCTGAATCTACAATACTGTATAATGGAAACATTGATAAGCATTAAAGCAGGCCTTAAAGAGTATTGGCAAATTTAAATTTGGCAATTTGAATGCTGTTCAATATGACCTAGTAATAAAGTGCTAATATTGGCAGATTTTAAATTTGGTCATTTTCCAACCAAATCACCAAATTTAATTCCTCGCCACAGTTTCCCGCTATACAGTAATAGAGAATGCCCCAAACAAGTTGTAACAGAGTTTAAATCATGTATTAGCTGTATATACTTGACTGATCATTGTCATCATCACCATCATCAACACAGAAGGATGAGTTGCAGTTAAATTCAATCAATTCACAGTTGCAATCACTGTTTGAACAATTGCTTGAACTATAGCTAATAACACATGCCAATAAATGGCAAGATCCATTAGTTAAAGTATTGTGAAATTCTAATTTGTACTCTTCATGGCGATTCAATGTGCTAATAGGATTGTACATTTCACGACTACTTCCATTACAGTCCACCAGATTCCCTGTGGATTTAATTATGAGTAAAAGATAATAATGCAGAGTATGTATGGTACTTCACAGTAATTGTATATTCATGATTTACACATCCAACCTACAATAGGTAGGTTTATGTATAGCCATCGTGTATTGCATACCGAACCTTCTCTAACAGGTGTACAGGGTGCTTATGCAGTGGTTCAGGGAGGTTCAAGCACTAACTAGTTCAGCAACACATTATGTTGACTTACACAGGCCGAAGAAATGATTTCTTTGGCCCATGTAAGTCAACATCAAAATATATACATCATTTACCAGGTCAACTAAGATGTTTAGTTCAGCAGTCATTGTATGTATATAGTAACTTCATTTATCATTAGACATGAAAATTGGCATGTACCTGTTATATTGTATCCACAGCTGAAGACCACACATCCCAATACAAGAAGAGACAATATTAGAGACTTACTATTCACAAGATACATTCTCTGCTTCTCACTAAATATTCTGTTTGACCACACGCACTGCTACATACAGCAGAACAGTTCACTCTTACTAGCAAAAGTATTATTCAGACAAATGAAGACTTGATTTTCTGTACATGCACATTGGATATTCATACATAAACATTCTTCTTACATGTAATAACAACTAAACTGATGCAATAGCCACTATAAGGTATACATCTGTACAAACAGGAGCATCTGCTTGTTATTTTTCCGAGTGTTTACTCTTCAAAGTTAGACATATGGGCGGGCAAGAAATCAGGGCTCTAAGTCCCTGTCTAAACTACAGCTTATAATGCACTGAAATTTACACAATCATGAATAGAGCAGGTCAGCTTTATGAAGATACATGATTGTACATTTCAATTATATAGTGTGTGTTGGAGATTATTTTTCTAAGCCTTGTGGCTGTTTTGGGTCGTGTTTTTCTGACTCAGTGAACTTGGATGTGTGGGGAGAGTTGGCTAGCTATAAAGGACTCTTTAATCCACTGTTCCACTTTTTGAAGCTGGACATCAAGAAATCCTTGATTATTTTACTTGTATGCTAAATATATTTGCTACATGTCTGGTCTGTGTGCTATACGTCTTGGCTATATTTCTCACCTTCCTACTTCTGATATAGCTAGTGTGCTATGCATATCTACATTCAATACATACTTCACATGTCATTTGCATCAGTTGGGCATACACAATGTACAGTAATACATGCACATATACAATCTCATGTAGATGTGAGATGTGTGTAATGTACGACTAAGTTGGTTAGTTTGCTGGAGGTACAGGAAGTGTACCCTGGATTGCATGACAGAGGAGGGAATTATAGGAGGCCACAAGAGAGCTGACGTCATCAGAGATCTCCTGGTAGCTCCCCTCAGCCTGCCTTGAGGCTATATCTGGTAACAATACTGTTAAGGTGCAATTTCACAATACCAGTTTTATCCCTACTGCGTGTGTATTGATTATTGCTTATTTGCATAAAGGTTTAGCAGTTGACTTTAATTACAGGCTTTCCCCACATGTAAAGATATATATTTCATGGAACAGTTAATCATACATTGGCGGATGTCTGTAACCAAGGCTCGTAAGAATTATTTATAGCCCTTCCCCATATGTAAGACATGGAACACTTAATCATACATTGGGGAATGCCTGTGACCAAGGCTCGTTATTATTTGCACAAAGGTTTAGCAGAAATTCACTTGACTTTAATGATAGCCCTTCCCCATACATGTACAGTATGTAAGACATGGAACAGTTAATCATACATTGGGGAGTGCCTGTGACCAAGGCTCGTAAGAATTATTTGCATGAAGGCTTAGCAATAATTGAACTTGGACAATTCCCGTTATGTACGTAAGATATTTCAGGAACAGTTAATCATACATTGGGAATGTCTGTGACCATGGCTCCTTGGAGATAATTATTGTGTTAAGATGTTGGAAAATACCCTCTCTAGTTACATATTGATTCAATATTCTGAAGGGGAATGATACATTCTTTCATTGCGTAATTGTTCTGCTCATGATGCTGCCACTTTCTTTCCAAATTTCCCAGCTGAAATATGATTTAAATATACACACAACAACATAAGTATATGTACGTTTCCATGTACACGTACATGAAACATACATGTACATGTATTTAGGTATGTACATGAGTACATGCATAATTCACAGTGGAATAATCCGTTGACATGAAAAGTGCACAATTGTGTGGTACATGTGTGTACATATATTGCATTTAGTTCGAAGAGGGAAATTATCATAGTGTAGGTGCTGATTTTACCACCCATTACTACATTATCCTCTGCTAGAATGTGGTATGTGTACATTATTAACTCACTCAGTTACATCTTCTTGGTTTTGTGTATAGTGGAATAAGGACACCTCAATAAACAGGACAAAATATCCTACCCCACGTTTAATCAGGACACCTCACTAATCAGGACACCTCACTAAGGCCACATAAAGTAAATTTACAGTTTCTCATCCTTCCTGTTTCTTAATTTCAATGCGGCGGGCGGGTACCTGATTTTACTCACTACTTGTCGCATCTAATCCGCCTGGGAACGGTGCTAACATAAAGCCTGCTCGATCACAGTTACTAGCCCCTGAATGATTCTTTACAGAAGACTATACCACTAGAAGCTTAGCAGTATAGTCCCATCCCACGGGATGGGATTATGGACACGCCCTATTATTTTAGCTCTATGCGGCAGGAAAAATCCCGTGCAGGTGGGGATGAGAAACTAAATATTAACTTTATGTGGTCTAATCAGGACACTTTCTTCTGTCCCAAGGTTGTCCTGATTAGAGAGGTTTCACTGTATTATGTACCTGTATGTAAGTATCGTTGGCCTCTAGTGTCGCTTTGGCTTGTTCATACTCACTAGCCAGAGCTTCTGCTCCTATATAGAGAAATTACAATATTCATACAAGTATATACATGTAGGTAATGGCTATAATAGGGGTAGATATTGGCTTGTGTGTTGTATACGCTTGTTGCTATAGTCAACTTCAGTCCTTAGCTGGGGATCTGCAGCTGGTTGGAGTTGAGGGGCAAATGGATGGTAAGTTATATGCACTTTTCTCAGTTGAAAGAGGAACAGATGGTGAGGATTTGCCTGTATGTGCACGTACATGTAGCTCTGCCCATGATTGTGGGTGCGTAGTCAATGGCAGCAGTGGATGGAAGCATATTGAGTAATATTAATTGCCATTATATCTATGGGATATACACATGTATGTTAATTGATGCGTATGTACATGTAATTCAGTAAGTCATGTATACATACATGACTTTAATCATCCATGAGATGCTTAGAAAGAAAGGCAAGGCAACACAACACAACAGAAAGACAAAGCAACACAACATATCTCACCCAAGGCAGTTATTTTTCAAAGAAAAAATTAGCTGCCTCGGGTGGGACTCAAATACACAACTTCAAGGCAACGCTCTTGTAATGTAATGTACATGTAATTCAGTAAGTCATGCACATGTAATACATACATGTATAGATTACTGACATACGTACACACTGTGTGCCCTAGTCAAGCACTACAATCCTGCAATGTAAACGTCACCCACATAGGAAACTATAGCTAGCAGATGCTGGCATGCCCTGACTTCAGCCAAGAAGTATGGTAAGAAAACACTCACACATTGTGCATAGTGTGTGTAGGAAGTGAACACACACAAGCATGTGGATATACACACACAGGAAGGTCATCTTACCTCCCTATGTACATGTATGCATAAGCTGGATTCTCAATAATGTCCTCAACCTCTGACCTATCTTCGTATTAGTTATACACTGGGTAATTATGACACACTTGGGAAATACGAAAGTATGTGTAACATGATCAGAGAGGTGTCCTGTTTCTCAGCGTCCTGATTATTTCAGGGCGTCCTAAATGTGAAAGAGTTCCACTAACTTGCTCTGGCCTCTTCTTTCACTACCAGTAGCCTCTCCTTCTCTTCCTCTAATTGCTACAGGTACAGAAGTAGAGACTAAACTACGTGTAGTCTAGCTACACTGTGTCGACTTACACACCTGTCGTCTCTTCTTCTCGCTAATCTCCAGTGCTTGAATATCACTGAACTGCTCAATCTCCTGCACAGAACACATTCCCAATACATGTCAGTGATTTGGATGTAGAGGGGGGAATGAATTGGTTACCTGTTGCATGGTTTGAATGGATTGTTTTAGTGACTGCAACTCAGCCGAGATCTTACTCTCCACCTGTGTGTGTGTGTGTGTGTGTGTGTGTGTGTGTGTGTGTGTGTGTGTGTGTGTGTGTGTGTGTGTGTGTGTGTGTGTGTGTGTGTGTGTGTGTGTGTGTGTGTGTGTGTGTGTGTGTGTGTGTGTGTGTGTGTGTGTGTGTGTGTGTGTGTGTGTGAGGGGGAGGGGGGAGGGGGGGTTAGAGAGCTTTGACAAAACATGTGTCATTGCAAAACTTGTAGACTACATTACATTATGTACACTCACCTCCTCCACTTTCACTAGATCTTGCTGTAGCTTCAGATTCTCTACAACAATAGAGTTAGGTTATGTATGTAGTTCATGTGCCATTGTGGTTCACTTTCACAGCATACCAATATGAATATGCAAAACCAGAATGGCAATCAAGGGACTAAATGTCACACGTTGTCTAGTTCATTTCCTTCCAACTAGTAATCATTCATTCACGTACACTGTACAGGTTGTGGAAGTGCTACTGACCAGAATCAAGGGTCCTAGCAGTGGCCTCTGACTTCTCCCTCTCCTCTTGTTTGAATGCCAAGTCAGCCTACAGTAGGAGAATGAACACATTGACCTGACCTGGCAGTGGCGGCATAACACACCATCAAGTGCAATGTACCTGTAGTTCATCATACTGAGCGGGCTCTGGTAGTTGCTGACTCTGTGTCATGCTCTATGAGGGAGAGGTATACATGTATATATATTGACTTGTTCACACCAACACTTGCCAGGCACCACATTGCACTGTGCATGGATACACCTGTGTCCGAGTTGTATATATATGTATTGCTTATGCAAATAATGACGTATTTCTCTCTCATACTCTCTCATACATTACATGTACATATATGTGTGTCATCAGGTACATGTATAAGAAAATGGAGTCTCCATACCTGACTAATATGGCTGAGGATAGTGACAATGTTGGCCTCCAGTTCCCTTATCTTCTCCTGAAACAGAATCATAATGACTATACATGTATGTAACTATATACATGAAAAAACATATCTGGTGGGGCCAGACAAGCTAAGTGACCCCTAGACAGAGCTGTTTCGAGTTTATTAGCTCTCATCAGCAGGGAATACGCACAACTTGTCTAGCACACCACCTGGTGCAAGGTGCACCAGAACACTAGTGGTACAGCGGTTTCAGAACTAATGAGATTCATCCACCACATCATTAGGGTAACCTACGTAGTGCCTGCTGTGCCCAGAGCAATAAACTGGGGAAGGCCCCTTATTCAAAAACCATTATGTACATGTACTTGTACCTGTTCCTCTAATTTGTTCCTCTCAAAATTATCCAAAAAATCTGTAAATACACATACACAAAACATATCCAAATCATAATATGTATCCATTAAGCATACTAGCCATAGAATATACTTGAGTAATGGAAAACATTGGGAGGTAAGCCGTACTTCTCCAACTTATGTTTGACTTACAGGTCTTTAAAGAACAGACATAAGTTTGATGGTGACTTGTGCACTTGCATACTCTCTGGACATTAGAGCACATGTAGTCGATGTGAACTGACCAGTGATGACCAGTGATGATGTGAACTGACCAGTGATGACCAGTGATGATGTGAACTGACCAGTGATGACCAGTGATGATGTGAACTGACCAGTGATGACCAGTGATGATGTGAACTGACCAGTGATGACCAGTGATGATGTGAACTGACCAGTGATGACCAGTGATGATGTGAACTGACCAGTGATGTTTTGTTCCTTGGAGCGTAACTCAGCGTACTTCTCATTCCTTTCTTCCTGATCTTCCTCCAGTTCCCCTTCGATGTGTCTCAGCCTCTCTTGTAGCACCCTCACACGTTCCAGGACCTCACCAGTGCTGTATTGGGATATGGGACAGTGTGCAATCCCGGGATTGTCCGTCCCAATTGTAATACACTCACGATTTCTGCATGGATGCAATCTCGTGGTTGTCAGCCTTCACTTGTTGCAGCAATCTCTCCCTCTCCTCCTGGAGAGAACAGTCCAACTATACACTACAGGCATGCATTATACATGTATATTGACAAAACGGACCAACCTGTCTACAACATATATATGTACTGTAGAACCCCTCTAATTAGGACACCCTGAAATGAGGACACCTTGATAAACAGGACACTTTTTGCCTCCCAAATGCTAAGTTTGAATCAGGACACCTCACAAATCAGGACACTTTCTTTTGCCCCAAGGGTGTCTGGATTAGAGAGGTTCCACTGTACATACAGTGGAACCCCTCTAATCAGGACACCCTGAAATATGGAGACATTAATAAACAGGACACTTTTAGCTCTCCAAGATACACGTATATGTTACCTGTGGAGTTTCACTCTCTTTCTGTTTCCACTCGTCTCTTCGTGCAGTGACATCCTGGAGCTGCTGGTGGAGTCGCCAGCTCTCTTGCCGCAGGTCTGATGTGTTGACCTCCTCCACCAGACTCTGAGACTTGGCCACCAGTTGGTCCAACTCAGCCTGCTTCTCTGAGAGAGCCTGGGTAGAGGATACAAAAAACATGGTCATCTCTCTCTCCGTCTCCCTCTCCCTCTCCCCCCCTTCTTTCCCTCTCCCTCTCCCTCTCCTTCTCTCCCTCCCTCTCCCCCCTCCTCCCTCTCTCTACACTAACATACATGTTCAGTTGCATCATTCTCAGCCTTGAGCCTTTGGTACTTCTCTAAAGTAGCTGGATCCTGTAGACATATATGACGTACAAATAGCATACCTGTACACATATTAGGTTCTGAATAGAGCATGCTTATCGGACAACATACATGTATGCACCCTCCAATGTGGGTTCAAGTCCTACCAGTGTACTTAGACAGATCAGATCTCACCGAGTACGTTATATCAGTAACTGTTAGAATGTGAACGGACAGAGATCCAGTGGCTCTATCAGTGATAAGAGTGTCTGACTAGTAATCAGAAGGTATGTACTGGGCTTGAATTTCAGCTATAAATGACCAGTACAGGGATAAGATCGCATTCTAAATGTCTACATAATCTTAAAGTGGTGCAACGTGTATGGCATGGAATGGTGTGTGCAATCTGAGCTATGGTTACTGGGAACATATTCATAAGTAAATTAGTAGAGTGTCTGAACCTGCTGTGACCTCACCATGGTGGATATGATATGTTCAGAAGCTTGCCTCTCTCTTGCTATTTCGTCTTGTAACTGCTGAACTCTGACCTCCAGCCTGGGAAGGTAATGTATATATCACATATACATGAAATATCACACTACAAGTACATAGGACTTATTTAAGGACTCACACACATAGACAGGACTTCTCATATGCACTTATAAAGGGCATGTATGAATAATACACACAAAATGTTCTTGCTTACTGTTGTCTCTCTGCAAATATGGCATCGATGTTACGTGACTCCATTTCGTTCTGTTTCTTCAGCTATATATGTGTGAAGTGATATGTGATGGAACAGAGTATTGTGCCTCAAACCAGCGACACTCTGTGTTCTAGGCAGATGCTCTACTAACATATACATGTCTCGGTAGCTCAGTCAGTAGAGCATCTTCCTAGAATGCAGAATGTCGTGGGTTCAAGTCCTGCCTGAGGCAGCTCATTTTTCTTTGAAAAATGACTGTCTTGGGTGAGTTGCGTTCTATTGCTCTAGGAGTCTCTTGGTCTGAATATTTCATGATGCTAAGAGGGACATGCAATGGTGTACAATGTGTATGTAATTTACTTACAGCTGCTGTGTCTGCCATAACAGCAGCTTGTTCAGTGTCTGTGTTGACCTTATCCATCAACTACATGTCAGAGTAGGAGAGGAAGGAAGGGAGAGAGAGAGTGAGGGTACGAGGGATGGAGGAAGGGAGGAGGGAGGGAGGATACAGTTATATACCATGTACATCCTTTAGAAGGAAATATTGATACATACGGTGTTATAGTCTGCCAGCTCTCCTCGTAGTTCCTTTATCTCTGATGCTAATGTCTCTGCCCTGTGGAGGTGCTTTGTAATACACTCTTACAGTACATGTGTATGGACCTCCAATTGATGCACATGTATACACATAAAGCCGGGTGTATATACACTAAATGTGCTGCTATATACACTTAAGCAGGTTCACTTCACCTCTGTTCATAGGAGAGATAGGCTGCATTCTCCTTCTGATGAGCGTCCACCTCTTGAGACAAACGGGCAATTTCCTGACTCAGTTCTTGAGTCTTACCTCTGAGAGAGACAAGTGAAGGAGGAGGGGGGGGGGGGGAGGGGGGGGAGGGGAGGGGGGAGGAATCGTAACAGACACTGCCTTACTGTGTCACACTACATTATTACCTTATTAGGCCCATGTAGTAAGACTTGTCATACACTTGTCTAAGGGGACCTGCAATACAAGTGTATGTTTACATAAACATCCTCAACTGTTGAAATGCACGCAAAATTGTACTTGAATGTGTACTTGGGACAGAAAAGATGTCCAGTTTATTTTGTGTTAGGGGATGAAAATCACCAAAACTTCTATTGGGAAGAGAACTTGAGAGCACATGACATTAGGATGCTGCTACCTGTTGTCTAACTTCTCTGATACTGAGCACTTTGTATTGCTCTATGTCAGATGACAGATGTATCAACATGTCTGCTTGTACAAGCATGAAATGGAGCTACATCATGGCCCAGCCCCAGTCTCACTGTACTTTAATCATCCATGAGATGCTTAGAAAGACAAGGCAAGGCAACACAACACAACAGAAAGACTAAGCAACACAACACAACTCGCCCAAAGCAGTTATTTTTCAAAGAATGATTGGCTGCCCCGGGTGGGACTTGAATCTACGACCATCCGCTTTCTAGGTGACATTCTTACCAACTGAGCTACTGAGGCAGCTCAGCTAGCTGGGCTCGAATCACATATACCCAACAAAGCAACCGAAGCACCTCAACCAAAGCATCACACAACCTGATAAACAGGTGAATTCAAACTTAGTATAAGGACTGTACTGCTAGCCTCACTCACTACACACAGTAGAGTATACATGTATAGTGTACATGAAACTATATACTATGCATGCTTTCTCATGTACATTACAATAAACGTGCATGTTGTTCGCTTTGAAAGCCACTACCATGTCGAGAACAAGAGACTACACACATACAATGTGTGTTGTGTTGCATTGTGTGTGGAGAGTCTGAAGGTCTGGTGTAGAGTATACGTGACAGCACAATACAATTTCAATAAGTGTGTGTACATGTATGTTCATGAGTGGGTGCATGTCAATGAGTATGTGTACATGTACATGTACGTCAATAGGAGAGTGTTCTATGAGTGTATATACAGCTGTAGAGCTAAGTCAATTTCAGTCCCTGGCTGAGGATCTGCAGTTGGTTGGAGTTGAAGGGGAAACGGATGGTAAGTTATGTTCCTCAGGTGAGGGAGGAACAGATGGTAAGGATTTGCCTGTATGTACATGCATGTGTGGCTCCGCCCATGATTGTGGGTGTGTGGTCGATGGCAGTAATGCTATGGTAGCTTCGTGAGTATTATTACATGTATGCTTGAGCTGACCTTTGGACCCTGTCTTTATTCCTCCGAGGCCCTGCTGTGTGACTGGCCTGTCGGCCACCTTGATCTGGGAGCTGAGAGCTGTCAAAGAAAGGAGAGGAGTAATTGTATGTACATGCTTGGCAAGCACCTGGTGTACATGTGCATTCATGGATTGTATGATATATCAGTAACGAGAGCTATAAAGACAGTTCATTGCGAGTGGAGCGAGCCTACTAGTCATTCCAATGGGCTAATATTTTTCTATCTGATGATACCACAAATACTGTAATGTTTATGTGCACACTTGGTCACCGACCGCTAGCCAAAAGTGCACTCCATTCACGTAGTTTATGTATGTGTACATATATGCATGTATAAACCAATCATTTTGAGATATGCACAGCATAGTAATTTTAGAGTTGTAGGTGGACTTATGTTTACTGTGTGAAATGCACTGATAAACTATATACACTTTGTGATGTAGCTTGTATACATTACCTCCTGTGGGAAGTCCTCCGGCTCTGGACCCTGGTCTCCCAGTACATGGTACCTACATCACATACAGTGGCACACACACCCTCAGATGAAACAGGTGCTGACTAGGGACAATACACTAGAGTGTCTCACAATGCCCGATCCAGTAGGCATCCTGTAGGCTGGAGGCCTGCCTCCCATAGTGAGTCTCCCTCCTGTAGGTGGACGACGAGACCTACAGAGGGACAGGGTATGAGATGTTAGTGGTGTGTGTGATTGTAGGACTATTGTACATGCAACAAGTTTGGGGTTGTTATGGCAACGCACATCAGAAACAAATCCAGCCTTCAGGCCAGCTCGGGTTACTGAGGTATTGTTTGCTACCAACACATCGACAAGAAGAAATACTCACATGATATGTCTTCAGGCAAAGTAAGTGAAGGTGTATAGCCTACCACCCACCTCGGCTCTGGCTGTCGGCGCGCCTTAAAAACTGCGCATGAGTAATTAAAGTAAGCCACTCCCCTTTAACGTGCAAATTCTGGATACATAGCTTGCATGAAAGTGTGCACCTTGTGTAGTCATGTTCTTTGCAAATCCAATTGTCCTGTGCTTCGTCTCCTCTCTGCTGTGTCTGGCTGACTCTCAGGCTCCTGGAGATGGGGATAAAGTTTGCATAAATGATCCCCACCATCCAGTTTATGATGGCTATATACATCCTCTCATGGACACCAGAGATTACATCCAACTATTACCTAACTCTGATGGTGAATATGGTGTGTGGCAGTCACTGGATAAAGATAAAAATAATCCACGTGGAAGACATAGTGAGGTAAATATAATATGTCATCACAAACTAGTACATGTGTTAAATCAATACTTCAACTGACTATGTACAGTGGAGGGACTCCAAAGGGTCTTGTGTTAATGCACCTAAAGTATGTGGACATGAAGGAGGACCTCAGAACAACTGGATGATCAGTCAACACATCAGTCGACAAGTACCAGCCATCAAAATTATGTTAGATTTAACTAATTCCTGTCCATCCTCTTCCTCGTCATGTGTGGAGGCTCTGTCACTGTATGTATGGGAGACATCAACACCAAATGCCACATCAGCAGCTGATACAGACAACTACCACTTCATTACCAACCTCTACTCTGGAGTTCAACAGCTGACCATTGACTTCTCATCATCATACTACACTGGGTTCTACCTGGGCATCAGAGACAATGGCACATGTGCAACTGTGAATCGTGTGCTAGTATACTACACTACATGTGGGGCAGCTACTGTTGGTCTAGTTGGAGTGAATGAGACAGTGTTCAACTCTAGCAGTGTTGTGCAGGGAGAGTGTGTAGCTGACAGTGTGTCCATACATGAGGAGGGACCTCTAGTGGTGTGCTCAGAGAAAGGAGAGTGGAGTGTTGTCAGTGGCTGTGAATGTAGCACACAACACTACATGGACAGCTCAGGACAACAGTGCCTAGGTTAGTGATTGTAGAATATTTTTCTTTCTATGCATGCATACCATTTGCATAAGTTGTTGCAGAAAATGTTTTCACTGAAAATGATGTTTAGAAAAATGTATATGTTTATGATACTTTGTACACTCTTATTAGAATGTGAGCACTAAAATTAATATGAATGCATATGTGTACATGTGTGATCTGCCTCACTTGAACAGCTGTGATAGTAGAGTAAATTATACTATAGAATATGATCATGTTTGTACTACTGACAGTGGTCATGTAAAGCACAAATTGTCATAGATGCATACACATGCTTAGTTTTATTCAGCAGTAGTGCTAAGTGGTAAGTGTAACCTTCTCTTGCTGTTGAACAGCAGACACAAGTGCTTTTATGCGTGATTCTATTAGCCATACATCATTCTATCCTGCAATGCCATCTTTTGTGTACATTAATCGTCTGTGTAGAATTTGATAGGCATACACAGGTTGAAAGTAATGAAGGGGACATGATGGGCTTTTGTCAAGGAGTAGTGGCTTGGTGTGTGTGGTGTTCTGTATTATGACCAAGTTTGACTCCAGACAGAAGCTTGACTTTTTAAATTCTTTGACCTGTATATGCCAATCAAGTTCTATACTCTAGTCCAGGTCAACCAACTAATTACTCAAGTTACAGAACACTCATTGGTGTACATACAATTCTGCCCACTCATTATTGTATGCATTAGTATACAGTCCAATATATTTGGGGCTTCCTCTTTCAGTATACATAACTGACAGTACCATCATTGTACCAGGGTTCCATTCCAGGGTGGATACTGACAATACTGTTATTATAATGATTCATTATGTTCTTATATATTAACATGTGTAAGACACGTGTCAATGCTTTGGCACAAGTGTGGATGTAGAGGGTAGCACCTCAACTCATTTCACATATAAGTTAGCATCTATTATATTCCAATCTCCCCTCAAACTCTGATTCTCCCTCCATCAGCCTTATAGCTCCATCAATGCTGTAATTACAATGTTTTGTAGTGAAATGCAATAGCTAGAAGATATCAGCTACCGAAGCAAGCTGAGTTCCAAATCCGCATATAAGTGATGTTGTAGTCTCCACTGGTGTTTAAGAACTGTGGATCCAATGCTTTAAAAAACGAGAGCTTGTGGAATGTGGACCCCAAAATAGCAATCACATACGTACTGTGGGCAGTTATGTGCACTTTTATCTCAACAGACTGTCCAGCTAACAGTGAGGCTACTCAGACTGGACTGACTGAATGTCCATGTGTCCAGGACTACTACAGAGCTGATTATGAGGATCCCAGTGCAGCATGTACACGTAAGATGGAACCATATACATTAATAGCTTGTGATGTGAGAATTCAAAGTCTATATTTAAGTGCAGTACTGTAGTAAGGGCTAAGGGTTTAAGATAACAATGTGATGAATTTGGATTTTATGCTTACTGTGCATCTCAAGTATAGTTTTAGCATTGTTCACCATTTATCTTGTACTTTTAAATTTCACTCACATTCAGAGTCACCATCTGCTCCAGTGAATGTGACTATATCTAATATGACCAACACAAGTGCCACTCTTTCCTGGTTACCTCCAGAGTACAGTGGAGGAAGAAACATCTCTGAGATCACCTATAACATCACCTACTCAGGTGTAAAGGAAGCAGATATATAGCTTGTTTATTACTACTTACTACTGTAACAGTAGTAAGTGTATCTATAAGTAATGTTTTGTCAGCTGAGCATAAATACCAATGCTATGTATGTTTTGTCCCAATATGTTTATTTTGAACATGTGCGGTTAGTTTCAACAACCCCTATGGGTGATGATTATAGCTATATTAATGTTTGCATATACTTCTACAGCATCACATAACAGTGTTAAAGTGAAAACTATACCAGGAGTCACTGCCACCGAGCTAGAGTTGACAGACCTGGTTCCATTCCTGAACTACACATTCTCTGTCACTGCTGAGAATTCAGTGTCTCATCAAGACACTAACAGCAATGCCAGGACTAGTAACACTGCAGCATTTACACTGGAGGGAGGTGAGATTTTCACTTCATGCATGCATGTAAGTCGTCAGCAGTATGATAGCTGAGGATTGTTGAGAGGATTTTATTGAGTCAAGCATGAGTAAGTCCCTGCCTTTGCAACATGATTACACTGCTCTGTACATATATTCAGGCTATATATGTACATATCTCTGTACATACATACATTCATCAAACTGTGCATGTGCAGTATCCAAGCCTTATGATCCACCTAGATCTATGCAAAATATTTTAGCTAGCCTCAACCATCACTGGCTGGTTGTAACTCATGTGTGCTTGAAACGCTACAATATCCTCTTTGCCTTTTCATTACATGTACATCATATGTTATCATCATTCAGTTGCAGGTAAAGTGACAGATATTATGACAGAGGGACAAATCCAAATTGTGTGGCGTGAACCAGACCCTCCACATGGACATATCCTCCACTACAACATTAAAGTTAAGCAAAATGGAAGATATGAGATCATATACGGCTACAATAGCACAAGTATCAATCAAAATACACTGATGAAACTGGAGAATATAACAGCAGACAACTTTAAACTACAGGTCTACTGATTATAATTTCTATACTCTGCTCTTTTGTGCATTATTTAATACTGTAAATACCCAAAATTAATATTGCATGTCATATGTTTGTTGAGCCGAAAATATATATGCATACATTTGCATGTATATAATTCCTTGACACTGTCTCTATTCAGGTTCAGGCTGAAACAAAAGTGGGACCCGGAGAATTCTCAAGAGAGATTAATATCATCACAATCAGTGAGTAAAGTATGGCCCCCCTGACTGTGTTGCAACGACGTTCTTATTCGATATAAGCACATGCAGCATTAATAGTTTCATGGCTACAGAGTTAAGGCTAATGTTGGCTTTATAATATGCATAGATAGTCACATTGGTATATAATGCATGTATGCAACATGTAAGTTGAGGTGGTTTCTCTTCTCGTCCCCCTCTTCATCATCTTTTAGCCAGCGTAATGAGTGGGCCAACTGGACTTCTCCTCACTATTATAGTGCCTGCAGCAGTCCTGATAACCCTAATTATAGCTACCCTCCTCCTTATCATCTTTACATTGAGAAGAAAACGTAACATCAGAGAGAGTATAGAAGCGTACGCAAGTGTTCCAATATCGCCAGTTGATTCTAAAGCTCCTCCCATACCAAGCAGCCCAAGACCAAATGCAGCTGGTGGTAATAAGCAAAAAAACAGTCCATCCATGCCACAAGAAGGAGCCTATGCAGTGCTTGAAGATCCTACCCAAAAGGGCAATAGCAATCACCTACCAAGTTCAACTAATTGTAATGGACACACTAATGAACAGGGACCACTCTATCATATACTCGAGGACCCCCAAAATTCAACCATCTTAAAGAATCGAGAAAACTCTCTTCAAATGCATGTATACGAGTTGGTAGCCAATACTCATACATCCCAAGCTAATTTGCCGCCATCAGTGACAGCTATATCTGGGTCAAATGTCAACGTACCCTGCTCCACTGACAAGAACGTGAGTGGAGGGTCAACCATTTTGGAAACAACCACTCCATACAATACCAAATAAGCTTTTGGTTACCATAGTAGGATTACTTAATGTTGGCTTTTAGACTATTCTTTATAAAGTTATTGAAATGCTGCTTTGTTTGAAAATGTGAGAGTCATAGTGTGATCACAATCTTATCTTACAGAAAATGTTCATGTGTATATTATGATGTTGTTGGCCCTTAAAGCTTCTGACACCTATTATGAATATGTCTGTATGGGAGCATGCAGTATTGCTATATATGCCTACAATAGTTCATGGTAAACTCTCTGATCTATGTTAGCCTAGACGAATTAATGAAATGCCCATATAAGAACTGAATGTTGCAGTACTTACGTAAGCCTCTTTAGACACAAAACGTGGCCTGTGTTTCTGTACACATGCAATATATATATAAGATTCTCAAAGTAGGCAAATGCATGCACTGCTGCAATAACAATTCTGATGTTCTAATATGGAAAGAAACCATGCACTAATGTATAAGTAGAGCCATATACCAGGTGTGATATCGATCATAGCTATACATAACAGGCAAATAAAATATTAATATATACTGCCAATTTAGTGTGACATCTATATGCATGCACACTCGATCATGACACAAATCTTGCTATTTCTACAAACCAAGTGTTTTTGCTACATAATAATTTGTGTGTGTAAAAATAAAGAAATATTATATGTAGCGATAAAAATGTGTACTCATTCTACAAACCAATATATACAAGAAATAGTCACTCTATAGATTGTAAAGACTACTGTTGTAATGCACATCAGCAACTAGTGCCAGTTATATATACCCAAGTGTTTTTTGTCATAACCGCAGATTGTCTTGAGCAGTGGTGATGTCATTTATTCTCTTTTGAAGAGTTTCCATGTCTTTGTCAGTGGCACATAGCTTTCTTTTCTCCTCCAACTGAAGAAGTGAAAAGTGTATAAAACTGACAGAGTATATACATATACTAATGCTCCATGCAGTCTAAAAGCAGTTGTTGCATTGTATATATCTCACCTGGGACCTTGCTTCCCTGACAGCAGCATCGTAGGTACCACACAAAGCCTCAGCTCTCTTCTTCACTCTGTTTCGGTATTCAACACTAAAAACCTATTAAAAAGCACTGAACTTTAATATACAGTAATTTCTCCTGGTCCATAGTAGGTATCTTACCGTGTACACCACCCATGTCTGCAGGGTACCAGTGATGTATGTATCTACCTCCTTTATAATGTCATCTTTGAGAGTCTCAACTGCATCGTCCATCTCTTTACCCCATTTCCTATGAAATCATCATTCCTACAGTCATGCATAGTCATCATGTCTTTCAATGTATGCCTTAGGGTGATTATTTTTTGCGGGTACTAAAATTTGATATTTCTGTGGATTTGCATTAGAATGCAAAATTTAATACTCGCCAAATGTGCAGAGACTATGAGAAAGCTGTGGTCCAAGGTAGGCTAAGTAGATCCCATAAAACACCCTTCGTGTAACTTCTGATGCGTCAGAGCACAAACCTGAAGAATCTGGTCGAGATAACTAACCCTCTCTGCGCATGCGCGCCGAGGGTGGCTAGCAATAGCAAAACTTGATACCAGTAAAATACACAGAATCCTAAATCCGCAAAAACATGTACATGCAAATAATTGTCACCTTAAGGTACACAGCTTGGTTTTGGGCTTTCTATGTACATTATTAGATGCATAGCAAAGGTTTTACTATTAAACAGCTGGTAATGATGTAGTCTGTTGAACAGTAATACTCTAGTTACCTGTAAGGCCTTTCTTCATCAGGTTCAACTTTCATTCCAAAAAAATTTCTTCAAAAGCAGAGGAAAAAGTTTAAAGCTATACACCGCATAAATATTTTTGACTAACAAACTTACTTGACTAGATCAAAAAGCCATTGAAATAGGCTAATCTTGAGATGGCTATGTAAGGAATGAGAACACATTTAAGCTCTATAGCTCAGTACCGACTTGATGAACATACGGTGCTTTTATCTTCTCCTGTATATCCTTCAGGGTTAACTGTTTTGTCTGAAGCACATTATCACTTAGAATATCCTTATCATCTCTTGCTTCAGCTACAATAGAGATAATCATATCTAATTCAGGTGTAGTGATATAATATGCTAAGTGTGTATGCCTAAGCTCATGCAACAAGATGTCATCTATGAGCATATATAGGTCAATCCTTAGCAAAAGGTGTATGACATGCTGCAATGCCTTAACACACACCCATCAGGGTGAACTGCAAAATCAAGATTATTTATACGGAGTTGGAAACAACTAAGCTCACAATGATGATGCATACTATGACTAGAAATTGTCCAAAAAATGGTCCGACCATGGACTAAGTGGTCAACACTACAATGTATGGTTGTATTGACCAGCAAATGTTCAGCTAGTGTGGTCATCAGAGGAATGCAGTATGTGTGTGTGTGTGTGTGTGTGTGTGTGTGTGTGTGTGTGTGTGTGTGTGTGTGTGTGTGTGTGTGTGTGTGTGTGTGTGTGTGTGTGTGTGTGTGTGTGTGTGTGTGTGTGTGTGTGTGTGTGTGTGTGTGTGTGTGTGTGTGTGTGTGTGTGTGTGTGTGTGTGTGTGTGTGTGTGTGTGCGCGCGCATATGTGTGTGTGTGTGTGTGTGTGTGTGTGTGTGCGCGCGCATATGTGTGTGTGTGCGTGTGCGTGTGCGTGTGCGTGTGCGTGTGCGTGTGCGTGTGTGAAATGTTATGATGAATACATAACATACACAGTAGTACAATTGCTTGTATGTGATTTAACTACATGTGAGGCAAGGCATTTATCTTGAGATATATAAACGGATATTCTACACATATTTTGTCAGGTGATAAGTTGCAACCGAAGTAACCACACCTGCTGGTCTTACTAACTGCCCAGTGATGCATGGGCTCCTAAACCTATTGGTTAGTAAGTACAACCTCTTTCTTTCCTTAGCATGTCATTTGCAGGACTCCAATTTTTTGGTAGAATTTTTTCAGCCACGTCTTGAATTTCTCTATCTAAAACTTCCATATTTTCCAAGAAACTCCTGAAGACTCTACTAACTCCCTCCAGCTTCATATTCTCTTGTTCAGCACTCAGAGTATGTTCAGCCTCCTCCTTAATGAATCTCTTCACCTCTTACAGTACAAATATAGATATATACATGAGTAATTTTTAGGATTGAATACATAAGCTGGGCCTAAGGGGTGAAGAGGTGCCTATAATTGTATACATACATACCTGCTTCAAAATCACGCTGTAGAAAAGGTCTGCTTGTGTCTTCCACTCTGCTCTTTATTTCACTGGAAAATGATTTTGCCATTGCATCGATCCGTCCATGAAGCAGTCGTTTTGCTGCCTAGTCATACAAATTTTCAGCTAAAATGATAGCATTATCTTTTATAGACAAATGCTGACTCACCACTACATCGATTTCTGCATACTCAGATTCTAACTTGACATCTATTTCAGATTTCACAGAATCTTCCACAAAAGCCTGATCAGTAAGTTGTTTCTTTTGAGACTCATACTGATTGTGTAGGTCAAGCATTTTTCGGATGTCTGTAGAGTCACAACAGCATACATAACATGCACACATTTATCATATGGTATTTGAATTTGAGTACTAGCTACTAAGAGTATTTACTGAATTTGTAATACTACCACTATAACAATATCATACTCGCGCTTTCCATTTGTTGTTTCTGTTGGTAATGTACAAGGGCCTCTTTTGCTTCATTGAGGTAGCCAATGTATGCTGTTGCTAAACTTGTCTGCCAGATCTTGATGCAGCGCTGGATAATACACCTCAACCTAAAGGACAATACTGCTATGAATATAATTATCTCTTATTGTACTGTCAGTATGCAGTCATTACACCTCTCCTCAAGTTGTGATATTCCACTGATTCTCTCCAGACCAGTGGCCATGTTAAGTGATAACATTTCGGGTTCTCCTTGGCCCTGTGGTTGCTGTTCACGATGACGTGAAAGACTTTGATTGACGCTTTGCCTTAGCTCTTCATTATTGGGGTCATCTCTGAGTTCATAGGCTGATTCAGCCCACTCTGCACTCACAGGCACTGCAATATCGAAAGGTGGTTTGACTCCAATGCTGCTATGGATGAAGGATTGTGTTATTTGTTGCAGTGACTGAGAAGTAACAACCCTTTCTCTTCCTCGTTGACTTTTTCGACGTTTGGGTTCAAAGCATCGATCGTACTTGCTAATTACAACGATAAACCGGCCATCATCAAACAGACCTGTACAAAAGGTTCTTATCATAGGTTAACATAATCCCAGGTATACATCACCTTTGTCATGTTCGAAGAGTTGTTTAATATTCTTGGCATCTACAGCATCTTCCATGATCGCACTGTCCATGATGTACAGATAGGCAGTGCTGGTACTGAACAGCCTGTCAGTAAGAGCAGTAATGTGGCCAACATTAGCTTCTCCAAATCCTGGTGTGTCAACTAGAGCCAGTGTCCAGCCACGAGGGGCTTCTTGCAAAATTGGAATGCAAGCGTAAAGAACATACTGCCTGTGTCCTTCTTGCAGGCCACTATTTTGCATTCCAGTCTGCAGAATAATTGGTTAAAACATTTGCATGAGCAATAGACTATGTACTGTTTACCTGGCGGCATTGCTGGTTAACAGAGTGCAATTCCTTGTAAATAGCATCAGCACCTCTTGTGACCTCGTTTTCACCATCCAAGGTCACCAGTACTAGTCTAGGACACATCTCCTGTTATGTTTTACAAAACCACATACACATCAGCAGCAGCAGTAGTGTAAAATTCACTTTGTGGTTATAAATCTATGTGGCCTGCTGTGTATTAGAGAGATAATGCATAGCTCATTACCATGGCATCTTTACATGAATCTTTACAATAGCCAGAGTGAACTTGACGGTCATGCTTGATTTTTACTTCAATCCCAGTTTCGTTTTGATAGTCTACTGGAAGACAGCTAAATTGTAAAAAAAGATATACATTTTACCTACTGCATGATGTCTCATGATGATATACGTACTTGCTTTTTAGTAGAGCATTCAGTAAAGTACTCTTCCCACAGTTATGACGGCCGAACACACTAATGATGACTTCTTTTCTCTGCAGCTGCTTCTGCTTCTCCTGCACCTCAGCTTGTTTTACCTGCACCTTTGCTTCGTCTTTTAAGAAGGGATATGCCCTCAGTAATGAAGACCACAGCCTATCTGCATGCTGTATGGCATTAGTGCATAGAAAATATCTATCAAACAATGTAGGTTTCTAAATAAGCATCATGTTAACATGTGAACTGCATGTATCATTTACTGAGCCCCAAAAAAGCATCACACACTATCACAGTTATATCTGTGGTAAGTTCTCTCATCAAGCTCTAAGCTACAAATTGCTAGGATAATCGCAGTGTGTACCACTAATTAATACATGTACATGTACATGCTTTCCGCTTGCACAGTGGCGGATCTAGGGGGGTTTCAGAGGTTTCCACTGAAACCCCCTTTTGCTGCGACTGTATAATAGTTCACATCTCACGAACACGCACAGCTGACTTACTGTCGATTTCATGATTAGTTTGCGTTCCTTGCGCCCGCGAGCGTGCGTTAGCGCTATATAGCAACGCAATATATAACGGACGCGCCTTTACTTGTATTTCTATAACTGAAACTGGGCAAGGTGAAAAGGGTTACGTGTACGCACGCGGACGCAGGTCGTCATTCGCGAGCGTGTGCATATTACGATGTAATTAACTGGCTTCAAAACTCGCGCGACATGCTACCCCCTTTGCAAAATGCTAATAGATACGCCACTGTCAATGGTGTAGCCAGGATTTAGAGAGTGGGGGGCTTAGCGGCGGAAAGGGTAATTAGTGGCGCGCGGAAAATTTGACACGCCCTCATTTTGAGACCATTTGACCATGATCGCGAGATTCGTAGCTCCAGCAGTAGTTACATGTATAGGCCTGAGGCTATTATGCTAATTTTTTCCCCTATTATTCTATTCCGCACTTCTTTTGGTTCTACCCATTTATTCTCCTATATTCTGCCCATTATTCTGTAGTTATTCTCAATAAAAAGGACACATGACAAGACAAATCAATGACGCTTGTTATATATTGTAACATAATTATTCATAGTCCTGCAATGTAGACGCACCAGAAGTAGAGGATCGTGAGTTGGAACCAGTGGAAGACATAGTCAAATAGTGTGTAGAGAATCATCAACTGTATGTATAACTGCGCTGCATGTACATTTACTATACTGTCATAGTCATATGATCAACCGCGCGCGCTATATGTGCGCGCGCACATGACATTTCCGCATAATTTATCCGATTATTCCAGCACTATTCCGAATTCTTTTACCTGCCTATTATTCCAAGTTTTATGCCGGCATAATCGCCGCAGGCCTATACATGTACCCGCTATATGACGATCTTAAACTTCGGCGTCTCGTCTGTATCAGTTGCAGCAAAACGATTGCGAACATATAAAGTGAGTAACTGTCATGTTTGTCAGGCAAAGCGATAAATGAATATGCATCCACATGCACGCGTGGTAGTTGTCCTTTGAACTACACGATTGTATATAAACGCCGAGGTTTGTTATTGTATGCGCGAGCCGAAGTGCTGCGAATCTACTGTAGCGCCACAAATACATACTGCGAACTTTCTGGGATATGCTGTAGGCTCAATCACTGCTAGTGCGCAACTGAAAGGGGGGTGCTCGAGCCCCCTCTGCCCCCCTCTCCTGGCTACGCCGCTGACTGTTGCAGGATTCTCGACCATCAATTCTCGCAAAGAGTTATTAGCGATACACACCGTGAGGGAATCACAGAAACCTCAGAGAAGGTACAACTGAGATAATTATATCACGGTCTAGTAAGATCATGAAGATGTGTGCATGTCTCCAACTACGGCATGCAGCTTACTGACTTCAATAGCAGCTTGAGGATCCATGACTCTTCTACGCACGACGTACAGAGGTGTGTCTCTCCCGTCTAGCTGTATTCTGTCATATATTATCTATGATTCTGTTGGCATAGCTACATACGTACATACCTGCTGATCAAGCAGTACAGTGTACAGTGTATCTATTCATACATTATGGCATAAATAACAGGGCAGTGTACAGTGTATCTATTCATACATTATGGCATAAATAACAGGACAGTGTACAGTGTATCTATTCATACATTATGGCATAAATAACAGGACAGTGTACAGTGTATCTATTCATACATTATGGCATAAATAACAGGACAGTGTACAGTGTATCTATTCATACATTATGGCATAAATAACAGGGCAGTGTACAGTGTCAGAGGATCTGAGTATTCTCCAACACCTACTCTTGTTACAGCTTGTACCTGAACAATACATATTCACACACATCAAAGTGAGATTTCAAGAACGACTCATTCCTGAACCATCTGCCTCATCCCTGTCCTCTGCCTGGGAGGACAAGGCATACTCAACACTGACATTTATTCTCTTTTGAAGAGTTTCCATGTCTTTGTCAGTGGCACATAGCTTTTTTCTATCCTCCAACTGAAGAAGTGAAAAGTGTATAAAACTGACAGAGTATACATATACTAATGACAGATTGTATTGTGTAGAATGAAACTGGAGAATATAACAGCAGACAACTTTAAACTACAGGTATATATCACTCTACTGAATATAATTTCTATATACTCTGCTCTTTTGTGTATTATTATTAATGTTATACTCTAAATACCCAAAATTAATATGGCATGTCATATGCATACACTTGCATGTATATAATTCCTTGACACTGTCTCTATTCAGGTTCAGGCTAAAACAAAAGTGAGACCTGGAGAATTCTCAAGAGAGATTAATATCACAATCAGTGAGTAAAGACTTAAAAGTATGGCTCCCTTGACTGTGTTGTAAGGACGTTCTTATTTGATATAAGTACATGCAGCATTGATAGTTTATGGATATAATTATAGAGTCAAGGCTAATTTTGGTTTTATAATATGCATAGATAGTCACATTGATATATAATGCATGTATGTAACATGTAATCGTTATGGTCTTGACCTACCAAGTTCAACTAATTGTAATGGACACACTAATGAACAGGGACCACTCTATCATATACTCGAGGACCCCCAAAATTCAACGATCCTAAAGAATCGAGAAAATTCTCTTCAAATGCATGTGTACGAGTCGGTAGCCAATACTCATACTCCCCAAGCTAATTTGCCGCCATCAGCGACAGCTATATCTGGGTCAAATGTCAACGTACCCTGCTCCACTGACAAGAACGTGAGTGGAGGGTCAACCATTTTGGAAACAACCACTCCATACAGTACCAAATAAGCTTTTGATTACCATAGTAGGATTGCTTAATGTTGGCTTTAGACTATTTTTTTTATAAAGTTATTGAAATGCTGCTTTGTTTGAAAATGTGAGAGTCATAGTGTGATCATAATCTTATCTTACAGAAAAGTTCATGTGTATTAGAGAGTCGGTAGACTCTCTATGTAGGGATGGCGCCGACACGCCCATTAAACCTTAAGAAATGTAACGGCTCAGAACTCTCCAACGCGGCAGCTATAAGCCCTTTTAGAAACATAACATGGCCTACGAGTGTTTCTATACACGATAAGACCCTCAAAGGTGGTAAAATACATCGCTACAATGATATGCGTGATTTTGCTAAAACCCGATTTCTCCAACATCTTCTTCTTCTTCTTCTTCTTCTTCTTCTTCTTCTTCTTCTTCTTCTTCTTCTTCTTCTTCTTCTTCTTCTTCTTCTTCTTCTTCTTCTTCTTCTTCTTCTTCTTCTTCTTCTTCTTCTTCTTCTTCTTCTTCTTCTTCTTCTTCTTCAGTAAACAGGCATAACTCAAAATCGGCTTAAGTATTTATCTTCAGTTTTGCACAAATCGGTTTCTTTTTGGCCGGCGCAGTGCCTTTCACCAAAAAATGGTAATTACAAAAAAATGTAAATTACAACTCAGAGCCACGCCCACAGACTTCCTCTCTGTTGTACGCCATTTTTATTTTGTGCACGTATTCTAGCTCGCATCATAGTCACTCGAAGAATGGGTAGCTACGAGGCTACAGCATAGGTGTGCAGCAAATCGGTTAGTGTAACTTCGGTTTGCGTTACAGGTGTTGATCGACTCTGTTCTCAGAATCTGCTTTTTCTCAGTATCCCCGCTCTCCATCGCGCGTACTGGCTTTGGAAGTGTCTGGGGCCGACACGCCCATAAAGCCTTAATTGAACAGCGCAGAACTCCTGACAGTGCTGTTATAAGGCTTTATAGACACATAATATGGCATACGACTGTTTCTATACAACAAAAAAACAGTGAAACAAGGGAGAAAAACATTTCCATTAAAATGTTAAAGGATGTAGGGATGACAGTGCCAAAAAGTAGAGAAACAAGTGTAGTGTATATATATGCAGCAACACAGGGAATGAGAGACTATATTTATATGCAGCAAGACAGAGGATGAAGGCAGTATATTATATGCACCAAGACAGGGGATGAGGGCATGCAACAATAATAACATGCGTAATCCCTCCCTACATCTCTTTCATTATGGGGTTACGCATGTTATTATTGTTGCATGCCCTCATCCCCTGTCTTGGTGCATATAATATACTGCCTTCATCCTCTGTCTTGCTGCATATAAATATAGTCTCTCATTCCCTGTGTTGCTGCATATATACACTACACTTGTTTCTCTACTTTTTGGCACTGTCATCCCTACATCCTTTAACATTTTAATGGAAATGTTTTTATATACTCCCTTTATTATTATGTTGTTGGTCCTTAAAACTTCTGACACCTGAATATGTCTGTATGGGAGCATGCAGTATTGCTAAGCCTACAATAGCTTGTGGAAAATTCTCTGATCTATGTAAGGATGCATGTTAGTCTTGATGAATGAAATGCCCATATAAGAACTGAATGTTGCAGTCCTTATGTAAGCCTCTTACACAAAACATGGCCTGTGTTTCTATACACATGCAATATATAAGATTCTTAAAGTAGGTAAATACATACATTGCTACAATCTAATAATTTTGATGTTCTAATATGGAAAGAGACCATGCACTAATTTATAAGTACAGCCATATACCAGGTGTGATCATAGCTATATAAATGTTACAGGCAAATAAAGTATTAATAGTGCCAATTTAGTAACATCTATATGCATGCACACTTGATCGTGACACAAATCATGCTATTTCTACAACCAAGTGTTTTAGCTACATAATAATTTGTGACAGTAAAATACTATAAAAAATGTGAACTCATTCTACAAACCAATATATACAAGAAATAATAAATAACTCTATATAGATTGTAAAGACTACTGTTGTATGTACATCAGCAACTAGTGCTAGTTATACCCAAGTGGTTTGCGCAGATCATCTTGAGCAGTAGTGATGTCATTTATTCTCTTTTGAAGAGTTTCCATGTCTTCGTCAGTGGCACATAGCTTTTTTTTCTCCTCCAACTGAAGAAGTGAAAACTGTATAAAGCCGACGCATACTAATACTCCCATGCCCTCTAAAAGCAGCTGTTGCATTGTATATATCTCACCTGGGACCTTGCTTCCCTGACAGCAGCTTCGTAGGTACCCAACAAAGCCTGAGCTCTCTTCTTCACTCTGTTTCGGTATTCAACACTAAAAACCTATTAAAAAGTACTGAACTTTAATACACAGTAATTTCTCCTGGTCCATAGTAGGTATCTTACCTCGTACACCACCCATTTCTGCAGAGTATCTGTGATGTATGTATCTACTTCCTTTTTAATGTCATCTTTGATACTCTCAACTGCATCGTCCATCTCTTTACCCCATTTCCTATAAAATCATTCATTCCTACAGTCATGCACGGTCATCATGTCTTTCAATGTGGTTTTGGGCTTTCTAGGTACATCATTAGATAAGAATATGCAGTTTACTATTAAACACTGCAGTGCACAGCTGGTAATGATGTGGTCTGTTGAACAATAATACTGTAGTTACCTGTAAGATCTTTCTTCATCAGGTTCAACTTTCATTCCGAAAAATTTTCTTCAAAAGCAGATAAAATTTAAAGCTATACACCGCATAGAAAATATTGACTAACAAACTTACTTGACTCGATCAAAAAACCTTTGAAGGAGGCTAATCTTGAGATGGCTATGTAAGGAATGAGAACACATTTAAGCTCTAGCTCAGTACTGACTTGCTGAACATACGGTGCTTTGAACTTCTCCTGTATATCCTTCAGGGTTAACTGTTTTCTCTGAAGCACATTATCACTTAGAATGTCCATATCATCTCTTGCTTCATCTTTTGGTTCATCTACAATAGAGACATTCATATCATTACATACCTAATTCAGGTGCAGCAATTTTAAAGGTGCATAATATGCAGTAGTAGAACTATATAGTGTGTATGTAGTGCTCATGCAACAAGATGTCATCTATGAGCATATACATGTACAGTTCAATCCTTAGCAAAAGGTGTATGACATGCTACAATGCCTTAACCCACACCCATCAGGGTGAACTAAAAATCAAGATTATTTATACGGAGTTGGAAACAACTAAGCTCACAATGATGATGCATACTATGACTATATATAGTAATTGTCCAAAGAGTGGTCCAACCATGGACTAAGTGGTCACAACTACAATGTACGGTTGTATTGACCAGCAAATGTTCAGCTAGTGTGGTCATCAGAGGAATGCAGTGTGTGTGTGTGTGTGTGTGTGTGTGTGTGTGTGTGTGTGTGTGTGTGTATGAGCATATATAGGTCAATCCTTAGCAAAAAGTGTGTGACATGCTGCAATAACCCACACCCATCAGGGTAAACTGCAAAATCAAGATTATTTATACGGAGTTGGAAACAACTAAGCTCACAATGATGATGCATACTATGACTATATATAGTAATTGTCCAAAGAGTGGTCCAACCATGGACTAAGTGGTCACCACTACAATGTATGGTTGTATTGACCAGCAAAAGTGGTCATTTTCAGCTAGTGTGGTCATTTCACATCCTAAGATGACTATAATTTCTCAAAAGAATGTGTGTACTTTATCCTAGGATAATTAGAGGAATGCAGTGTCTGTGTGTGTGTCAGGGCCGGGGGAAGCTCATATAGATTGGTCAGGCCAATACTGTATATACTGCCAAGAATAATCATTGTGCATTTACTCTTGTGATAATAGTATTATATTCAAGGATAGTATTTACAAAGTTACAGGACAGAAATTAGAAGTCACACAGTAACAGTCACACTCTTGCCAAAGAACTGAGAAATAGATCGCTGGGAACAAGATCTGGCCATAGCTAGGTCAGCAATTTGATTCAGCAGCTGGAACTTTCGCACCAGCTGTTTGACCATGACGTGTAGTTATTACAGTTCCCGTTTGCCCGAATATCGCACGCGCCGTTCATATTACTCATCAGTGCGTGCATGTGGGTTGTTTGCTGCAACAGGTGTAAATTATTACTCAAAGGTCTAAAACTTTGGTTGGGCCATGGCCCGAGTGGCCCGAGCGCTTCCCCCGGCCTTGAGTGTGTGTGTGTGTGTGTGTGTGTGTGTGTGTGTGTGTGTGTGTGTGTGTGTGTGTGTGTGTGTGTGTGTGTGTGTGTGTGTGTGTGTGTGTGTGTGTGTGTGTAAAATGTAGTACATAACCTACACAGCAGTATGATTGATTTACATGTGAGGCAAGGCATTTATCTTGAGTGATATTCTACACATATTTGTCAGGTGATAAGTCACAACTGAGGTAACCACACCTGCTGATCTAACTGCCCAGTGATGAATGGGGCTATTGGTTAGTAAGTATAACCTCTTTCATTCTTCTGGATATCATTTGCAGGACTCCATTTTTGTGGTAGAATCATTTTAGCCACTTCTTGAATTTCTCTATCTAAAACTTCCATAGTTTTCAAGAAACTTCTGAAGACTCTACTGACTCCCTCCAGCTTCATATTCTCTTGTTCAGCACTCAGAGTATGTTCAGCCTCCTCCTTAATGAATCTCTTCACCTCTTAGATATATACATAAGTAATTTTTAGGATTGAATACATAAGCTGGGCCTAAGGGGTGAAGAGGTGACTATAATTGTATATACATACCTGCTTCAAAATCACGCTGTAAAAAAGATCTGCTTGTGTTTTCCACTCTGCTCTTTATTTCATTGGAAAATGATTTTGCCATTGCATCGATCCGTCCATGAAGCAGTCGTTTTGCTGCCTAGTCATACAAATATTCAGCTAACTTGATTACATTATTACCACACAAAAGCTGACTCACCACTACATCGATTTCTGCATACTCAGACTCTAACTTGACTTCTATTTCAGATTTCACAGAATCTTCCACAAAAGCCTGATCAGTAAGTTTCTTCTTTTGAGACTCATACTGATTGTGTAGGTCTAGCATTCTTTGGATTTCTGTAGAGTCACATGTACAACAGCATACGTATGTACACATATCACATGGTATTTGATTATGAGTACTACTAACAGATTAGTAGTATATACAACACTAAAATTGTAATACTACTGCCATGACAATATCTTACTCGTGCTTTCCGTTTCTTGTTGCTGTTGGTAATGCATGAGGGCCTCTTTTACTTCATTGAGGTAGCCACTGTATGCTGTTGCTAAACTTGTGTGCCAGATCTTGATGCAGCGTTGGATAATACCCCTCAACCTAAAAGGACAATACTGCTATGAATATAATTATCTCTATTGTACGGTCAGCATGCAGTCATTACACCTCTCCTCAAGTTGTGATATTCCACTGATTCTTTCCAGACCAGTGGCCATGTTAAGTGATGACATTTTGGCTTCGCCTTGGCCCTGTGGTTGCTGTTCAGGATGAAGTGAAAGACTTTGATTGACGCTTTGCCTTAGCTCTTCATTATTGGGGTCATCTCTGAGATCATAGGCTGATTCAGCCCAACGTGCACTCACAGGCACTGCAATATCGAAAGGTGGTTTGACTCCAATGCTGCTGTGGATGAAGGATTGTGTTGTTTGCTGCAGTGACAGAGAAGTAACAGTCTTTTCTCTTCCTCGTCGACTTCTTGGACGTTTGGGTTGTATGGCAAAGCATTGATCGTACTTGCTAATTGCAACAACAAACCGGCCATCATCGAACAGACCTGCACAAGAGGTTCTTATCATAGGTTAACAGAGGCGGCGGTAGCAGTTCGGAGTTGGGGGGGCGAGATTGTCTATACCACATATAGCCTCGCGGAGCCACGCCCTCCCCCGAGAAGGTGTGGCTCCGCGAGGCTAATACGTACGCGCACGCATTACGCAATTTGCAATAAAGAGATGGGCTACTAGAGCTGTAATCTGCACGCATGTATATACGTGTAGTAGTATATAGCACATTTTGAAACGCATCGAGTGCATGCAGCAGCAACACACATTCCGTCGTCATAGCTCCTATTTTATTGGGGGGGCGAGGCCCCCCTACTGGAATATTGGGGGGGCGATCGCCCCCCCCTGCCCCCCCTCTGCCGCCGCCCCTGGTTAACATAATCCCAGGTATATATATATCACCTTTGTCATGTTCGAAGAGTCGTTCAATATTCTTGGCATCTACAGCATCTTTCATGATCCCACTGTCCATGATGTACAGGTAAGCAGTGCTGGTACTGAACAGCCTGTCAGTAAGAGCAGTAATGTGGCCAACATTAGCTTCTCCAAATCCTGGTGTGTCAACTAGAGCCAGTGTCCAGCCAGAAGGGGCTTCTTGCAAGATTGGAATGCAAGCGTAAAGAACATACTGCCTGCGTCCCTTTTGTGGGCCACCATTTTGCATTCCAGTCTGCAGAATAATTGGTTAAAACATATTCATGAACAATAGATTATACTGTTTACCTGGCGCCATTGCTGGTTAACAGAGTGCAATTCCTCGTTAATAGCATCAGCACCTCTTGCGACCTCCTTTTCACCATCCAAGGTCACCAATACTAGTCTAGGACACATCCCCTGTGATAATACATTTACATTTATGTTTTACAAAACCACATACACATCAGCAGCAGTAGTGTATAATTCATTTCGTGGTTACAAATTATGTGGCCTACTGTGTATTGTACCACAGAAGCCATAGAGATCAAAGAAATGGGTTGCAGTACAAATCTGTAAGACTAGCCCCACTATAAAAACAGCATTGTCTTAGCTCATTAATATTCGTATCGTAGTGTATGGTGTGCTGACTGAAGTACATGTACTGTCTTAGTGCTGAGTCAGTACACCATACCCTACAATATGAATTATTAATGAGCAGCAGTTTCTAGTGTATACACTACTTGTGCTACACACTTGTAGTGTATATCCACTAAACCACCTTGTGGGTGTAGTGTAACCTATATTTAGAGAGAAAATGCATAGCTCATTACCATGGCATCTTCACATGGCTCTTTACAATAGCCAGAGTGAACTCGTTGGTCATGCTTGATTTTTACTTCAATTCCAGTTTCGTTTTCACGGTCTACTGGAAGACAGCTAAATTGTAAAAAAAAGATATACATTTTACCTACTGCATGATGTCTCATGATGATATATGTACTTGTTTTTCAGTAGAGCATTCAGTAAAGTACTCTTCCCACAGTTATGACGGCCGAACACACTAATGATGACTTCTTTTCTCTGCAGCTGCTTCTGCTTCTCCTGCACCTCAGCTTGTTTTACCTGCACCTTAGCTTCATCTTTTAAGAAGGGATACGCCTTCAGTAATGAAGACCACAGCCTATCTGCTTGCTGTAGGGCATTAGTGCATAGAAAATATCTATCAAACAAAGTACATGTAGGTTTCTAAATAAGTATCATGTTAACATGTGAACCACATGTATCGTTTACTGAGCCGCATCACAGTTATATCTGTGGTAAGCTCTCTCATCAAGCTCTAAGCTGTAAATTGCTAGAATAATCGAGTTTACATCTAGCTTCCGCAGTGTATACCACTAATTAATTCATGTAATACATGTACATGTACATGCTTTTCACTTGCAGGATTCTGGACCATCAATTCTCGGGAGAGTTATTAGCGATATATAGATCTACACACCGTGAGGGAATCACAGAAACATCAGAGAAGGTAAAACTGAGATAATTATATCACGGTCTAGCAAGATCATGAAAATGTGTAGACTACATGCCTCCAACTACGGCATGCAGCTTACTGACTTCAATGGCAGCTTGAGGATCCATTACTCTTCTACGCACGACGTATAGAAGTGTCTATGAGCCTGTCTCTCCCGTCTAAGGGTATTCTGTTGGCATAGCTACATACCTGCTGATCAAGCAGTAGCTATTCATACAAGTAACTGGGCATGCGCAGTTAGATCTACGTACACTGCACTGAATATCGATTCAGAATCGTAGGAAATGCGGACGAATCAAAGCTTAACACAAACTAGAGATATTTTATGTTATAGATCTAGAGATTTAATTATTAAGGTGTATATACACGTACATTTATATTTATTGTTCATTCTCATAGTTCATATTTAGCAATGTTTTGTTCCTTGCATACTATTATCAGTCAATATTGTAATATTCATTGTCCAGTTCCAATGAAATCAATGTAAGTGTTGTTGATGACTTCCTCCGAGCCCATCTCACCCACTGTATCATATTCATTTTCATTGGAACATACAGTAGTAGCGTAGGCTACATTCTCAGAGAATTTCCAAGTGGGTTGAGGCAGTACAGGTGCTCTAGTGACCGGGACGATAATTGTACTTGCATACTCCAAACTCTTGTTATTGCGTCTAGTATTAAGTTGCTTCAATTTTTTCTTCAGCTTCAAAATTATGACCATCAGTACAATTACAAGTGCACAGAGGAGTACTAGGCTTGGTACCAGTAAACTGGTGAGCACTATAACTGGTCGGTCATCAGATTCAGAATGTGTACCAACTACGGATACTGTAAGGTAGTAAGATACATAAAATAAATGAAAGTGTGTAATTTGGAAGTGCGTGCAGTATATATATATATATATATATATACTTGTGTTAATCGTATACAACTATTGAACTATAGATCAGGCAATGTCACTACTGTTCTTACCCGAGTATTCTCCATCTCCTACTCTTGCAGTGTCACATGTGGTGTTCTTACCCACAATACTCAGAGGATCTGAGTATTCTCCAACACCTACTCTTGATACAGCTTGTATCTGAACAATACATATTCACACTGTGTGGATGATCATGCTAACACAAAGTCTAATACAAATGCATGGGGTGTGACTTTTTTATAATCATATAGGCATGGATATACAATATATAGCTATTAGCTAATACAAAGTATACCTGTAATGACATATGACTAATTACCAGAGGCAGAGATAGCATGTCCAAAAGTGGGGGGCTCAGCTTTCATAATTAAAAGTGGGGGATTATTCACATTCATTCTGAATAGGCTTAATATGTTCTTCATGACAACCTCCAATTTTGGGGGGCTCAAGCCCCCCTTGCCCCCCAGGTTCTCTGCCTCTGATTACATATATTTAAGTAGCGACTTATATAGTGGTGTAGAGTTTAGAATACCTGTAGTACAATAATCGCTTCATTGGTTACATTCAAACTCTGTATTAGAGCACTTTTTGTGATTGAGGTCTTGGTGTATTCAGCTAGTACTGTACATGTAGAATACAGACTTTGCTGATCATTAATTCGTATGTTGTAAAATAGGATGACTCCATGAGGTGGATCGGGCTGAGACCAGGACAGTGTTACATCATCTCCTACCGTGAGTTTGAGGTATCTTACCTTTGCTGCAACTGAAAACATCAACAGAGTAAAAGATTGTTTTTCAAAACAAAGCTAGCATAGAAAACACAGTGTTTATAACATACATCCATACAACAACACACATCGAAGTGAGATTTCAAAAGATCCCTGAGAAATTCTCACAGCATCATGTAGCTAGTTCAGAGATATATGTATGTGTAAACATATATTATGCTATATATATGGCCCATGGCAAAGTAGCAGCTATTAGCGTATGAACCTGCACAAGTTTTTACAGTATAAGCATATATACATGTATGTGTATGTATATATACCTCCCTCAAGTGTAGTAAATGTGGTGTTAGTTGTCCTGACAGTGACATCGCTGCCCTGAGAGGACACTGCTACTTCAGAAGTGACTGAGACAACATAGTCCTGGAATGGAACAAGCTCTGTCAACTCTATCTGACAGGCAGCCACTTCAGTTAGTTTGGCCACAGGGATTGTAGACGATGATGCTAAAATATGAAAATATATTTATTGTAAGTAGCTATACCTTTACTGTAGTAGCTATTATTATGTATATAGGGATTGCTATGATTTATCCTCATTGAAAATATATTTCACTAGGGGGGTTTTCACTTTAGGTCCCTACATAGAGAGTCTACCGACTCTCTGAATATCTAATACAGTTAGTACACTCATAATTTACCTGAGTAGGCAATGGTATAGGTAATCTCAGAGATGTTTCTACCTCCAATGTACTCTGGAGGTGTCCAGGAAAGAGTGGCACTTGTGTTGGTCATATTAGATATAGTCACATTCACTGGAGCAGATGGTGCCTCTGAATGATATTTATATGTAGATAACTTGGTGCTACACGCATGCCATAATATATGTGAGAGACTGCATTACTCTAAGTTGCAATAACAAAAGAATATTTATTGCATTAGTTCCTGCATCAGTAATACCACACTATCAAACTACCTTGACACAATCATTACATGCATGTGTGTCTGTTGATAGAGTACTCCAATATTTCCATACACATACTCACGGCAATTCAGTCATACAGAAATAAGAAATCTTCCAACATATTATTTTTGACAACAATCTTTGGTATGTCCATGTATACTTACGTGTACAGGCTGCACCAGGACCCTCATAATCAGCTCTATAGTAGTCCTGGACACATGGACATTCAGTCAATCCAGTCTGAGTAGCTTCACTGTTAGCTGGACAGTCTGTTGAGATTAACATGTATATATGTAGGAAATACAAAACTTCAGGAATTTGACAACAAACTTCACCTAGGCACTGTTGTCCTGAGCTGTCCATGTAGTGTTGTGTGCTACATTCACAGCCACTGACAACACTCCACTCCCCTTTCTCTGAGCACACCACTAGAGGTCCCTCCTCATGTATGGCCACACTGTCAGCTACACACTCTCCCTGCACAACACTGCTGGAGTTGAACACTGTCTCATTCACTCCAACTAGACCAATAGTAGCTGCCCCACATGTAGTGTAGTATACTAGCACACGATTCACAATTGCACATGTGCCATTGTCCCTGATGCCCAGGTAGAACCCAGTGTGGTATGATGATGAGAAGTCAATGGTCAGATGTTGAACTCCAGAGTAGAGGTTGGTAATGAAGTGGTAGTTGTCTGTATCAGCTGCTGATGTGGTATTTGGTGTTGATGTCTCCCATACATACAGTGATAGAGCCTTCACACAAGATGGATCGGATGGACAGAAGTTATTTGAATTAAACCTAATTTGGATGACTGGAACTGAACTGTGTAGTACTTGTCGACTGATGTGTTGACTGATCAACCAGTTGTTCTGAGGTCCTGCTGCATATCCACAGACAGAGAGTGAAGATACACAGTCATTACCATTTCTTTGCCACTGAATATGAAGTGAAAGCAAATAGTTATATGGATTAACATAAATTTACTCATTCCTAAATGATTGTATACATGTAATATGCTTACCGATGTACGTTGTCCCATGTTCCTATCTATATCCAGTGTCTGCCATATACCACCTTTATCATCAGAATCAGATACTAAGAGTTGGATGTAATCTCTGGTGTCCATGAGAGGATGCACATAGCTGTCATATACTGGATGTGAAGGTTTAGCTAGGCAGTATTCATCACCATCTCCAGGTGCTTGCGCAGTAACCAGAAAGCACAGAGAAGACCCAATGCACAGGATGATGCTGGCTTGAAGGAGACACATTTTTACAGAACTAATGGATTTTTGTGCTAAACTCTCTGTCTATATCATTATAGCTCTGTTGATGTATATTATATGCTAGCTTCTATTCGATCTATATTTAACTTCTCCTTGGGGGTACAGTAATGCAACTCAAACTTTCATTTTACCATTGACTTGTTTTCTATACAAGTTGTTGATAGACTCAGGCCCAAGAAAAACAAACTTGTTTACGTCTGGGTCATTGCCATGCAGGCAAGCAAGAGATATGACTTATATAGGTTATAGTTTCTCAGTTTAGTCACTAAATGCAATCATTGTACGAACGTGAGGAATGGACACATTTTGTTTCTTATATGGAATATCTGTTAGTAACTCCTTGGGGATATCTACTAGTACACATATTAGTGCCACTCAAAAGTGATCAAAACTTTCAGTTTATCATTGACTTATATGTTACAGATTTTCAACTTCATAATTATGCGACCACCACTTGAGAAAACAGTGTTTAAGTAACAATGGGTGGCCATTGCACACAAAGAGTTATGTAAAGCCATAATTGAGAGGGATAATGAACAAATGCTGCACCATATGGTGTAGTTGCTGATTAAAGATGTATATGAGACACAGGACATCCAATTTTTGAACAATATGACCTCCTTCGATCAGTTTGATATACTTACTGTGTTAATACATAAATCTCATAACAAAACGCTACACAATAGCTATCATTGCAAATTGTACAAATACATACGTAGGTCATAGTGATGGTGAGTTCTCATTCATTCTTCCTTCACATGTGTCATTTATAGCTTATCCCCTGTACCATAGCTGTCATTAATAACCTCATCAGAATGACAATCAGAGTCCAACTTGTGTGTTGGATCACCTTCAACACCCTTACCACTACCACTAGATGTACTGCTATATGTGTTAGCTTCACTTGCAGTGAACTGGGTACTGGCATAGGCTATATTCTGTGATATCTGCAGAGAAGGTGGCAATGGTGGTGCCAGAGTGAACTTTCCAACTTCAATAATGGGAGTGCTCGCATACTCAACAATTTCTTCATCACTTATATTCCGAGTATGGAGTAGAGATGGTTTCTTCCTGTATTTCATGACCACTAGAACCAACAGGACAATGAGTATAATGAGGAGTACGAGGCCTGGTACCAGTGAACTGACAAGAATTACAGCTAGTTTATAGGTCTTGGAAGTGGTCGATGTAGAATCACTAACTGCAGAAAGAAGAAAACTATATTTTGGAACACTATGCTTAATGTTAGGTGCATGTATATAAATCTTAGTCCTATCCTTAGATCTTAGCACTTTCTCAACATTCAAGTGATTAAGTTACTTATAGCAAATTAAATGGTTTTAGGAATGAGGCTAAAGTCACACTGTAAAAATTAAAGGTGGTTTTAACCCTTCTGTGGTTGTTTGAGTTGCAAATTGAGTATATTATAGCTACAGCTGGCAAATGCTTTCGAGATAAACATAGAGCTATGAGCAACCTTGCTTCTGAAAACCACCATCCACTAATGATTTGAGGAACTCAACCACATGACAACTCAGGAATGTATGTAGTAATATAGCAATTCATCAAGTTTCCCTCTCATTAACAAAGGAACAGCAGTAAAACCTCAGTTGCATGTAGTGGCCTCAGTTGCATGAAAATAAAGCATTATACTGGCACTATATACATTCTCCGTTAATGAGGAGAAACTCAATAATGGCTAGGGGAAACTTGATGAATTGCTATATTACTACATACATTCCTGAGTTGTCATATGTGGTTGAGTTCCTCAAATCACTAGTGGATGGTGGTTTTCAGAATCCAGGTTGGTCATAGCTCTATGTTTATCTCGAAAGCATTTGCCAGCTGTAGCTATAGTATACTCAAGTTGTAACTCAAATAACCACAGAAGGGTTAAAACCACCTTTACTTTTTTTACAGTGCACTTTAATGGCCTTACCTACAAAAGTCAAGGGTTTTGAATACTCTCCAGTTCCAACTCTTGTCACAGCTTGTACCTGAACAATATTTTCGCACTTATCTTATCATTCATGCATGCATGTTATTTATATGCAGTACCTGTACTGAAATAACTGCTCCATTGCTGACATACACACTCTGTGTGAGAGCACTCTTTGCAATTGAGGTCTGTGTGTACCCAGTTAGCACTGTGGTATTCATATTGTTCTGATTAATTATCTTTATGTTGTAAAATAGGATCACTCCATGAGGTGGATCAGGTGGAGGCCATGACAGTGTTACATCATCTCCTACTGTAATCTTGAGGCCATATACCATGGCTGCAACTGAATTGAAAATAGTGGCACTCTGTTTGCAAAACATGTGGAAATGTAGACATTCATGCCATTAAAACAGCTTCAGATCTAGCGAGCTACATATGCATTCATACATTAGACATGCAACAAGTGATAATCTCACCTCCCTCCAGTGTAAAAGCTGCAGTGTTACTAGTCCTGGCATTGATGTTAGTGTCTTGATGAGACACTGCATTCTCAGCTGTGACAGAGAATGTGTAGTTCAGGAAAGGAACCAGGTCTGTCAACTCTATCTCTGTTGAAGAGACTCCTGTTTTACTACCCACTTCAACACTGCTATGTGAAGCTGTATAATTATTAATATAACCATGATCATTACCCTACAAAGGTAGTTGAAACTCTATACCCACACATGATCGAAAAGAAAAGGTTGACATGTTGCAATATATGGGATATAAGGAAAAATATTTATGCTCACTTGACAAAGTATATATTACCTAATGCACTTAGTACAATCATATATACCTGAGTAGGTGATGGTATAGGTGATCTCAGAGATGTTTCTTCCTCCACTGTACTGTGGAGATGTCCAGGAAAGAGTGGCACTTGTATTGGTCATATTAGATATAGTCACATTCACTGGAGCAGATGGTGACTCTGAATGATATTTAAGATGTATATTTGTGTACACACATATATAACCTACGTGCCATTTTATATAACATTACGGTATATCACTCTAAGTCAATTTTGTAACAAAAAATGTAATTCCTGCATCAGTATATAATACCACAGTATTCCTACTACCACACAATGACTAAATCATTACATTGAAATATAGATCTACTTAGTCTTTCTGCTTTCTCTCTCTCTTCAGCCCGAGTCATCAAATAAAAACTTCTCTGTAATCATTACATGTGTGTCTGTTGATAGAGTATTCCAATATCTCCATATACATACTTGGTGTATATGACTCGCTCATACAGAAAAAGGAAATCTTCTTTTGTATGTCCATGTATACTTACGTGTACATGCTGCACTGGGACCCTCATAATCAGCTTTGTAGTAGTCCTGGACACATGGACATTCAGTCAGTCCAGTCTGAGTAGCCTCACTGTTAGCTGGACAGTCTGTTGAGATTAATGTGTATATATATATGAAAAACAAAACTTTAGACATAATGAAAAGATGACAAACTTCACCGAGGCACTGTTGTCCTGAGCTGTCCATGTAGTGTTGTGTGCTACATTCACAGCCACTGAAAACACTCCACTCTCCTTTCTCTGAGCACACAACTAGAGGTCCCTCCTCATGTATGGCCACACTGTCACCTACACACTCTCCCTGAACAACACTGCTGGAGTTGAACACTGTCTCATTCACTCCAACTAGACCAATAGTAGCTGTCCCACATGTAGTGTAGTATACTAGCACACGATTCACAGTTGCACATGTGCCGATGTCCCTGATGCCCAGGTAGAACCCAGTGTGGTATGATGATGAAAAGTCAATGGTCAGGTGTTGAACTCCAGAGTAGAGGTTGGTAATGAAGTGGTAGTTGTCTGTATCAGCTGCTGATGTGGCATTTGGTGTTAATGTCTCCCATACATACAGTGACAGAGCCTTCACACAAGATGGGTCGGATGGACAGAAGATATTTGAATAAAACCTGATTTGGATGACTGGGACTGAACTGTGTAGTACTTGTCGACTGATGTGTTGACTGATCAACCAGTTGTTCTGAGGTCCTGCTGCATATCCACAGACAGAGAGTGAAGATACACAGTCATTACCATTTCTTTGCCACTGAATGCAAAGTGAGAGCTTAATTATAATAATGGATTAACATAAATTTACTGAATGTGAAATAAGAGCATAATTATAGGGAAAGTCACTCATCCTAGGTGATCCTATGTATTAAGAAACAAGCATTTTTTAATAAAATGTTGAAAGATGTAGGGATGGTAGTGCCAAAAATCCCAGAAACATAGGTGCACCATTCAGGCAAAGGTAGCATGCAACCATAATAACATGTGTAAGCCCTAAAGTGCAAACTCTCGGCATACGTGCATTGTGTTTGGTAGAGTAGGATTGTATTGTCCCAAGAATTTGTTGAGAAGTTCAAAAGTTCATAGCACATCCCTTACAGGATGGTGTAAATATGCACAATAAATAAAACATACAAGAAAAATTCAGATTATTACAATACTGTAAATTGAGGCTCATAGAGGCGTTCAAATTCCAAATTCTTTGGACAATTGAAGCACAAAATTCCCACAAATCATCTGAGCTGTATCACCCGTTAGGTATGTTGTATTGTTTTTGGCACGAATAAACCTTTGAGAAGCGAGTTTGGGCACTAAAACACACACACACACACACACACACACACACAACTAACCCTCGCTGCACATGCACACCGAGGGTTATGAAAAGTTTACCGATGCATGTTGAGATGCATATGATTGGTTATCTTTATCCAGTATCTGCCACACACCACCTTTATCATCAGAATCAGATACTAATAGTTGAATGTAATCTCTGGTGTCCATGAGAGGATGTATATAGCTGTCATATACTGGATGTGAGGGTAGAGTTAAGCAGTATTCATCACCATCTCCAGGTGCTTGTAAATTAACAACATAGCACAGAGATGACACAATACAAAAGATGATGCTAGCTCGAAAGAGACACATTTTTACAAAACTAATGGATTTTCATTATAACTGCTTTAATATATGCTGTTTCTTAGCTATATATATGTATTCCATGTTATGAAAATATCTGTTTGTAACCTCTCCTTGGGAATACTGTGCAGTACACATGTTAGTGTCACTCAAAAGTGATCAAAACTTTCAGTTTCAAAAGTGATCAAAAACTTCAGTTTATCATTGATTTGTATGTTACAGTTTTTCAACTTCGACCATGCATCACTTGAGAAAACGATGTTTATGTAGCAATGGGCAGCCATCACACACAAAAAGTATATGTAAGCATTATTGTGAGGAATCATGTAAGGTTATATAGTAGCATAACATAATTGAGATGGAGTGGTGTAGTGACTGGCTAAAGAATGTATATATACGTATGTGTGACACAGGACATCTAATAATTGAACAATTATTAGTTTGATATACATTCAATCCTTTATTACTTACTGTGTTGATATATAAACTTCATAACAAAACACTATACATAATCATCCTTGTAAATAAGACATAATAGTGATGGTGAGTTCTCATTCACTCTTCCTTCACATGTGTCATTACCCCTATATTGCTTCACCATAGCTGTCATTTATAACTTCATCGAAATGACCATCAGAGTACAACTTGTTTATCCGATCACCTTTAACACTATCACAACTACCACTAGATGTATTGCTATATGTGTTAGCTTCACTTGCAGTGAACTGGGTACTGGCATAGGCTAAATTCGGTGATATCTGCAGAGAAGGTGGCAGTGGTGGTGCCAGAGTGAACTTTCCAACTTCAGTAATGGGAGTGCTTGCATACTCGACAATTTCTTCATGACTTATAGTCTGAGTATGGAGTAGAGATGGTTTCTTCCTGCATTTCATGACTATTAGAACCAACAGGACAATGAGTATAATGAGGAGTATGAGGCCTGGTACCAGTGAACTGACAAGAATTACAGCTAGTTCATAGGATTTGGAAGTAGTTGATGTAAAGTCACTAACTGTAGAAAGAAGAAAACTATATTTTGGAACACTATGCTAATGTTAGGTTCATACAAATCTTAGCCCTATCCTAAGTCCTAGCACTTTCTCGACATTCAAGTGATTAAGTTACTTATGGCAAATTAAAGGGTTTTAGAAATGAGGCTAAAGTCACTTTAATGGCCTTACCTACAAAAGTCAAGGGTTTTGAATACTCTCCAGCTCCAACTCTTGTCACAGCTTGTACCTGAACAATATTTTCGCACTTATCTTATCATTCATGCCTGCATGTTATTTATATGCAGTACCTGTACTGCAATAACTGCTCCATTGCTGACATTCACACTCTGTGTGAGAGCACTCTTTGGAATTGAGGTCTGTGTGTACCCAGTTAGCACTGTGGTATTCATATTGTTCTGATTAGTTATCTTTATGTTGTAAAATAGGATGACTCCATGAGGTGGATCAGGTGGAGGCCATGACAGTGTTACATCATCTCCCACTGTAATCTTGAGGCCATATACCATGGCTGCAACTGAATTGAAAATAGTGGCACTCTGTTTACAAAACATGTGCAAATGTATATATTCACGCAATGAAAACAGCTTCAGATCTAGCAAGCTACATATGCATTCATACATTAGACATGCAACAAGTGATAATCTCACCTCCCTCCAGTGTAAAAGCTGCAGTGTTACTAGTCCTGGCATTGCTGTTAGTGTCTTGATGAGACACTGAATTCTCAGCAGTGACAGAGAATGTGTAGTTCAGGAATGGAACCAGGTCTGTCAACTCTATCTCTGTGGCAGTGACTCCTGTTTTACTGCCCACTTCAACACTGTCATGTGAAGCTGTATAATTATTAATATAACCATGATCATTACCCTATAAAGGTAGTTAAAACTCTATACCCACACATGTTCGAAAAGACAAGGTTGACATGTTGCAATAATTATATATGGGATATAAGGATAAATATTTATGCTCACTTGACAAAGTATATATATATTACCTAATGCACTTAGTACAATCAATCACATATATTACCTGAGTAGGTGATGGTATAGGTGATCTCAGAGATGTTTCTACCTCCACTGTACTCTGGAGGTGTCCAGGAAAGAGTGGCACTTGTGTTGGTCATATTAGATATAGTCACATTCACTGGAGCAGATGGTGACCCTGAATGATATTTAAGATGTATATTTGTGTACACACATATATAACCTACGTGCCATTATATATAACATTTACAGTATATCACTCTAAGTCAACTTTGTTAACAAAACATGCAATTCATGCATCAGTGTATAATACCACACTATCCTACTACCACACAATGACTAAATTCATTACATGTGCGTCTGTTGATAGAGTATTCCAATATCTCCATACACATACTGGTGTAATTCACTCAATGACATACAGAAAAAGGAAATCTTCCAATATATTGTTGTTGACAACATTCTTTTGTATGTCCATGTATACTTACGTGTACATGATGCACTGGGACCTTCAGAATCAGCTCTGTAGTAGTCCTGGACACATGGACATTCAGTCAATCCAGTCTGAGTAGCCTCACTCTTAGCTGGACAGTCTGTTGAGATTAACATGTATTTATGTATGAAATACAAAACTACAAACATAATGAAAAGTTGACAAACTTTACCGATGCACTGTTGTCCTGAGCTGTCCATGTAGTGTTGTGTGATACATTCACAGCCACTGAAAACACTCCACTCTCCTTTCTCTGAGCACACCACTAGAGGTCCCTCCTCATGTATGGCCACACTGTCAGCTACACACTCTCCCTGAACAACACTGCTAGAGTTGGACACTGTCTCATTCACTCCAACTAGGCCAATAGTAGCTGCCCCACATGTAGTGTAGTATACTAGCACATGATTCACAGTTGCACATGTGCCATTGTCTCTGATGCCCAGATAGAACCCAGTGTGGTATGACGATGAGAAGTCAATGGTCAGCTGTTGAACTCCAGAGTAGAGGTTGGTAATGAAGTGGTAGTTGTCTGTATCAGCTGCTGATGTGGCATTTGGTGTTGATTTCTCCCATACATACAGTGACAGAGCCTTCACACAAGATGAGGAAGAGGGCGGACAGGAATTAATACTTAAATCAAACATAATTTTGATGGCTGGTACTTGTCGACTGATGTGTTGACTGATCATCCAGTTGTTCTGAGGTCCTTCTTCATGTCCACATACTTTAGGTGCATTAACACAAGCTCCTTTGGAGTCCCTCCACTGTACATAGTCAGTTGAAATATAGATTTAAATATACAAGCTTGTGATGATATATTGTATTTACCTCAGTATATTGTCCAGGTGGATTATTTTCGTCTTTATCCAGTGACTGCCACACACCATATTCACCATCAGAGTTAGGTAATAGTTGGATGTAATCTCTGGTGTCCATGAGAGGATGTACATAGTCATCATAAACTGGATGGTGGGGATCATTTATGCAAACTTCATCCCCATCTCCAGGAGCCTGAGAGTCAGTCAGACACAACAGGGAGGACACGAAGCACAGGACAATTGCAAAGAACATGATAGCCACTGGTTTATCTGCACGTATTGGACTACAACGAATTTCTGCAACAATTTAAAATTCGAGGGGATGGCTTGTAGTTAATTTGAAGTGAGACGCGAACAGCTGAGTAACTAGCGTTCCAAAACCAACCCACTAGTTACTTCGGCAGAATCACACGGCGGAGTCTAGTTCGTGCGCGCGCGCGCGCTGATGTGCGCCGACCCCACCCCTTTTGCTGCCCATGGCACGTGACCACTACATTTGCCGACGTAGACCTACCATGCATTGCGCGTTATTCTCATGCATTCCTCATTCCTTGGCAGCTCTGTACTTGCTATGAGACTTCTGAATCATCATGCCTGCGAAAATACCAACTGAGCACTGCTGAAAACATATGTTTTTGCTCACTGCTTTTTACTGCGTGTAGCTAGCAACAGGTGTATAAACCCCTACAACTTTCATGCAGAGTTCTATCTCCCTTGCATACTATACTAGTAGCTAGCAATTGTCAGTGACTCATACATCCAGGACCTGTATTGTTTGAGTATTGTCTATACTGAGTACAACAGCGAGTCCAGTTGCCTGTAACAGTTAGAGTAAACTACCGAATTCCGTCGGACACCAATATTCGGCACTTTCTGCAGTACACTTGCCCGCCCGTGGAAGAGTTTAGTTCAAGCTGATAGCATGCACCAATAGAGGGCTATGATACCTCTTTGCTGTGGAAGTTTGAATCGCACAAGTCGTTTGTAGCGTAAACTGCATTCGCCCGAAATTAACTGCCTATTACTTCGATTTTCGCCACCCTGACATCTATCTCCGTCTTTGACTGAATAACAAGCTCTGCCTACGCTATCTAGACTGTCTTCCAACTCTAGATAGAGAGCAGTATGCACAGCTGCAGTTGCAAGCCACAAAACGCCCACTTTTAGAGCACAACGCAGGGTCAGACCTGACGAATTACTTTTGCTGAGTCAGCAAAAATTGATTTACAATGTATATACGTGCGGGAAATAAACAACATCTGTACAAAAACAACGTAACTCCTCAACGGAAACTCTGAAAAACTGTCTGTATGGTCATTGGTCAGGAATCTGTCCAGCACTTGGGAGCTCTTGCAGCCTTTCCATCCTTCCCCTTCATGGACTTCTCACCTGAGACAAAAGGTGGGATGTGGTCCCAGGTCACCAATTTAGACTAGCATACATACACATGTAGATAATCCACATGAGGTCAAGTCCAGCTAGACTCACCTGACTGGGTCTTGGGAGTTTCTACAGTCTCTCCCTTGGTGGATGGCTCACTCTCTGTGCCCAGCCCTGAACTGATCCTAGGGTCTCTTGTAGCCTTCCTTTTGGTGGACGTCTCCCTCTCTATGCCTGGCCGTGACTGGGTCCTAGAAGCTCTAGTAGCCTTCTTGGTGGATGTTTCGCTCTCTGTGCTTGACCTAGCATCTCTTGTAGCCTTCCCCTTGGTGGACGTCTCACTCTCTGTGTCTGGAGAAAATAAGCCACAGGAGGTGTGATGGGTCAAAGAGTATTCTAGTAATTGTGTAGGGAGTGTTTTAATGCACTTCCACAGCTACAGCTAGCCTTTCCTATATGACTATGCGAGGTCAAAGTCTAGCAAGAGCATACTCACCTGACTGGATCTTAGGGTCACTTCTAGCCTTCGTCTTGGTGGATGTCTCCCTCTCTGTGCCCGGCCCTGACAGGGTCCTAGAAGCTCTAGTAGCCTTCCTCTTGGTGGATGTCTCAGTGTGAGTGCCTGCAACAAATGACTCAACTTGGCAGCATGATTGGGTCAAAGGTCACCATACAGACTGTACATGTGGAAGAGCACTCCAGACAGTGAACAGTGTTTCAACTTTGGTGTTCATACATGCACAATCAATCATCAGATAGGGCTACCTTTCCCTGACGTACATTGTAGACACAAGGTTGAATCCAGCTACATGTAGAGTGCACTCACTTGACTGGGTCCTAGTAGCTCTTTGAGTGGTGGACTTCTTGCACTCTGTGCCCAGCACTGACTGGGTCCTAGAAGCTCTGGTAGCCTCCCTTTTAGTGAGCATCTCACTCTCTGTGTCTGGAAAATATACATGTACATGTAGGTCCCAGGAGGGTCAAACAATCATCAGATTGGGCTAGCTTTTACAATGTTTCCTAAGGCCTGTTCGTACATGCACAAATGTTCATCAGATTGAGCTAACCTTCCCTGACATAGATAGGTTGAAGTCCAGCTAGAGTGCACTCACTTGACTGGGTCCTAGTAGCTCTTGGAGTGGCGGACTTCTTGCTCTCTGTGCCCAGCACTAACTGGGTCCTAGAAGCTCTAGTAGCCTTCTTCTTGGTGAGCATCTCACTCTCTGTGTCTGGAGAAAATAAGCCACAGGTGGCATGATAGGCATTCTAGTATATACTTGTGTAGGGAGTGTTTGTATGAAATTTCGCATTTCCACAGCTAGAGCTAGCCTTTTCTATATGTACATGTACATGTACATGTGTATGTCCATAGTTACGAGGTTGAAGTCTAGCAAGAGCATACATGTACCTGCCTGTGTCTTGAGAGCTCTTACAGTCTCTCCCTTGGTGGACCTCTCGCTGTCAGTGCCCGGCTGTGCCAGGGTTATAGCTCTAGTAGCCTTCCTTGTGGTGGATGTCTCACTCTCTGTGCTTGACCTACATGTAGGGTCTCTTGCACCTTTCCCCGTGGTGGATGTCTCAGTGTGAGTGCCTGGAACAAAAGGAATCAAATAAAGCTTGTCCTAATGTATAAATGATCATCAGATAGGGCTACCTTTCCCTGACGTAGATACAAGTTGAAATCCAGCTACATGTATATAGAGTGCACTCACTTGACTGGGTCCTAGTAGCTCTTGGAATGGTGGACTTCTTGCTCTCTGTAACCAGCCCCGACTGGGTCCTAGAAGCCTTCCTCTTCGTGGACATTTCACTCTCTGCATCTGGAAAATATACATGTAGGTCCCAGGAGGGTCAAAGGTCACTTTCTATTCAACTTGTGTAGAACTTGTTGCATACATACATGTAGATACTTTTCTACATGTACATACGTACACTGTACATGTAGTTGCAAGGTCAAAGTCCAGCTAGAGCATGCTCACCTGACTCAATCAGAGGAGCTCTTGTGGCCTCATCCTCAGTGGATGTCCCACTCTCTGTGCCCAGCCCTGACTTGGTGTTAGGGCCTCTTGTAGCCTTCCGTTTGGTAGACTTCTCTCTCTCTGTGTCCGGCCCTGCCTGGCTCCTAGAACCTCTAGTACCATTCCTCTTGCTTGATGTCTCACTCTCTGTGCTTGACCTACATGTAGGGTCTCTTGCAGCTTTCCCCGTGGTGGACGTCTCAGTGTGAGTGCCTGGAACACATTGGTAATCCCCAGCATTAGTAAGACATTATTATTAATAACTCACATGAAGGGCAATCCCAAGGAAGGTCTTCATTCAAGATCACCTCATCAGGAATGTGGACACAGTCTCGATGAAACCACTCACAGCACCGATTACACTGAGCCATCAAACCAAACTCGGGCCTTCGACAAATGCAAAAGAGCTCAAAACACACGGAGTTGACAATCCGATTCCTTCCAAAGAGTTTCCCGGCTACTCTAGGGAAGGGGGTCATCCTTTCTTCTTCAAAACATGAGAGAAGATGTGCTCTCATGTCATCTTGCACCACTTCTTGTGTGAAGGGGTCGATTCCACAGCAGAGGTCATACGCCATAGATATGGCAAGTAGTCCACAATCATTAGCACCAACTTGCATCTGCACTCCAACGACATCAATGCTGAGTTCAGGTGTTGCTGACTTGGCAATACAACAAGCTTGCTTGCCAATACTTCCTTCCACAGTAGGAATGGTATGCATAGAGTCAAAGAGTTCAATCGTGTCAGAGTGGTCTGAGAATTTATTGGAAAGGCAGGCCCAATGCCCGTGTTCAATGAATATAATTTGAACAAACTTTTCAGGAGAGCAATCCCATTTCTGCTTCACTAACAACTTGTGAGTGTCCTGCAGACCGTTCTGGCAAGGAAACATCTGTCGGAGTAGTTTATTCACTGCTTGAATGTGATTAGCTGTCAGCCATCTCCCACTTTGAAGAATTTCTTTATCAGCCATGGTCAGCCCAAGATTATGGACCCACTCATGAAGGGCAGGGTTCCCAGGGTTCCCAGAGTCTGATTGGCAAATACATTTAAAATAAGGGCAATGACTACACTTGCATGTGCATGTAAGCATGCAACACATGTAGTGTTACTTGACTCTTAATTCTTGATTTAATTCATATGTACTTACGTACCTGAGTCTGTGTCTGAGGACAAGCAAATCTTCCCAGCAGGAGTAGACAATTCAGTGTCTGTGTGGAAGTGTAACAAGAGTAGCAGAATGTAATAGCCTACATAGTACTCACCTGACTGGGTCGTACGAAATCTTACAGCCTTCCTCTTGGTGGGCGTCTTGCTCTTTGTGTCTGAGCTCAACAGGATACTTGTGGAGATCTTGCTCTCAGTGTCTGGAATAAATGAACTAACAGGTACAACAGTGTCAAAGGTCACCAATTAACTAAGACCAAAAACATCACCAGATGTAGCCTTTCCGTGATGGTGTTCATGGCAAGAGGTCAAAGTTCAGGTAGATTAGGTAGGGAGTGTACTCACTTAACAGGGTCCTAGTAGCTCTTGGAGTGGTGGACTTCTTGCTCTCTGTGCCCAGCCCTGACTGGGTCCTAGAAGCTCTGGGAGCCTTCCTCTTGGTTGATGTCTTGCTCCCAGAGTCTAAAATATTACAACAACTATAGATGCAAGTACTCCGTGGGGTTAGTATTCACCTAACTGGGCCCTAGGGACTCTCATTTCCTTCCCCTTAGTAGCATGTGGTGTCAGAGCTTGAGCTGAGCTATCCAAGTATGAGTTATCATAATTCCAGTCCTCACGTTTGTCACAGACCACTTGTAATGTACATACAAACTAGCATCATTCACCTGAACTACATGGCCTTGCCCAGTTTATTGCTTTGGGTGCGGCAGGCACTACATAGGTAATGATGCGGTGGATGAATCTTAGTTCTGAAACCGCTGAACCACTAGTAGTCTGGTGCGCCTTGCGTATATACATTGTAAACCGTTGGTGTGCTGGACAAGTTGCACGTATTCCCTGCTGATGCAGCTAATAAGCTCAAAACAACGCTGTCCAGGGATCGCTCAGCTTGTCTGGCCCCACCAGATATGGTTTTTACTCATGTACAATGTATATGTACTGTACGTACATTTCGTACATACCTGAATCACTTGGGCACTGCACTGTGACTTGAACTTTGCACTCAAAACAGGTTTTCATTCTTCTGGAACAATCTACATGTACATGTACATTGTACATGCACAAATTTAAAGGATGCGTAGTAAAGTTGGGTTTACCTGAACAAAAAAGATGGCGGCAAGGTTCAACAGCATACACAACCTTAGACTCGTCACACATCAGACACACTGTTCCGAAGCTCTTAATTGGCTTCTGTTGACAAGAGCCATAAGTAAAGAAAAGGGGGGTTATAGCTATGAGAGGGTTACCTTGCATGTTGGGCATTTCTTGACACGCTTAGAACAATCATTACACAGAACTGAATGACCACAAGGTCGGAAGGTGACAATGGTTGCACTGTCGCAGACGAAGCACTTCACATTTGCAACAGGTGCTACATACATGTGTTGAAGTAAGATCAAAATGTACACCTACAAACATAGCAACTCACTCTCTTTTGTTAAGATTTTGGCAGCACCAGGAACCACACGCTGTGTCTCTAGCACTGGTGTTTTTGATTCCACTATACTAGTTACCAAGTTTGGTCTTTTTCTCATAGTCTGATGGGGAGTAGGTGCCTCTTCAGCTGAAAACAACTCATCTTCAGCGAAGTGCTTGAATGGTGAAAACGTTGTGTGAGGAGCAATCATGCTTCTTTGAGGTACTGCAGAGTCCCCTGGCAGTTGGATAGCCCCTCTGTCAACAGGGTAAATCCCAGTGGTCTCAAAGCCGGCCATTATGTTGCTGGCTGTCATAAATTCAATCCATGCTTTAGAGAAAAGCTGGCAGAAGTTGTGACAACTGATGACCTGTCCAGGGTGGCTTACTTGATAATCTTGGCATACACGCCGCCAGTGCTGTTTAAATGGGCCAAATACCCCTTTGTCTAGGGGTTGTGTAAGGTGTGTGGTGTTGGGGGGGAGAGTAAACATGATTACCCCATTCTCTGCAGCGAGATTTATTGCATCTGGGCAATAGTGGGAAGAATGACCATCTAGCAGCAGGAGGAGAGGACGGCTTGCGGGCGCATATCTGAGAAATTGTTTCTTGAACCATGAATAGAAAATTGTGCTATTCATCCATCCTTTATCGGAGCACTGGTACTGGGTCCCTGGGATTTCCCCTACTGCCATATCTGTTGTCATTGTTTTTCGTTTCCAGATGATTAGTGGGGGAATACTCTGACCACTCGCTGACACACATGCTGCAACTGTCACTTGAGACTTTATGCCACTTCTCGCCGAATACGGATTCTTGTCACCAGAGCAATGCACACTCTTAAGAGGCTTGGGATCGAGTGGAAATCCCGACTCATCCATATTAAAGATTAGTGCAGGATATTCCACTAAGCCACTCTCTTGTAATGTTCGCTCGAGAAGGTCAAAGTAATCATTAATACACTCCCTCGATGAAGCTCGTGCTCTTGCATGAGACAGTGTTGCAGGCATTCGCAGAGTTAGCAGTGGTTGTCGACAGGTTAGCCTGTTCCACCATCCATGAGTCACTGCCTTGTCAATGCCTCTTTTCTGCATCATAGTGGATGCAATGTTCAACACCTCTTTCCTCGTTCTAGGATATCCCATCTTTGCAGCATGTAGCAAAAAATCAACAAGGTCCTGTTCCTCGTTAGTGGACAGCATTGTGGGGGCTCCGGACTTGGCACCGGGGAGAACTTTGCCAAGGATGTGATCGTTAAGTGTTGTTCGTGGTATACCATATACACGTGACGCCTTGGCAATGGACATTCCCTGCTCACTCACAGCATTCATAGCCTCTCTCATGCTTATTTCAGTCCACTTGCGGTATGTGTGAGGTCTATTTTCGGACGATGCTGGCCTGGAAGCACATTCGGACTTCTTGCTCTCTGCATAGGGCAATACCCTGTCCTTTAGTGGGCTGTAGTGTCTTAATCCTGGTAATAAACAGCTCCTGCGCATGACAGAAGGAGAGATTTCAAATTGTTAATACAATAGAAGTCCTTACTTTCTGTCATCCAATAACGTCAGAGCTTCCAAGTACTTCGACATGGTCTCAGTCTGTGGGTGAAACAAATTCATGTAAGTGGACATAAAATTACAGGCCTTAGGAATTACCGGACAAGGACTTTGGATTCAGATACCTTAGTGTTTACATTTACAGGCTTAAGCAAAATTGTGTGTTTACCATCTTCCCTCAACTTACATAACTGCATAACATAATTGGAGGATTTTTACTCGCAATTCTAATGCGGTCTCGTTCACTAATTACATGTAGGACATCTACACTTATTCACTCTCTAGATCATAGGAACTGTCAGCACTACTGTAGTACAGTATCAGTGCAGTAATCCATATTCAATGCTGCAAACATATTAACCACACCCCCAATTCAAATTCTCTAATTAGAGCACACATTGTAGATCTGCAGTGCACAAATTTGAATTTGCTCGTCTGAGGGCTGTTGACACTTCTACAATTCACAACCACAACTCTTCTTGCGTTAGATGCAGGCTTACCAGACACAGTAACGCTCTGAAACACAGCTGCAGAATATTCCTTCACACGTGGCAAGCACACTCACTAAACTTTGAACTTGTCATTTTCGCTGACTCAGCAAAAGTAATTCGTCAGTCTGACCTTACCATGCGCTCTAAAAGTGGGCGTTTTGTGGCTTGCAACTGCAGCTGTGCATACTGCTCTCTATCTAGAGTTGGAAGACAGTCTAGATAGCGTAGGCAGAGCTTGTTATTCAGTCAAAGACGGAGATAGATGTCAGGGTGGCGAAAATCGAAGTAATAGGCAGTTAATTTCGGGCGAATGCAGTTTACGCTACAAACGACTTGTGCGATTCAAACTTCCACAGCAAAGAGGTATCATAGCCGTCTATTGGTGCATGCTATCAGCTTGAACTAAACTCTTCCAAGGGCCGGCAAGTGTACTTCAGAAAGTGCCGAATATTGGTGTCCGACGGAATTCGGTAGTTTACTCTAGTCGTTCAAAGAAAAGACACAAAGGAACCAGCGCGACGAACACTGCACAAAACCATCTTCACGTGTTCGTTCCAGACCTGGAGTTTGACAGCATTGGGAGAAGGTATTTCGTAAAAGAATTAGAGTGATTACTAACGCCAGTTTCGTGTAGCTATTGAAACGGCCTACACTGTAGGCCGTTTCAATGAAGATGAACAGTCGGCATGCAGTTTTCCAAGAATCACTTTAACTATGTATTTTGCGTGCTTTGATAGTGTGTAGAAGAACTCGCAGAGCAGGTTGTTTGTCTGAAAAGGCTTAGCTACGCATTTTAGAGTTCTGAGCTTTTGCGCCATCCCTACATATAGAGTTTACTGACCCTATAATATCTAGATCTTACTCCTTATTTAAAGCATTTAGGCGTCCCCTATGTCTCGTTTGATAAGGTTAAAGCTTCTTCCCCTCATGATGATTTTTTAAACTTTAAGGAGCCATCTACCATTTGACATAAAGAACTTCATACAATCTTCTTCCTCACGTACTTAAAACTGAAATATCTAAGGAGGAAGAGGAGATTGAGGACGAGGAAGAAGAGAAAGGTGCATTTTGCATATTATATACACATTCTGCATAATTCAGGATACTTTATCAGAGCAGGAGAAAGACAAATTAAAATTGGAGGCTGTGGTCACTGCAGTTATGGCCAGAGACTTTTATTAGTGTACTATAACACCATTACATAATATGTTTAAACTGTACAACAATAACTGCACAACAGAATACTTGAATAAAGAATGCACCAGCCAGGGCACTAATACTCATACATAAAGGAACAGTAAAGTGTAGAAAAGCATGCTATATATAAGTAAACATGGTGTACACTTAATCATAGTTCATTATAGACTGGTTCCTGTCCATTAGTGTGTCCATCATGAGTAGTTGAACTTGGTGAAAAAGTAAGGTCAAGAGTGCAACGATTACTATTGCTCCTTTGTGTAGGGTCTTGAAGCAGTGCATAGGCTGCTTCTTGTGGCACATTTTCTTGCCTATTACAGCAAACATCATTTGGTCTTGGGGTTCTTGGTACAGGAGGAGGTACCATTAAAACTTTAGAATCAACTGGTGATATTTGAACACTTGCGTACTCTTCTATCCTTTCTTTTGCTGAAGACAAACTGATTTGACCTTTTCTTCTCAATGTATAACTGATAAGGAGGAGGGTGGCTATAATTATAGTTATTAGGACTGCTACAGGCACTAAAATAGTGAGGAGAAGTCCAGTTGACCCACTCATTGCACTAGCTAAAGGAATGAAGGGATGATGGCGAGGGGGGGGGGGATAAAAGAAGGTACCACTTCAACTTATGTGTTGTATACATAATACATGTATGCCAATGTGACTACATCTATAAAGCGAAACTTTGTGACTATGTAGCCATTTTATATAAACCTATAGCTATGAATGCCGAATGTGCTTATCTCATAATAGTCTTGCACCCAGACACCACCCCTCAAAGGGAAGGATCTGGCTTAGTTGTGCTGTGTCTGAAGTCACATGACAATCACATAGTTGCATCATATGGTACTATACACATGTGCTCACCATCAGTCCATAAATACGTTTGGAATTGCGATAAGATGCCTAAGTCTATATTTATACACAAAGCTAGTTACCTGTGTCCAGGGGCGGAGATACTAGCAGAGCCACCCACTGTTATGTTTGGCTATATTTTGCGCCATTCTCTCACCTGAGCATGCACTAAGTTATCACTCTACGTAACCCATAGGTGTGTTTGTAATGTGTTAGCCCTGCCTACAACTTCCTCGTGTTGTGTTGAGATGACAAAAAGGCAGGCTAGTCTGATAAAGACTTAATTAACTGATCATTAGACTTAATTACAGTTGCTACTGAATTTGTTTTTACCCACGATGAGCATTAAAACAATTGGAAGTTTCCCACAAATCATCTGAGCTGTATCACCTGTTAGGTATGTTGTATTGTTTTTGGCACGAATAAACCTTCGAGAAGCGAGTTTGGGCACTAAAACACACACACACACACACACACACACACACACACACACACACACACACACACACACACACACACACACACACACACACACACACACACATACACACACACAACTAACCCCCGCTGCACATGCACACCGAGGGTTATGAAAAGTTTACCAATGCATGTTGAGATGCATTTGATTGGTTATCTTTATCCAGTATCTGCCACACACCACCTTTATCATCAGAATCAGATACTAATAGTTGGATGTAATCTCTGGTGTCCATGAGAGGATGTACATAGCTGTCATATACTGGATGTGAAGGTTTAGCTAGGCAGTATTCATCACCATCTCCAGGTGCTTGTAAATTAACCACATAGCACAGAGATGACACAATACAAAAGATGATGCTAGCTCGAAAGAGACACATTTTTACAAAACTAATGGATTTTCATTATAACTGCTTTAATATATGCTGTTTCTTAGCTATATGTATGTATTCCATGTTATGAAAATATCTGTTTGTAATCTCTCCTTGGGGATACTGTGCAGTACACATGTTAGTGTCACTCAAAACTTTCAGTTTCAAAAGTGATCAAAAACTTCAGTTTATCATTGATTTGTATGTTACAGTTTTTCAACTTCGACCATGCATCACTTGAGAAAACAATGTTTATGTAGCAATGGGCAGCCATCACACACAAAAAGTACATGTAAGCATTATTGTGAGGAATCATGTAACAAAAACATGGTTATAGCAGCATAACATAATTGAGATGGAGTGGTGTAGTGACTGGCTAAAGAATGTATGTGTGACACAGGACATCTAACAATTATTAGTTTGATATACATTGAATCCTTTATTACTTACTGTGTTGATATATAAACTTCATAACAAAACACTATACATAATCATCTTTGTAAATAAGACATAATAGTGATGGTGAGTTCTCATTCACTCTTCCTTCACATGTGTCATTACCCCTATATTGCTTCACCATAGCTGTCATTTATAACTCCATCGAAATGACCATCAGAGTACAACTTGTTTATCCGATCACCTTTAACACTATCACCACTACCACTAGATGTACTGCTATATGTGTTAGCTTCACTTGCAGTGAACTGGGTACTGGCATAGGCTATGTTCTGTGATATCTGCAGAGAAGGTGGCAATGGTGGTGCCAGAGTGAACTTTCCAACTTCAGTAATGGGAGTGCTCGCATACTCAACAATTTCTTCATCACTTATAGTCTGAGTATGGAGTAGAGATGGTTTCTTCCTGCATTTCATGGCTACTAAAACCAACAAGACAATGAGTATAATGAGGAGTATAACGCCTGGTACCAGTGAACTGACAAGAATTACAGCTAGTTCGTAGGATTTGGAAGTGGTTGATGTAGAGCCACTAACTGTAGAAAGAAGAAAACTATATTTTGGAACACTATGCTTAATGTTAGGTTCATGTATATACAAATCTTAGCCCTATCCTAAGTCCTAGCACTTTCTCAACATTCAAGTGATTAAGTTACTTATAGCAAATTAAAGGGTTTTAGGAATGAGGCTAAGTCACTTTAATGACCTTACCTACAAAACTCAAGGGTTTTGAATACTCCCCAGCTCCAACTCTTGTCACAGCTTGTACCTGAACAATATTTTCGCACTTATCTTATCATTCATGCCTGCATGTTATTTATATGCAGTACCTGTACTGCAATAACTGCTCCATTGCTGACATTCACACTCTGTGTGAGAGCACTCTTTGGAATTGAGGTCTGTGTGTACCCAGTTAGCACTGTGGTATTCATAGTGTTCTGATTAGTTATCTTTATGTTGTAAAATAAGATGACTCCATGAGGTGGATCAGGTGGAGGCCATGACAGCGTTACATCATCTCCTACTCTAATCTTGAGGCCATATACCATGGCTGCAACTGAATTGAAAATAGTGGCACTCTGTTTACAAAACATGTTGTAAATGTATAGATTCATGCAATGAAAACAGCTTCAGATCTAGCAAGCTACATATGCATTCATACATTAGACATGCAACAAGTGATAGTCTCACCTCCCTCCAGTGTAAAAGCTGCAGTGATACTAGTCCTGTTATTGATGTTAGTGTCTTGATGAGACACTGCATTCTCAGCAGTGACAGAGAATGTGTAGTTCAGGAATGGAACCAGGTCTGTCAACTCTATCTCTGTGGTAGGGTCTCCTGTTTTAGTGCCCACTTCAACACTGCTATGTGAAGCTGTATAATTATTAATATAACCATGATCATTACCCTATAAAGGTAGTTGAAACTCTATACCCACACATGTTCGAAAAGACAAGGTTGACATGTTGTAATAATTATATATGGGATATAAGGATAAATATTTATGCTCACTTGACAAAGTATATATTACCTAATGCACTTAGTACAATCAATCACATATATTACCTGAGTAGATGATGGTATAGGTGATCTCAGAGATGTTTCTTCCTCCACTGTACTCTGGAGGTGTCCAGGAAAGAGTGGCACTTGTGTTGGTCATATTAGATATAGTCACATTCACTGGAGCAGATGGTGACTCTGAATGGTATATATAGGTGTACACACAATGTCATATATAACCTACATGCCATTGGTATATCACTCTAAGTCACGTCAGTTTACGGTATATCACTCTAAGTCAATGTTGTTAACAAAAAATGTAATTCCTGTATCAGTATAACACAACACTATCCTACTACCTTAACACAATCACTAAATCATAATACTGATCTACTTACACTGCAAAAAGAGGTGGTTATTTTGACCAGTGTGTGTGTTTACCTCAGTTGCATTACATGACTATAACCTATCTTGGTATATAGAGCATAATTATTATATAATTATTTGTATGTATACATGAGTGCAAGCTACTCCTCCATTACATTTTACTACAGAAGTATAGTACAGTGGGGTTGTGTACATGACTTCCTCTAAGGTATTATCTCAAGGGGCATCATTATAACTTGAGATACAGGAAAGCAATCCTTACAGATATCCCATGCACATATCTCTTGGGAGGTTGTTTTGTTGCAACTGAGGTATAATTAAAAGTACAACCCATTATTATCTCAAGTTACAATGATGCCCCTTGAGATAATACCTTATCTCATAGAAGTCACGTACACAACCCCACTCTACTATACTTCTGTAGTAAAATTCAATGCAACTGAGGTAACCACACACACTGGTCAAAACAACCACCTCTTTTTGCAGTGTAGTCTTTCTGCTCTCTCTCTTTAGCCTGATTCATCAAATAAAAACTTCTCTGTAATAAATACATGTGTGTCTGTTGATAGAGTATTCCAATATATCTCCATATACATACTTGGTGTATATGACTGCAATTCACTAAATTGACATACAGAAAAAAGAAATCTTCCGATATATTTTTGTTGACAACATTCTTTGTATGTCCATGTATACTTACGTGTACATGCTGCACTGGGACCCTCATAATCAGCTCTGTAGTAGTTCTGGACACATGGACATTCAGTCAGTCCAGTCTGAGTAGCCTCACTGTTAGCTGGACAGTCTGTTGAGATTAACATGTATATATGTAGGAAATACAAAATTTCAAACATAATGAAAAGTTGACAAACTTTACCTAGGCACTGTTGTCCTGAGCTGTCCATGTAGTGTTGTGTTCTACATTCACAGCCACTGACAACACTCCACTCTCCTTTCTCTGAGCACACCACTAGAGGTCCCTCCTCATGTATGGCCACACTGTCAGCTACACACTCTCCCTGAACAACACTGCTAGAGTTGAACACTGTCTCATTCACTCCAACTAGGCCAATAGTAGCTGCCCCACATGTAGTGTAGTATACTAGCACATGATTCACAGTTGCACATGTGCCATTGTCTCTGATGCCCAGATAGAACCCAGTGTGGTATGACGATGAGAAGTCAATGGTCAGCTGTTGAACTCCAGAGTAGAGGTTGGTAATGAAGTGGTAGTTGTCTGTATCAGCTGCTGATGTGGCATTTGGTGTTGATGTCTCCCATACATACAGTGACAGAGCCTTCACACAAGATTTAGAGGAGGATGGACAGGAAGTAATGTCTAAATCAAGCATAATTTTGATGGCTGGTACTTGTCGACTGATGTGTTGACTGATCATCCAGTTGTTCTGAGGTCCTTCTTCACGTCCACATACTTTAGGTGCATTAACACAAGACCCTTTGGAGCCCCTCCACTGTACATAGTCAGTTGAAATATAGATTTAAACATGTACCAGCTTGTGATGACATATTATATTTACCTCAGTTTGTTTTCCACGTGGATTATTTTCATCTTTATCCAGTGCCTGCCACACACCATATTCACCATCAGAGTTAGGTAGTAGTTGGATGTAATCTCTGGTGTCCATGAGAGGATGTACATAGTCATCATAAACTGGATGGTGGGGATCATTTATGCAAACTTCATCCCCATCTCCAGGAGCCTGTGAGTCAGTCAGACACAGCAGGGAGGACACGAAGCACAGGACAATTGCAAAGAACATAGCCACTGGTTTATCTGCACGTATTGGACTACAACAAATTTCTGCAACAATTTAGAATTCGAGGAGATGGCTTGTAGTTAATTTGAAGTGAGACGCGAACAGCTGAGTAACTAGTGTTTCTTTAAAACCAACCTACTAGTTACTTCAAGTTCGGCAGAATTATAGACTAACAACGGCGGAGTCAGGTTCGTGAGCGCGCGCGCTTCTGTCAGTGAGTACGAGGTCACGTGCCATCATGATGGGGTGGGGGTCGGCACATGCATTATCTGACATCAACGGATTGCATGATATATATATACATATATATGACAATATGTGTACACAAATCAAAACTAAATGTTGATAATCTCTCCCTTGCTCTTCCCTCAGTGTCCATGCCACTGCATGTTGTTTCCACATCAAAATATATGTACTTGCTACGAGACTTCATGAGTTGGTCATGTCTGATCATGACTTCTTTACGGATGTGAAAATAGCTAGCTACCAACTGCAGTATGCAGTGAAAGTGTTTTACTCTCATTTCACAGCTTTTTTTACTGTGTGTAGCAACACCTACGACTTCTGTGCAGAGTTGTACCTCACTTGCATACTATAGCTAGCAATTGTCAGTGACTCATATATCCAGGACCTGTCTTGTATGACAACAGTGAATCCACTTGCCTGCAGAATCACTGTAGCTATGTATTTTACGTACTTTGATAGTAGAAGCACTTACAGAGAAGGTTGTTTGTCTGAAAAAGGCTTATGTGTTTTAGCTTTTGCGCCATCCCTGCATATAGAGTCTACTGACTCTATAATATGTAGATCTTACTCCTTATTTAAAGCATTTAGGCATCCCCTATGTCCAGTTTGATGGTAAGGTTAAAGCTTCTTCCTCTCATGATGATTCAAAACCTTTAAGGAGCCATCTATATCATTTGACACAAAGAACTTTATACAATTTTCTTCCTCATGTAGGTATTTAAAACTGAAATATCCGAGAAAGATAAGGAGGAAGAGGAGATGGAGGATGAGGAAGAAGAGAAAGGTGCATTCTGCATATTATATATAGATTCTGCATAATTCAGGATACTTTGTGATAGTAGGAGAAAGACAAAATTGGAGGCTGTGGCCACTGCAGTTATGGCCTGAGTCTTTTGTTAGTATACTCATCCTACATGTATAACACTATTACATAAACTGTATAACGATAACTGCACAACAGAATAGAATGCACCATGCCAGGGCACTAATACTCATACATAAAGGAATAGTAAAATGTAGAAAAGCATTATGTAAACATGGTGTACATTTAATCATAGTTCATTATAGACTGGTTCCTGTCCATTAGTGTGTCCATCACGAGTAGTTGAACTTGGTGAAAAAGTAAGGTCAAGAGTGCAATGAGTACTATTGCTCTTTTGTGTAGGGTCTTGAAGCAGTGCATAGGCTGCTTCTTGTGGCACATTTTCTTGCCTATTACAGCAAACATCATTTGGTCTTGGGGTTCTTGGTACAGGAGGAGGTACCATTAAAACTTTAGAATCAACTGGTGATATTTGAACACTTGCGTACTCTTCTATCCTTTCTTTTGCTGAAGACAAACTGATTTGACCTTTTCTTCTCAATGTATAACTGATAAGGAGGAGGGTGGCTATAATTATAGTTATTAGGACTGCTACAGGCACTAAAATAGTGAGGAGAAGTCCAGTTGACCCACTCATTGCACTAGCTAAAGGAATGAAGGGATGATGGCGAGGGGGGGGGGGGATAAAAGAAGGTACCACTTCAACTTATGTGTTGTATACATAATACATGTATGCCAATGTGACTACATCTATAAAGCGAAACTTTGTGACTATGTAGCCATTTAATATAAACCTATAGCTATGAATGCCGAATGTGCTTATCTCATAATAGTTTTGCACCCAGACACCACCCCTCAAAGGGAAGGATCTGGCTTAGTTGTGCTGTGTCTGAAGTCACATAACAATCACATAGTTGCATCATATGGTACTACACACTTGTGCTCACCATCAGTCCATAAATACGTTTGGAATTGCGATAAGATGCCTAAGTCTATATTTATACACAAAGCTAGTTACCTGTGTCCAGGGGCGGAGATACTAGGGGGGCGGGGGCTAAAGCCCCTCGACTTTTTGAGGTGGGGGAGCAGAGCCACCCACTGTTATGTTTGGCTGTTTTGCTCCATTCTCTCACCTGAGCATGCACTAAGTTATCACTCTGCGTAACTCATAGGTGTGTTTGTAATGTGTTAGCCCTGCCTACAACTTCCTCGTGTTGTGTTGAGATGACAAAAAGGCAGGCTAGTCTGATAAAGACTTAATTAACTGATCATTAGACTTAATTACAGTTGCTACTGAATTTGTTTTTACCCACGATGAGCATTAAAACAATTGGAAGTTTTTATATAGATTATTTATTTTCCTTTTGTGTACATGAATATTATACTAAGAACTGTTACATTAAAGTGGATGTGAGCCCCCGTCCCCACTCTTTGAGTTCTTTCTCCAGCCCTGGTGTCCTCATTGTCAGATTAGATCATGTGATGAATATCATGTGACTACTAACACTGCACACCAAAAAAATGCTCTAATGTCACCAACCCTTCTCTTTGATGGGTGGGGTCTGGGCACAAGACTAATCTCAAAACAGCATAAGTATGTCCTTATGACAAGGGGCTCACACTTTACTCACAGATTGTGATGATATTAATCTCTCTTGAGAATTCTCCAGGTCCGACTCTTGTTTCAGCCTGAACCTAAATAGAGACAGCATCAAGGAGTAAATGTGCTTTCCATATGGTCAACAATCTAGGCCATAATGTTCTGTATATATAAGTATAACCTGTAGTTTAAAGTTGTCTGCCGTTATATTCTCCAGTTTCATCAATTCATTTTGATTGATACTTGTGCTATTGTAGGCGTATATGATCTCGTATCTTCCATTTTGTTGAACTTTAATGTTGTAGTGGAGGATACGTCCGTGTGGAGGATCTGGTTCACGCCACACAATTTGGATTTGTCCCTCTGTCGTAATATCTGAAATATCTGTCACTTTACCTGCAACTGAATGATGATGGTGGTGTAAATATAAACATACTGTAGCATTTCAAGGATATTGCAATGGCCAGCAATGGTGCAATTCTGCATAAGTCACATGGCCTTTATATGAGTACTTCGCATGTGCAGTTTGATGGATAAATGTATGTATAGGACATGTACATGCGTATATACATGTAGCCTGGATCTAAATATACAGTAGTGTACTTAAATCGCCAAGGCAGGGGCTTACTCATGCTTGACTCAATTAATCCCCAGCTATCATACTGCTCAGCTGATGATTTACATGCATGAAGTTATGATCTCACCTCCCTCCAGTGTAAAAGCTGCAGCGTTACTAGTCCTGGCATTGATGTTAGTGTCTTGATGAGACACTGAATTCTCAGCAGTGACAGAGAATGTGTAGTTCAGGAATGGAACCAGGTCTGTCAACTCTATCTCTGTGGCAGTGACTCCTGATATAGTTTCCACTTCAACCCTGTTATGTGATGCTGTATGTATCCAAACATTAATATAGCTATGATAATCACCTATAAGAGTAGTTGAAATTCTACCCACACAGAAGGTTTACATGTTACAATACATGGGATAGCGATAAATATTTATGCTCACTTGACAAAGTATATATTACCTAATGCACTTAGTACACTCATAATTTACCTGAGTAGGTGATGGTATAGGTGATATCAGAGATGTTTCTTCCTCCACTGTACTCTGGAGGTAACCAGGAAAGAGTGGCACTTGTGTTGGTCATATTAGATATAGTCACATTCACTGGAGCAGATGGTGACTCTGAATGGTATATATTTAAGATGTATACACATATATAACGTGGTGCTACACACCATTATAAAAGTATATATGACATTAAGGTATATCACTTTAAGTTGAAATAACATGTAGTTCCTGCATCAGTAATATATCGATATCTATCGATATCTTATATATACCAAAGTATCCTACTACCTGGACACAATGACTATATCATGGCATGTGTGTCTGTTAATAGAGTACTCTAATATATACATACTCGGTGTATATGACTACAATTCACTCATACAGGAAAAGGAATATATTGTTTTTGACAACAATCCTTGTATGTCCATGTATACTTACGTGTACAGGCTGCACCAGGACCCTCAGAATCAGCTCTATAGTAGTCCTGGATACATGGACATTCAGTCAGTCCAGTCTGAGTAGCCTCACTGTTGGCTGGACAGTCTGTTGAAATTAACTGTATGAAATTCAAAACTTCAAACATAATGAAAAGTTGACAAACTTCACCTAGTAGGCACTGTTGTCCTGAGCTGTCCATGTAGTGTTGTGTGCTACATTCACAGCCACTGACAACACTCCACTCTCCTTTCTCTGAGCACACAACTAGAGGTCCCTCCTCATGTATGGCCACACTGTCAGCTACACACTCTCCCTGCACAACACTGCTGGAGTTGGACATTGTCACATGAACTAGACCAACAGTAGCTGTTACACATGTAATGTATACTAGCACACGATTCACAGTTGCACATGTGCCAATGTCTCTGATGCCCAGATAGAACCCAGTGTGGTATGACGATGAGAAGTCAATGGTCAGCTGTTGAACTCCAGAGTAGAGGTTGGTAATGAAGTGGTAGTTGTCTGTATCAGCTGCTGATGTGGCATTTGGTGTTGATGTCTCCCATACATACAGTGACAGAGCCTCCACACATGATGAGGAAGAGGGCGGACAGGAATTAATACTTAAATTAAACATAATTTTGATGGCTGGTACTTGTCGACTGATGTGTTGACTGATCATCCGGTTGTTCTGAGGTCCTCCTTCATGTCCACATACTTGAGGTGCATTAACACAAGACCCTTTGGAGTCCCTCCACTGTACATAGTCAGTTGAAATATTGATTTAACACATGTACAAGCTTGTGACAACATATTATATTTACCTTAGTATGTCTTCCAGGTGGATTATTTTCATCTTTATCCAGTGCCTGCCACACACCATATTCGCCATCAGAGTTAGGTAATAGTTGGATGTAATCTCTAGTGTCCATGAGAGGATGTACATAGTCATCATAAACTGGATGGTGGGGATCATTTATGCAACCTTCATCCCCATCTCCAGGAGCCTGAGAGTCAGCCAGACACAGCAGGGAGGACGCCAAGCACAGGAAAATTGCAAAGAACATAGCTAGCCACCGGTTTATCTACACGTATTGGACTACAACGAATTTCTGCAACAATTTTCGAGAGGATGGCTTGTAGTTAATTTGAAGTGAGACGCGAACAGCTGAGTAACTAGCGTTTCTCAATCGTTCCTCCGCAGACTACATACTACGGCGGAATCTGGTTCGTCCGCGCGCGCGCAGTGTACGTGGTCACGTGCCATGGACAGCAAAGGGGTGGGGTCGGCGCAGATGGCATTACACTTGTGCAATTGACCAATACAGAGGCAGAGAACCTGGGGGGGCGGGGGGCTTGAGCCCCCCCACTTTTTGATAAGGGGGGGCTGAGCCCCCCCAAAATTGGAGGCTGTTAATGTGTCAAATGAAGAACGTATTAATTAAATATACTAGATAGTTATAATACCCTATTCAGAATGAACATAATTATATAGTAATTACCCCCCAATTCATGAATGCTGAGCCCCCCCACTTTTGACATGCTGTCTCTGCCTCTGAAATACTAATAGACTATGCTGGATGCAGGATGTATTCAGAATGAAAATAACCCCCAACTTTATGAACGCCAAGCCCCCCCCCCCCCACTTTTGACATGCTGTCTCTGCCTCTGCAATAATATTAAAACAGAAAAACTAGTGCAGTGTATGTACTGCAAGACAGGGTTGAGTAAGCTTACCCCTCGATCCCTACATCTTTTTGCATAATTATGATCATACCATGTCTTTGTGCATAATATTACACTTGTTCCTTGATTTTAGCTCCATCATCCCGACATCCTTAACACTTGTAATAACACCTTCCATCTTTATTTGATGCATCATAAATTGAATGCTAGTGATCATTTATCTAGTAGCCTGCAAGCTGTATATAGCTAGTCAGAGATCAATATAATGCATGATATTGCTGTAAGTGTATTTCAACTGCTGTGACATCCTTGTTGCTAGCTACACTAATGATCAGAAGACATCATTTGTCAACTATATATACAAATGATATGATGAAACCGTTTACAGCTAGTTTCCTGATATTTCCAACTCCATGTTAACGTACAGCTGCACATTCACTTTTGGATTCAGGTAATACACATATATGTGTTATGATCCTTGCACATGAGAACCTAACACAAGTGATATAGAACTCCTCAGCCCTTGCTAGCTCTCATGTGCAGTACTACACACACACACACACACACACACACACACACACACACACACACACACACACACACACACACACACACACACACACACACACACACACACACACACACACACACACACACACACACACACACACACACACACACACACACACACACACACACACACACACACACACACACACACACACACACACACACACACACACACACACATGTACACAGCAATATGTAAGATTTTTATGTTACCTGAAGTCACAAATACATATAGACAATACACAAATCAAAACTAAAATGTTGATAATCTCTCCCTTGCTCTTCCCTCAGTGTCCACACCACTGCATGTTGCTTCCACATCAAAATATATGTACTTGCTATGAGACTTCATGAGTTGGTCATGCCTGACCACTTTACGGATGCGAAAAAAACCCATATCGAGGTGTTCTTCAACTGAACATTGCTGCAGTATACAACTAGTGTCCTTTTCACTACTGTCAGTCCGCACTACTAGAGACACATGTACTTTGGATGATGCAGGAAGTGGTAGGCATTTGTCAGAAGTATAAATGCGAACAATTATTGTTGAAAATTCACCGGAATCTTCCGATTCACCATACGGGTAGAGTTGGAAGGAGAGCTTTGGGTTTCGGCGGCCAAGATTTGCATCAATCTCAAGCTTAGGTGATCGTGTGATGCATCGTTTCTCATCGTGAGTCCAGATGGGCTTACTAAGATCATCTCTAAGGATTTTCCATGTGAAGGAGTTCGGTGAACTATTCCGTTTTGACTTATTCTTGGTAAAGAAGGATAACTTCTTCCGCCAATTTTTCTCTTTTGACAGTGGTTTAGGCACATTCAGATGAGCAATATCATCACCAGCTGACCCTGCAGAATATATCGAGTGAGCATGCATGAATGTGCAGAGTACACCTCCATCATTTCATTGTTTTAGATGGTGAGCATGTACTCTATAACTAACAGATGTGCATGCAAGCCTTATGCCCATGTAGAGTGATGATAACAATGAAACTGCTACATACATTGCTATGGAAACAATACTAGGATGGTACCTTTTCCAAGTACAGTTGGTTGCAGCTTCCTGTCAGCTACAGTTACATCTAAGTCTCGGGAATCTGACTGATCTGGTAGTGGGTTTTCACCTACTCTTGGGGTCCTAGATCGCTCAATTTCTGGACTATCTGATGTCTTTTGCTTTGGTCGAAGGGTGGTATCATCATAATCATTCCCTTCATGTATACCTTCTGTAGAGCTCTTCACAATCTGTCTCTTTTGAGATATGCCCTTCTTGCTTCGATTTTCTGCCCGTTCCTTTTCTACCTCTTCAGGATCACTGTATATCTCACTAATAGTCGGCCCCTGGATAGCTGGTTGAGTTGGTGCTGCAGTATTCAACCTGGGTAAAGTTTGTGCACTAGGCTCTAGTTGCTGTGGTTCAGGATATGTCACATGTGGTTCATGGAAACTTCTGCTGTGTCCATACTGATACCCAAATTGAGTGTTCCCCACTGCTTGGCTGCTATTAGGGTACCTTTGAAAGCCAGCTGTAACCTGATGAAGTAGCATGACGGATGTCCTTTCAAGGACTGCATCTGTAATGTTTCCTTGTAGCAAGGAGCTGGAACTGCTAACGTGACTGCTGGTTGAAGAAGAATAGCTACTGTATGGATCCTGGCTGCTCTGTGATATAGATCGCATGGAAATGTTGGTGCTACTAGGTTGGGACTGAGCTAGACTAAATGGGTCTCTATGCTGTGCCTGAGTACTGTAGCTTGCACTTGGTGGTGTAGTAGGAGTCGAGCACATAGGTCGAACATCATCTAACGAAGTGGCCCCTCTATTTTCATTCCCATTACGAAGCAATGTCAAATTGGGTGGAACTATACCATGCTCCATCTTGTGTTCCTGGTACACAGCACCTGTATCAGCAAGCACAGACTTACTTTCAATATCACCAGCTGGAGTTGGCCCTGTCATGACTGTAGGGTCAGTGGAAGATCTTTTTCTTTCTGTACACTGTCTCAGTTCCTGTTGAGCAGCCTCCTCTTCTGAGTGGAGAGATTACCATGAATCCCTCAATGACCCATACACTAGTTAAAATATTTCTGTAACTCCTCCACATATTTCTATATAGTACGTAACTGTATACCATATGGGACTGTACATGTGCACGTATATATACTGCTTCAAGCTGACACTACCCTGCATGGATACAGGATGTGGGCAACATAAGGGGATTACTTTCTTTGTGGCCCTAAGACATTAATACAATTGACCACGGAATGTAGAATACCCTGGTTTGATACTATCTATAGCAAGGGCATATCCTGCTGCACTATAGGCAGCCTACGGTAGCCGTATAAACTTGACTAACTTTGATCTGGGTAGAGAGATGAATATTTATTCCTGACGTCGCCTGCCACGTCGTATCTATCTATTTTCTTCAGTAGCTCTTCAAGTGGCGCGCAATGGACTGGCGAGAACATGCCCTTGTTTCGCAGCGCCGTCAAAAGCTCCAGCGGCTTGCTGGTGCAGCGGCATTCCGTCAAGTACTGTAGTTGCTCCACGTGTTGTTCGTCCAGCTGTTTCGACACTGCGAGGAGCATGGCCTTGAAAGGCTTGTCTCGACTGTTCAACGATTCCTTCGACATCTTGACTCGTCAATTGACTGCAGCTGAGCTCTTTGCGCATGCGCGTAGGTAAGCTCCACCTTCGCGGGGGTAGCATTTATCGACATTCTACTCCTGCCTTGGAGACTTGCTCCAGGTACCTTTGATGTATACGAGTGATGCCATGTCACCAGTTGCGGCACCTTGATGTGAGCGATGCGGTGGCGTTTGGGTATTTTTTACTATAATATAAGAACTCGCGTTCACTCAGTTGCTGGATAATTGACTGACTTCAATGGCGCAAGGAGACGGGGTCGCCATTGAATTACAGCCACTACAACTTTCGGATCATCTGGAAACATTTCGCAAACTCATCTCTGACTTGTCTGAACACTTGCGCCCAGAAGAAGTCGAAAGATGCTCATTCCTTCGTGGCCTTCCGCCAGATCGCACTCAAACGGCGCTTGATACCCTTAGCTACCTCATGAAAATAGGAGAATTTTCACACACCAACGTGGAGCCACTTGTCAGCCTACTGAAAGACGTGAAGAGACACGACCTCGTGAATACCCTAGTGGAACCGTACAAGAAAGAGCACCCAGGTACTATTAAATATTAGAGTATTCATCCTGCCTGAATTCCGTGACTTCAATTTAACACTATTATACCTTGTGGTGAAATCCAATTTACAGGTTGTCATAGTTTGTGTGCTATAATAACTTAGTGCGAAGGCCTATGACTAGCCTGGCAAGCCAGTATTTTTTCTGTGTGTGTGTGTGTGTGTGTGTGTGTGTGTGTGTGTGTGTGTGTGTGTGTGTGTGTGTGTGTGTGTGTGTGTGTGTGTGTGTGTGTGTGTGTGTGTGTGTATGTGTGTGTGTGTGTGTGTGTGTGTGTGTGTGTGTGTGTGTGTGTGTGTGTGTGTGGAAAAAATTATGGCTGACTTACGAGACTACTATATAGCTAACATTGTCTGCCTGGATGCATGCACAGTGCATGTGTACATGGCAGACATATATGTGAGTAGTACGTATACTCCATCCTGAATTGCAAGCAGTGTAGAACAATAGTCACTACAGTTCCCATTTCTTTTCTCAGGGGACTATTCCTCGAGGTTAAAGTTCATAATTATTATGATAGTGAATATATGTTTGGTATTTTATGGGATGTTTGTTTATATATGGTTGTTGTTTCTTTCAGGTCTGTCTTGTTCACTTCCAGTTCATTCCAATGTTCCGAGAATGCTGCTTAAAGAACGGTCGAACACTGCACCAATAAATATCCCTCAGTCTCATATCGTCGCATCATCAGCTGTACAAGAAACAGGAGCAGAGCAAGTATCTTCCTTCACTACACAACATATGTACCCTCTGCCACCCACTCAGTGTGTTAACCCCATGGGATGTGAGACGGGTGATATGGCTGTGGAACCTGCTCAAGTGACATCTATGACAATCCCACGAGAGCTGAATCAACCTGACACAGGTGATATCTCAGCAGTTCAAATGCAGAAAACAAATGTTCCTCTTGCAAAACATGGCATGCCACGGCCATATTCGGAAAAACTGTCAGCAACTCCGGAACGCATGTCTAATTCTAGCAGTACTGTTGAACTAGAGCAATATAATCCATTATTAAATGAAAACCCTGTCTCCACCTCCCACCCTCTTTCATTGCCACTGCAACAGGAGAAAGCTGAGAAACCTATGATTCCAACCCACCGTCGTTCATATCACAATGTGAAACAACAGACTCCTATTCTCCCTCGTGCCAACTCTTACCCACGCAGCGTAAAGCTTAACACACACTTAATTTCTCTACAAAGTTCTAGCACTATGCAAGGCACAGGAGTTATAACTCCACCCAGTACACTAGCTCATCATGCACACACAATGGACAAGAGAGCACAGTCAGTAACTCGTCGTTCCATAACGCCTCCAGCCTCAACGATAAAACGCACTTCAGCCCCTGTGGTCTTCAAACGTGGTTCTTCTGGTTTTGAAAACCACTCCCTGCCTCGTGGGTTCCATCCCTCATCTCATGCATCGGGAAGTGACCTTGAGCACAGCCGGCCTAGTTCATGTGAGCTCCTAGACAACGTATACACAGATCAACAGAATGAAGAATACTCCCCTAATGGATTGTTTCCAAACTCTCACCCATTTAGTGCTTCTTCACAAGCAGAAGGTACAAATTTTAAATGTACAGATATGCCACACTATGTGCATGCCTTCTAAAGGGACGTACAGACCATAGGATGTGTAGTAAGTGGATCTATGGGGGAGTATATATGACAATAGAATCTGCTGATTCATTTTGTAAATAGCACACATGCCCTTCCACATATAACACAGAATCCTTCATGCTATATGTTATACACCTAATATAGTCACGGATAATTGAAATTACATGCTGTATCAGGTATCCTATGCACTCTAGTATAACTATGAAATGTACACCTATCTCACACATATCACTGGCATAAGAAGCAGGGGCCTGAGGGCTGTAGCCCCCTTGTTTATGGAAAAGTCTAAGACCACACATCCCAATTACTGTTAGCTGTCTACTTTGCTCTAATATTTAAGTATACATGTATAATTCCTATTAAATGATATTTGTGTCGGGATGCACCAGAATTTATTTCAGAGCATACAAATAACAAAATGTCCTAGGGGACTATGCCCCCAGACACCCTGGCCTCAGTAGGTACATGTAGGTTGGGCCACCACAAGGTCAGCTCCCCATCCAAAAGCGTCTTCTTACGCCCCTGCATATGCACATTCACTGTGCTACAATGGTGTATGTGATCACTTTGCAAGTTAGAGAGAATTCTATGTTTTATAGAGGCCCATCAGTGCAATTTGCTTCTTCTGAGAAACGAGGAGTGAACTGAGAAGTAGGAGCCAAAATTGTGTTATTGGGCCAACATAATCAGAGGCAGAGAACCTGGGGGGGCAGGGGGGGCTTGAGCCCCCCCACTTTTTGATAAGGGGGGCTGAGCCCCCCCAAAATTGGAGGTTATCATGAAGAATGTAATAGCCTATGCCGGATGTATTCAGAATGAATGTAACAACCCCACCAGTCCATGAACGCTGAGCCTCCCCCAGTTTTGACATGCTGTCTCTGCCTATGATAATGTTTACCTAATGCAGCCATGCACAATAATTGCAATGTGCTAATCTGGCCTTTGATTGTCTATATGCAGCAAATCCTTGTGCAGGTAGTGAGCACTTCGGAATTGGTGCTTCATGTGATCACAGTATGTTGTTTCGCAAGAGAGCTGGGTCTAAGAAGAGATTATTCAGCAAATTTCGTCCATTTCGAAACCGTTCTTCCTCCAAGTCCAGCATTTTGTGGTCAATCAAAAGAGACAAACTAAACGAAGCCATATACAAACCCAGGAAGGAGAAGCTCTTCAAGTGCCCACATGTACTAGAGCTGGAAAATGCTGGTAAATATGCACCAAGATTAACCCTTTACCTCCATCCCTATGGTTACGAAGAGGATGCAGGGACTAATTTAACCCTAGTCATTGAATTATCTGCCTCTGTAAAGAGTAACATTCCAAGTTCGGCTACTATTCGTATAGAAGTCGTGGCTTGTGAGTCCAAAGAAGGATTGAAGTTGAATGAGGTTGTCTTAGAGTGCTCGGCTGACTGCAGGATTCTACGTCATAAGGAATTTCTAAGCCATGACCAACTCAAGAAACTGGAGTGTGACAGTATTGATCTCCAGGCCTCTGCTAGACTCCTCTACTAGCCATTATTATCCTCATCATATTTTTATGAATATTTATATTTTAACCTCCTGATTATTGCCTCACGAAACGCCCATTATAGCTCAAATTGCAGCATGCACGCGCGCATTCCTTGCATGTTTAGTATATAGTTCTAATGCTGTTCGCATATTAAACAAGCGTATCTTAGTCTGGCAGAGCATTTTTAGCATTCAGCTGCCGATGGAGCCAGACTTCGATCATTCTCCCACACCACCCGAGCCGATGGCGTGCAGCGAGCCACCGCCCGTAAACAGGGACGACGTTTTCAAAGAACTGCTCCTGAAACTGTCGCACAAGATGAGCCAAGACAACGCTCAAGACCTTTCCTTTATGGCCGAAAGTGGTTTGCCAGGAACGACCACGCCATTAGAAGTTCTCATTGAGCTACAGAAACAGGGCGTGTTCTCGCCGCGTTCATGTGCCAACTTAGAAGGGTATTTGCGCACGATTAATCGATGTGACCTTGCCGACATTGTGCGGCAGTACATGGACGCACACCCCGTTACAGAACCGTCGCCTTCAGGAAAACGTGAGTCAAGTTTTGTGTAGATCTAAATGGTTGTAAGTAACAAGTGACTTGTATGTGCATATTTATTCCACAGTCCAAGAGAGAGCGAGTATTCCAATAAGGAGGATCGCAACTGAACCACCATCCCTATTCCAGCACCAAATATCAGCACATGAGGCCGGCACTACAGCACCCGAGGGGGAATTCAGCCCTCAAGTACAGCAAGAACAGAATATGGAGGGCAATTCAGTGCTGCACGTGTCTGCTGGGAGATTATCAACTAGGCAAGTGATGAGCACACCAAAACACAAATATTTACCGTCTCAAGTTTCAAGCCCTGGAGATTACGTAGATGCACCCAATCTTGCTCCTGGGATGCCTATTGATCACCCAACTGATGACCCTCTTATAATGAGAACTCCAATACGTAGACACAAAAAAACTCCGAGTTATGATCAATCAATGAAGACTTTTTCACAGGGAGAGCAAAGTTATACTTCCTACGGTAGTTTCAATCCGAGCTCCAATCCTAGTTCACAAGGTAGCCATGAATTCTACAATCAACCTTCTAGATCAGCGACCATTAGTCGAGAGGGGAGTTTTCGCTCACTCTACTCATCTTCATCTCAACAAAACAGTTCAGTAAAACTTACAGCATCTCAAATCGCACACATGGCAATTGATCTAGTTACTAACTTATCACAAGAGCGCGAATGGTACAAATCAACTTCAAGCTATTCCCTTTCCTCCATGTCTAGCTCTGCAAAAGCACGTATACACTCCGACACAAGCTCTCTCTGTTCCGAGTCTGAAGGTGTTAACTCAAAGCCTTGGAACAAAAAGAAACAGAGCCAGAGCTTTCATGGAAGTCATTCTTCACGTGCTCCACCTACCGTTAAGCGCAGACCAAGTGCCCCTGCTCATTATCGAGACAAATGCGGTACACGTAGTTTACAACATCCATCTTTGAGCCACCCTGACCAGATTACAACTACAGCTGAACAAGAAGTGGAAATTGACGATAAAAAGGATATTCCTTGTGATACTTCTACGAAAATATCAGAAACTGCACCACTTAGGCCCAAGAAAAGTCAGGCAAACGCTGAGCAATCAGAGACCAAGAGATATTCTACAGTTTCAGATGCCACCCTAAGACAATCTATATTCTCAGATGGCATGCAATCAATAAGCTCAGATGCCACACCGAGACAGTCTCTGATCCTTGATGCCACTTCTGCTCTTTCTAGCACTGCTGCTGCTTCCTCCGATGGAACAATAACCAGCCCTAGGGCATCCATAAGTGGCAGAGGTATTGTTCAATATGGGTTTTATGTACACTCAGTAACCAGAAGGGGATTTTTTAGATGATATATTATTCTGTATATATAGTCACTGTATGGGGCATGTGGTTGATAGTACTTCCTCTCATATTACATGCACATGTGTACCTGGCCCTAGTAGCCCTGGCTCTCTGATCACACACCTATTTGTTATGTGTACATTTTACAGACTCACTTCAGGAGGTCGAAGAGAGGTCAATGGAGGCAGATCGAGAGACACAGAAACCAAATCCACCATTCCCAAAGGAGAAATCTCGCTTGCGAAGAAAGTTGTCATTTTTTCGAAGCAAATCTCGAAGCAACTCACCACAATCCTTTGTATGGAAAGTTCCACGGGAAGACATCATAAAGCCAGTGTGGAGGCACCTGGACCAGTACACCATTACTAGGCAGGGGAAAATTGAACTGGATGTTAGTCCTGGAAAGTACAACCCCAAACTCTCCTTTTTGCTGTACCCCAACGGGCTATTTCAAGATTCCGAGAAAGCTGTCACGATGTGTGTTCGAATTATGACCCCTGAAAAGTGTCCCCCCCTACCACCATCTTCTGAGATACGTCTGTCGTTGGTTGTATGGGACGGAGAGTGTGGTGGGGTTGAGATGAAAAGAGTGACGATCACTGAGAAACTGAGCATGAGTGTGTTCTATGTCTACAAAGTTATATCCCATGATCAGCTCAAGGAATCTCAGAGCAAGAATTTTAATTTTGATATAGGTGTCTGTGTGCAGAGGGAGAGCTTTGTATGACTGCATTCTCAATCTTTCAACACAAGATATAACGTATATCCGTACATAGCTGCGTCGATTACGTCACCGCGAATTGCAATTATGCCCAAGGATAGCGATTACGCCTAGGGTAGTTAGCGCCATTATTTCACGCATGCGCATTGTGGAGGTGACTCTAGGTGGGGCTCGCTTTTGCTAGCTGAGTCGCAGCACTTGCAATGTCTGCTTTCAATCCGCAACTACAAGAACGTACTGACGAATTTCGCCGTCTCCTTTGCGATGTATCTCAGAAGCTAGTAGAGACTGAAGTGACGCAAATTGAGTACTTAAAATACATGCACACGGGCACAAAACGGACTGGAATCGATTTACTGATAGAGTTGGAAAAGCGAGGAGTGTTTTCTCCTACAGACACTGAGCCCTTAGTCAAGTTGCTGGAAGATATTAAACGACATGATATTGCAAAATATATAAGAGACGAGTACCAGACCAAATATCCCGACGAGAATGGTAAGAAAGGGGGTGTAAATTAACGTGTACATGTAAGGGGCAAAGCTGTATACCATTGCGTTCATATATTGAGCGTATGGTTTTAACAAACATGATGTATATATCTCCTTTTAGATGACAGACCTGTTAGAGCTAGTAGATCTGTCACCAGAAGTGCTTCCCTTCCTCCTCCACCTTCTCCGTATCTGGCGCACAGAAAACTTGAACGTTCAGTGACATTAACGGGTAACGTACCAGAGATATATGTCTCTCTCATTGGGGCTGATAGCCAGCCTCAGTTACAGGAAAGTAGTATCAACAACCACCATCCACCACTACCATCAGGTGACAATTGTTGCGATGGGTACACAGAGACCGAGCCTCCCCAGTCCCCACTTAGCATTACTAGTTTTACTACAAATGAAGATTCTAGGTACAACCTCCTATCACGTAGTCTACCATCAAGCACAGACTATCTCAACAGCAACAATGAAGATAACATCTTATCACGTAGTCTACCATCAAGCACAGACTATCTCCACAGCAACAATGGTGATGCTATACCCAGAGCCAAGCCCTCGGAAGTTGATAAAAGACCTAGCAGTTGGTCAGAAGGTGCAACAGTCCACATCACTGTGAATGTGTCCCCATCAAAAAGCTCTGAAACATTGCCTGAGACTATTGAACACAAGCATCACGAAACATCCTGTATTCCGAAGAAAGACAGCTATAAATCTCTCACTAATTCAACATCTAAATTGAGTGATGTATCTCTAAGTCCAGTGGCTGAAGGAGTGTCCACAAATGAAATGGAAACTGAGATCGATGGTGATGTATTGATGATGAAACCTTTAAGTGGGGCAGCATCAGATGATAATGAAATACCACCCCTTTCAGAGGTTGAGGCTATGAATAAGCCCAAAGCAGCTGAAAGTAAGATTCATAGACGTTTTAATGTTCACTTCATTCCTCTCCATTGTGACATGTATCATAATCATAACATGTCTCTCTCTTGCCACATGCACTCACTCTCTCTTTCTAGCTCTCTATAGATCCCTCTCTCTCTTTCCCCCCCCCCCCCCCCCCACACACACACATACATACACACAAGGGGCCTCAAAACATGTTTCCAAATTGAAGAGATTACCTTAAGGTAACTATTTTTTGCGGGTATTAAAGTTTGATCTTTCTGTGGATTTGCACCAGAACGCAAAATTTAATACTTGTTTAATTAGCCTCTCTGCTCATGCGCGCCGCCGAGGGTGGCTAAATTTGATACCAGTAAAATGCACAGAATCCTAAATCCGCAAAAAATGTACCTGCAAATAATTGTCACCTTAAGGTAGGCAGCAAATTTGGTTTACCAGGGAAGAGGTCAAAGTCTAAGAAATGTCAGGAACGAATTACCAAAATAATGTACATGAACCCTTGAAAAGAGCCGTTTGCTACAGTGTATATGGGAACACAGACATCACGAGTACTTAAAACAATACCAATTGATATTGAGTGCGGTGAGCTTAATCCATATGTTTCCCTTCGCCTCTACCCATTTGGTCTATTTGAGGACGAAAACAGAAGTATGACCCTGCTTTTAAATCCCATCGTCCCTGACAAGTGTCCACCTTTGCCTGAAGATGCCAATTTTAGCCTGTCCTGGGGAATATTTGCATTGGAAGCAGATGCAGAGAATTTACTAGAGCAGTCTAAAAAGCCTGTCAAAGTCCAATTTGTTCAAGGAATAGTATATGTACACACATTCTTTCCACATGCTCTACTTCAACAGCATAAATGTTAAGTGCATATTTTTAAGTACTGGCTACTCATGTCTCAAAGAATGGTCGAACACTGCACCAATAAATGTCCCCCAGTCATCTCATATCGTCGCAATGTCAGCTGTACAAGAAACAGGAACAGCAGAGCAAGTATCTTCTTTCACTACACAGCAGATGTACCCTGTGCCACGTACTTCATCCACTCAGTGTGTTAATCCTATGGGATGTGAAAGAAGTGATAGTGGCTGTGAGACCTGCTCAAGTGACTATCCCACGACACCTGACACAGGAGACATCTCAGCAGTTCAAATCGATAAAAAAATGTTTCTATTGCAAAATATAGCATGCCGCAGCCATATTCCGAAAACTGTCAGCAACTCCGGAACGCATGTCTAATTCTAGCAGTACTGTTGGGCTGGAGCAATACAATCCATCATTAAATGAAAACCCTGTCACTACCTCCCACCCTCTTTCACTACCACTGCAACAGGAGAAAGCTGAGAAACCAATGCACCGTCGTTCATATCACAGTATAAAACAACAGTCTCCTATTCTCCTTTGTGGGAAATCTTACCCACGTGGCGTGAAACTTAACACACACTTAACTTCTCTACAAAGTTCTAGCACTATGCAAGGCACAGGAGTTATAACTCCACCCAGTACACTAGCTCATCATGCACACACAATGGACAAGAGAGCACAGTCAGTAACTCGTCATTCCATAATGCCTCCAGCCTCAATGATGAAAGGTACCTTTGATGTATACGAGTGATGCCATGTCACCAGTTGCGGCACCTTGATGTGAGCGATGCGGTGTCGTTTGGGTATTTTTACTATAATTATAAGAACGCGCGTTCACTCAGTTGCTGGATAATTGACTTCAATGGCGCAAGGAGAGGAGGTCGCCATTGAATTAAAGCCACTGCAACTTTCGGATCGTGAAGGACATCTGGAAGCATTTCGCAAACTCATCTCTGACTTGTCTGAACACTTGCGCCCAGAAGAAGTCGAAAGATGCTCTTTCCTTCGTGGCCTTCCGCCAGATCGCACCCAAACGGCGCTTGATACCCTTAGCTACCTCATGAAAATAGGAGAATTTTCACACACCAACGTGGAGCCACTTGTCAGCCTACTGAAAGACGTGAAGAGACACGACCTCGTGAATACCCTCGTGGAACCGTACAAGAAAGAGCACCCAGGTAGTATTAAAGAATAGAGTATCATCCTGCCTGAATTCCGTGACTTCAACTTAACACTATTATACTTTGTGGTGAAATCCATTATAGGTTGTCATAATAACTTAGTGTGAAGGCCTATAACTAGCCTGGCAAGCCAGTGGTATTTTTCTGTGTGTGTGTGTGTGTGGAAAAAATTATGGCTGGCTTATGAGACTACTGTATAGCTAACATTGTCTGCCTGGATGCATGCACAGTGGATGTGTACATGGCAGACATATATGTGAGTAGTACATATACTCCATCCTGAATTGCAAGCAGTGCAGAACAATAGTCACTACAGTTCCCATTTCTTTTCTCAGGGGACTATGCCTCGAGGTTAAAGTTCATAACTATTATGATAGTTAATGTAGGTGTGGTATTTTATGGGATGTTTGTTTATATATGGCTGTTGTTTCTTTCAGGTCTGTCTTGTTCACTTCCAGTTCATTCCAATGTTCCAAGAATGCCGCTTAAAGAACGGTTGAACACTGCACCAATAAATATCCCTCAGTCTCATATCGTTGTATCATCAGCTGTACAAGAAACAGGAGCAGCAGAGCAAGTATCTTCTTTCACTACACAACATATGTACTCTGTGCCACCCACTCAGTGTGTTAACCCCATGGGATGTGAGATGGGTGATATGGCTGTGGAACCTGCTCAAGTGACATCTATGACTATCTCACGAGAGCTGAATCAACCTGACACAGGAGATATCTCAGCAGTTCAAATGCAGAAAACAAATGTTTCTCTTGCAAAACACGGCATGCCACGGCCATATTCTGAAAAACTGTCAGCAACTCCGGAACGCATGTCTAATTCTAGCAGTACTGTTGAATTAGAGCAATATAATCCATCATTAAATGAAAACCCTGGCGCTACCTCCCACCCTCTTTCATTGCCACTGCAACAGGAGAAAGCTGAGAAACCTATGATTCCAACCCACCGTCGTTCATATCACAATGTGAAACAACAGACTCCTATTCTCCCTCGTGCCAACTCTTACCCACGCAGCGTAAAACTTAACACACACTTAATTTCTCTACATAGTTCTAGCACTATGCAAGGTACAGGAGTTATAACTCCACCCAGTACATTAGCTCATCATGCACACACAATGGACAAGAGAGCACAGTCAGTAACTCGTCGTTCCATAACGCCTCCAGCCTCAACGATAAAACGCACTTCAGCCCCTGTGGTCTTCAAACGTGGCTCTTCTGGTTTTGAAAATCACTCCCTGCCTCGTGGGTTCCATCCCTCATCTCATGCATCAGGAAGTGACCTTGAGCACAGCCGGCCTAGTTCATGTGAGCTCCTAGACAACGTATACACAGACCAACAGAATGAAGAATACTCCCCTAATGGAGTGTTTCCAAACTCTCACCCATTTAGTGCTTCTTCACAAGCAGAAGGTATATAAATTTTAAATGTGCAGATATACATATCACTGGCGTATATAAGAAGCAGGGGGGCTGGGGGCTGTAGCCCCATGTTTATGGAAAAGACCACACATCCCAATTACTGATAGCTGTCTAATAATATGGGTCCATTTTAAGTATACATGTATAATTTCCTATATTTGTCTCGGGATGCACCAGAATTGATTTTAGAGCATACAAATAACAAAAATGTCCTGGGGGAGTATGCCCCCAGACCCCCTAGCCTCAGTAAGTACATGTAGGTTGGGCCACTACAAGGTCAGCCTCCCATCCAAAAGCATCTTCTTACGTCCCTGCATATCACTGCTGTATGTGATCACTTTGCAAGTTAGAGAGAGTTCTATGTTTTATAATGGGCCATTAGTGCAATTTGCTTCTCCTGAGAAGTGAGGAGTGAACTGAGAAGTAGAAGCCCAAATTTCACTACTGGGCCACCATAATGTTTACCTAATGCAGCCATGCACAATAATTGAAATGTGCTAATCTGGCCTTTGATTGTCTATATACAGCAAATCCTTGTGCAGGTAGTGAGCACTTCGAAATTGGTGCTTCATGTGATCACAGTATGTTGTTTCGCAAGAGAGCTGGGTCTAAGAAGAGATTATTCAGCAAATTTCGTCCATTTCGAAACCGTTCTTCGTCCAAGTCCAGCATTTTGTGGTCAGTCAAAAGAGAGAAACTAAACGAAGCCATATACAAACCCAGGAAGGAGAAGCTCTTCAAGTGCCCACACATACTAGAGCTGGAAAATGCTGGTAAATATGCACCAAGATTAACCTTTTACCTTCATCCCTATGGTTACGAAGAGGATGCAGGGACTAATTTAACCCTAGTCATTGAATTATCTGCCTCTGTAAAAAGTAACATTCCAAGTTCAGCTAATATTCATATAGAAGTCATGGCTTGTGAGTCCAAAGAAGGATTGAAGTTGAATGAGGTTGTATTAGAGTGTTCGGCTAACTGCAGGATTTTACGTAATAAGGAATTTCTAAGCCATGACCAACTCAAGAAACTGGAGTGTGACAGTATTGATCTCCAGGCCTCTGCTCATTATATTCATCCCTCATCTCAAGCATTAAGGAGTGACCTTGAGCACAGCTGGCCCAGTTCATGCGATATCCTTGACAACGTATACACAGACCAACAGAATGAAGAATATTCCCCTAATGGAGTGTTTCCAAACTCTCACCCATTTAGTGCTTCTTCACAAGCAGGTATATTTTATGCATGCCTTCTGAAGGAATGTACAGTAAAAGGCAGACCATATAGGATGTGTAGTGCATCTATATGGTGGGAGCAACAGAATCTGCTTGATTCATTTTGTAAATAGCATGCATGCCCTCCACGTAACACAAATCATCCATGTGCCTCTAGAGTTATATGTTATACACCTAACATAGTCATGCATAGGTGCTGTATCATGATCAGGTATCCTATGCATTCTCTATAGCAATGTGCATACAACTATACCTTGTTCTCCTGCTCTCTTTTTCACATTACTATCCATACATACCGTTATAGCTACATACAGAGAAGAGTATGAATAACTATATTGGTGCAGGATTACTATCTGCCTGTGCATTTTTGGTATATAGGTCTTTTTAATGGGACAGATATATTACAGAAAGATTGTCTTAGCAATAGTCATGATACTCAAGCTTTGGTACATACTCCTATTGATCCAAAAAACACAATGGAGTATATTCCTTCATGGTTTCATCCAGTGGCTACGCTACGATATTGCACTCATGATGGTAGAATTTATCAAGATGAACACAATGACTTTGGCCTGGAGATTCCACCAGGAGCAATTCCTGAGGGAATGAGCATTTCCATTGATATTGGTGTGGCTCTGTATGGTCCATTTCAGTATCCAGAAGGTCTGAGATCTGTTTCTCCTGTGTTCTGGGTTTGTGTTCGTGACCAGAATTTTTTCCAGTTTTTGAAACCTGTCAAGGTCACAATCCCTCATTTCCTCAATCTTAAGAATACTAATGACCTTGACAGTCTAAGCCTTACCTTTCTGAAAGGGAATCATGAATTGAACACAGAAAAAATGTTTCAGTTCAAGCAAGTAGAAGGGGATGTGCTTATTGAACCTCTTAAGAAGTATGGTGTTGTCCAAGTAACTCACTTCTGCTCTCTGTGCATCTCCAGCAAATACACTAAGGAACTTGTTCACAAAGCGCTGTTCTGTATTTCTGCTCTGACTCCTTCATCTATTACTGCGACAGATTCTGCTCACTTTTTCATTACTTTCCTACTGAGTACATGTCTTCGTGCAATGGAAGGGCAAATTAATAAAGATCCTGCAATACAAGGACACAAAAGACAAACAGAGCATTTTCAATTCAGTGACTTCAAAGCATTGGAAATAGTTCTGCCACAATCATTACCTGACCACTGGGAAGTTGGAGTGATGTTCAGGAACAAGGTTTGCTACAAATTTTGTATACATCTTCATGAGATGAAAGTATTTTTCCATAGATTTTAGTGAGTGATATTGACTTCTTCGATAAGACTCCAGAAGAACTCAAGCTGATGGAAGAAAATGGAATGTACCCTCCAAGATTCCGTGTGGCCATCACATGTGGCATCTCAACAGCCAGACGACATCTAGCTAGAATTGAATTTAAAGGAGCTGTAAATAGTTTAGAGTTCCACTTACCTCTTAATCCATCTACAAGTAAGTGAATATGATTAGTAGGTGTAATAAAGATGTGTGTAAAACAGTCAGCAATGTATTGCAGGATTTGTGTGTTTCATCCAGACCATAAAAGCTGTGATTATCATTGGTCTTAGACCCTCTCATTAATTTATCATTTGAAAGTGAGATTTTGATATATCACTTTTACAGGCTCCACTATTTCATCCCACTTCTATTCAACTGGTGATGTTGAAAATAGGCCATTAGGTAATAAGCTAATTGACATTATTGTACTATAATAATCTATCAATGTATATATAAATCAAAGGAATTGAGGACCTTTTTGATGTAACTACTACACTCAGTGATGTTGCTGATAGATGGAAGTATATTGGACTGGCTCTAAGACTGTACAATCCTGATCTTAAAAAAATTGAGGCCAGAGGAAAATCAGTTACTGATTGCCTTACAGACATGTTGGAGCAGTGGCTGAACCAGAATTATGATGTAGGCAAATATGGGAGGCCATCATGGCAGATGTTAGAGAATGCTGTTAGAGTCAAAGCAGGAGGAAATAATCCTGCTATTGCTGATAAAATATATCACACAGTACAGTAGTACTGTGTATATAGGGATTGCTATGGTCTATCCCCATTGAAAACCATATGTATAAGGAGTTTGTTCATTTTCACTTTCATTTTGAAGTTAATTGATTTACTTTTAATGATATCAAGGTGAAGAATGTGTAAAAAATAACCAGTATACTAAATATAATTAACCTCCGCGCATGCGCTCTACTAGCGCATGGGCTCTACTAAAGTCTATTTGACTTCACCTGGACCCTCGAATTTTGGCAATAACTTCATTATTTTTCACCCAATTTCAAAATAAAGAGTACCATTGGATTCCTCGCGTTTTGCCGCGTCTAGTGATAGGTCTCACTAAATCTGAATCCCTACAGTTCCGAAGATAGCTGTATGTCCCATAAGGAAAGTATAGAGATGCCATTGACCGCGAGGAATGTAGTGCGCGTGACCTCAACCATACGCGCCGTTTACGCGCGAAGGCTTCTTACGTGCTCGAAGCGTTTGCTAGTGTGAAAAGCAGCAAGAAAAAGGGGCTACCCGGGATTCTCAGGTTAGTAATGCTAGCTAGGCTCCCACGATACTAGCTGGGTGCCCATATTTTCAATGAGATGTAGCGTAGCAGTCAAAACGGTACAAGTGAACTATGACACCATGGATCAACACGCTTCCTGCGTCATGACTCATCTTTAGCCACTTATCCCTAGTCTTCGGCCTAACCAAGCCCATAGTACCCGAAAAAACGCACTTCTCGTATCATTCAGCACTGCTGCGTGGTTTCCCTCCAGTTACCTGCGCATACCACTACCCGCAAACATGCAGGAAGTTGTCAAAATGACGCGCGCCTGCGTAACACTAAAACCTCAGCTACTTCCGGGGCCCAGGTGAACGCGAATAGACTTTAGCCATTATTATCTTCATTATAATATTTATATTTTAACCTCCTGATTATTGCCTCACAGAACGCAGCACGCGCATTCCTTGCATGTTTAGTATAGTTCTAATGTATTAAACAGGAGTATCTTAGCCTGGCAGTGCATTTTTAGCATTCATTTGCCGATGGAGCCAGACTTCGATCATTCTCCCACACCACCCGAGCCGATGGCGTGCAGCGAGCCACCGCCCGTAAACAGGGACGACATTTTCAAAGAACTGCTCTTGAAACTGTCGCACAAAATGAGCCAAGACAACTCTCACGACCTTTCCTTTATGGCCGAAAGTGGTTTGCCAGGAACGACCACGCCATTAGAAGTTGTCATTGAGCTACAGAAACAGGGCGTGTTCTCGCCGCGTTCATGTGCCAACTTAGAAGGGCATCTGCGCACGATTAATCGATGTGACCTTGCCGACATTGTGCGGCAGTACATGGACGCATACCCCGTTACAGAACCGTCACCTTCAGGAAAACGTGAGTCAAGTTTTGTGTATTATGCTTGTAAGTAACAAGTGACTTGTATACGTATGTGCATATTTATAACACAGTCCAAGTATTCCAATGAGGAGGATCGCAACTGATCCACCATCCCTATTCCAGCACCAAATATCAGCACATGAGGCCGGCACTACAGCACCTGAGGGGGAATTCAGCCCTCAAGTACAGCAAGAACAGAACATGGAGGGCAATTCAGTGCTGCATGTGTCTGCTGGGAGATTATCAACTAGGCAAGTGATGAGCACACCAAAACACAAATATTTACCGTCTCAAGTTTCAAGCCCTGGAGATTACGTAGATGCACCCAATCTTGCTCCTGGGATGCCTATTGATCACCCAACTGATGACCCTCTTATAATGAGAACTCCATTACGTAGACACAAAAAAACTCCGAGTTATGATCAATCAATGAAGACTTTTTCACAGGGAGAGCAAAGTTACATTTCCTGTGGTAGCTTTAATCCAAGCTCCTATCCTAGCTCACAAGGTAGCCATGAATTCTACAAACAATCTTCTAGATCAGCGATCATTAGTCGAGAGGGGAGTTTTGGCTCACTCTACTCATCTTCATCTCAACAAAACAGTTCAGTAAAAGTTGCAGCATCTCAAATCGCACACATGGCAATTGATCTAGTTACTAACTTATCACAAGAGCGCGAATGGTACAAATCAACTTCAAGCTATTCCCTTTCCTCCATGTCTAGCTCTGCAAAAGCACGTATACATTCTGAAACAAGCTCTCTCTGTTCCGAGTCTGAAGGTGTTAACTCAAAGCCTTGGAACAAAAAGAAACAGAGCCGGAGCTTTCATGGAAATCATTCTTCACGTGCTCTACCTAGTGTTAAGCACAGACCAAGTGCCCCTGCTCATTATCGAGACAAATTTGGTACACGTGGTTTACAACATCAATCTTTGAGTCAACCTGACCAGATTACAACTACAGCTGAACAAGAAGTGGAAATTGACGATAAAAAGGATATTCCTTGTGATACTTCTACAAAAATATCAGAAACTGCACCACTTAGGCCCAAGAAAAGTCAGGCAAACGCTGAGCAATCAGAGACCAAGAGATATTCTACAATTTCAGATGCCACCCTAAGACAATCTGTATTCTCAGACGGCATGCAATCAGTAAGCTCAGATGCCACACCGAGACAGTCTCTGATCCTTGATGCCACTTCTGCTCTTTCTAGCACTGCTGCTGCTTCCTCCGATGGAACAATAACCAGCCCTAGGACATCCATAAGTGGCAGAGGTATTGTTCAATATGGGTGTTATGTACACTCAGTAACCAGAAGGGGATTTTTTAGATGATATATATCTGTATATATAGTCACTGTATGGGGCATGTGGTTGATAGTACTTCCTCTCATATTACATGCACATGTGTACCTGGCCCTAGTAGCCCTGGCTCTCTGATCACACACCTATTTGTTATGTGTACATTTTACAGACTCACTTCAGGAGGTCGAAGAGAGGTCAATGGAGGCAGATCGAGAGACACAGAAACCAAATCCACCATTCCCGAAGGAGAAATCTCTCTTGCGAAGAAAGTTGTCGTTTTTTCGAAACAAATCTCGAAGCAACTCACCACAATCCTTTGTGTGGAAAGTTTCACGGGAGGACATCATAAAGCCAGTGTGGAGGCACCTGGACCAGTACACCATTACTAGGCAGGGGAAAATTGAACTGGATGTTAGTCCTGGAAAGTACAACCCCAAACTCTCCTTTTTGCTGTACCCCAACGGGCTATTTCAAGATTCTGAGAAAGCTGTCACGATGTGTGTTCGAATCATGACCCCTGAAAAGTGTCCCCCCCTACCACCGTCTTCTGAGATACGTCTGTCGTTGGTTGTATGGGACGGAGAGTGTGGTGGGGTTGAGATGAAACGAGTGACAATCACTGAGAAACTGAGTATGAGTGTGTTCTATGTCTACAAAGTTATAACCCATGATCAACTCAAGGAATCTCAGAGCAAGAACTTTAATTTTGATATAGGCATCTGTGTGCAGAGGGAGAGCTTTGTATGACTGTTTGCAATCTTTCAGTACAAGACATAATGCCAGTGTCGATTACGTCACCGCGAATTACAAGGTATCCGCATCAGATAATATATAGCGCATGTGATGCTGAAGGCGCGCGCAATTTAGATGCGCCGATTATTTCACGCATGCGCATTGTGAAGGTGAATCTAGGTGGGCTCGCTTCCGAGTTACAATGTCTGTCACCGCCGCTTTCAATCCGCTACTACAAGAACGAACTGACGAATTTCGCCGTCTCCTTTGCGACGTATCTCAGAAGCTAGTGGAGACTGAAGTGACGCAAATTGAGTACTTAAAGTATATATACACGGGCACAAAACGGACTGGAATCGAGTTACTGATAGAGTTAGAAAAGCGAGGGGTGTTTTGTCCTACAAGCACTGAGCCCTTAGTCAAGTTGCTGGAAGATATCAAACGACACGATATTGCAAAACATATAAGAGACGAGTACCAGACCAAATATCCCGACCAGAATGGTAAGAAAGGGGCGTAAGGGAACGTGGGCATGAATAATTATAGGGGCCGAGCTATACCACTGAGGTGTTTATATACTATTTTAACAAACACGATATCTCTCTCATTTTAGATAACGGACCTGTTAGTATACCTATCACCAGAACTGCTTCCCTTCCTACTCCACGGCCTCCATATCTGGTGCAGATGAAACGTTCGGCGACATTAACGGGTGATGTCCCGGATATACGTGTTTCTCTCATTGAGGCTAAGAGCCAACCTCAGTTACGTGGAAGTACAAATAGCAGTATTAAAAACTACCATCCATCAAGTGACATTTGTTGTGATGGGCCTCCCCAGTCCCCATTCAGCGTTACTAGTTCTAGTACAAATGAAGATACTAGGTACAACATCTTATCACGTAGTCTATCATCAAGCACAGACTATCTCAACAGCAACTATGGTGATGTTATACCTAGACCTGAAGTTGATAAATCAGAAAGATCCAGCAGTTGGTCAGAAGGTGCAAGAATCCACAATGTTTCCCCATCAAAAAGCTCCGAAACATTACCTGAGGCTAGGAATCACAAACCATCCTGTATTCCCAAGAAAAACGGTTATAAATGTACATCGCCATCTAAATCGAGTGATGTATCTCTAAGTCCAGTAGCTGAAAGAGTGTACATAGCTGAAATTAATAATGGTGATGGATTGGTGATGAAAGCTTTAAGTGAGGAAGTGTCAGATAAAGGTGAGAATAGGGAAGTACCACCCCTTTCAGAGGTCAAAGTCATAAATAAGCCAAAAGCAGCTGAATGTCAGATTCATAGAGGAATTAATGTTCACTTCATTCCTCTCCATTGTGATATCTATCATAATCATAACATGTCTCTCTCTCGCCACATGCACTCATTCTCTCTTTAGATCCCTCTCTCTCACACCCACACTCACACATACATACATACACACAAGGGACCTCAAAACATGCTTCCAAATTGAAGAGATTGGGTAGCAAATTTGGCTTACCAGGGAAGAAGTCAAGCACTAAGAAACATCAGGAACGGATTACCAAATGTACATGGACCATTGAAAAGAACAGTCTGCTACAGTTTATATGGGAACACAGACATCACGAGTATTTAAAACATTCAGACCCAATACCAATTGATATTGAGTGTGGTGAGCTTAATCCATATATTTCCCTCCGTCTCTACCCTTTTGGTCTATTTGAGGACAAAAATAGGAGTATGACCCTGCTTTTAAATCCCATCATCCCCGACAAGTGTCCACCTCTGCCTGAAGATGCCAATTTTCGCCTGTCCTGGGGAATATTTACATTGGAAGCAGATGCAGAGAATTTACTAGAGCAGTCCAAAAAGCCTGTCAAAGCCCAGTTTGTTCAAGGAGTAGTATATGTACACAAATTCTTTCCACATGCTCTACTTCAAGAGCATAAATGTGAAGAGCTAAAGATATGTATATATTTAAGTACTTGCTACTCATGTCCTAATACACATACAGTTACAGGTACAAACATGTAGCATTGAGTAAACATGATCGAAACTGAAATGAATCTTGTAACTTCATGTTTTCCTTTATATAATGTCTCATTATGGCTATACCTTTTACTGGTGTGTCTATCACATGCTGAAGTGTTGTTCGCATATAATAATTATATTAATTTTTAGCTTCTTGCTAGCCCTACATTACTGTGCATATATACTGATACAAAGACAATTGTCAATACAGTTGATGCATCATAAGAAAAACATCATCCTGAGTGCCATAGGAAACACAGTATATGTACTAGATGAATGGGAGCAACCCTTGCTGCCTAGTTGTACAGTTGTAAAATAAACATTGCTCACAAGCGCATGACGATGAAATCTCAAAACAAAAAGGATACATTACATGCATTTGGTGAAAGGTGGACACGACACACAAACTTTTCCAGCAGTATGACTAAGTGAGCTTGCTCCCATTCACCCAATCAACAGACCTACACAGCTCATATAGGGTCATACATGAGAGGAAAGAACTGTCCCTCCAACCTTTGACCTGGAGGTATTACTGGGACTCCACTCAACAGAGGTTGCTCAGAATCAGAAAACACACCATCTACAATATAGTTGACAACTGCAGCTCTGCGAGGAGAGATGGCCTTTGATAGTTGGTGATTGCTAATAACTTAACAAAGAGTAAATTACTTAACTATAGAGCTATGGTGCAATGATGCACATAATAATTATCATGAAGATAGGAATTAATATTAGGCAGGAAGGCATTAAAACTTCATTAGGACACACTTTTGGCTCTATAGTAACTCATGCACCTACTGCTTTTAGTTTTACGGTATTATAGTCCTATAGAATTACAAGATGTTCTGTTGCAGTATCGTCACTAACTGACTTGTTGGCACATGATCCATGTACTGTCAAGGGATGATGGAAGCTGGCCTCTCCTCTCTTCAAATTGCCACTGGTTTCAAATTGTCTCTATCTTTATTTGTCAGTACAGAGTGGATTGATTCCATGTCTCCAAAGGAGGCATCAGTAATTGATAGGGGCATACCCTCACGATGCCACCTAAACATAAGGCAGCAATTCACATGTATACATGTGAATTGCCATTTGTAATGTACAAAGAGAAGGCTGAGAAGATATACTCTAACATATGAGCTGAGTTGTACCAGTTTTACAAGTTCTTTCAGTTACTCTAACTCAACAGGTAAATAACTAATATCAGGATTTCTATCAAGGTCTAAATGACGGAGAGTTTCAAAAATACAAGGGACTATAGTGCATGGAACAATCTCAACTTGGACACTCTTCAAGTAAGGCTTATTGAAGTGATCAAGAATTACACTTCAAATAACAAATGGATGGGTGTCTAGAGGCGAAAAAGGTGCATAGCTACCTGTGTGATCCTGGTATAAAGCCCTCCCCTATCTCCTATCTGATCTTTCAGAGCAATGTGAACCTGTTGGACAGGAATGTATTACACATATATCATTATATGAAGAACATACTGCAATATGCATTGTCCTAGTCCAATATGAGCATGTAGTCTTGATGCCTGTTAAGAGTTTATTCTCCATTAGCTTCATTTTAAAAGTATCAAATTGTACAACATACCAAACACCTCCATGGTGTGGAGGCTTAGCAAATAGCTGATTGTGCCAGAATCAGAGACAATATGGTTGTCAAGAAGGATTTACAAGCTGTGCTGCAGGAAATAATATAGAAAAGCAGATATTAGTGTGCATTATTTGAACTGTAAATGTAGAAAGTTTGATGCAATTGCACGTACCACAATCAGAGGTAGGAAGCAGAGGTCATGAAATGCGGGAAGATTGCAGGAAAGCTGTGACAATGTTAGACCCCTGAAAAGTGTTCCCCTCCTAATACCATCTACATCTGTTGTTAGTTGTATGGGATGGAGAAAGTGGTGGGGTTGAGATGAAATGAGTGACAATTACTGAGAAACTAGCTAGTATGGGTGTGTTCTATGTATATCCCATGATCAGCTCAAGGAATCTCAGAGCAAGAGCTTTAATTTTGATATAGGTATCTGTGTACAGAGGGAGAGCTTTGTATGACTGTTTTGCATTCTTCAATCTCTCAGCACAAGACACATAATAGCTCTGTTATGTCACTGCAAATTACAGTAGGCGATTATTTCACGCATGCGCAATGTGAAGGTGAATCTAGGTGGCTCGCTTTGCTTCAGAGTTACAATGTCTGTCGCCGCCGCTTTCAATCCGCAACTACAAGAACGCACTGACGAATTTCGCCGTCTCCTTTGCGACTTATCTCAGAAGCTAATGGAGACTGAAGTGACGCAAATTGAGTACTTAAAATACATGCACACGGGCACAAAACGGACTGGAATCGATTTACTGATAGAGTTGGAAAAGCGGGGGGTGTTTTCTCCTACAGACACTGAGCCCTTAGTCAAGTTGCTGGAAGATATCAAACGACACGATATTGCAAAATATATAAGAGACGAGTACCAGACCAAATATCCCGACGAGAATGGTAAGAAAGGGGCGTAAATTAACGTGTACGTGTAAGGGGCAGAAATATATACCATTGCGTTCATATGCTAATTGAGGGTACGGTTTTAACAAACATGATGTTTATATCTCCTTTTAGATGACAGACCTGTTAGACCTAGTAGACCTATCACCAGAACTGCTTCCCTTCCTCCTCCACCATCTCCATATCTGGTGCACAGAAAACTTGAACGTTCAGTGACATTAACGGGTATCGTACCAGAGATATATGTCTCTCTCATTGGGGCTGATAGCCAGCCTCAGTTACAGGAAAATAGTATCAACAACCACCATCCATCACTATCATCAGGTGACATTTGTTGTGATGGATACACAGAGAACGAGCCTCCTCAGTCCCCACTTAGCATTTTTAGTACAAATGAAGATTCTAGGTACAACCTCCTATCGCGTAGTCTACCATCAAGCACAGACTATCTCAACAGCAACAATGAAGATAACATCTTATCACGTAGTCTACCATCAAGCACAGACTATCTCCACAGCAACAACGGTGATGCTATACCCAGAGCCAAGCCCTCGGAAGTTGATAAAAGACCTAGCAGTTGGTCAGAAGGTGCAACAGTCCACATCACTGTCAATGTGTCCCCATCAAAAAGCTCTGAAACATTGCCTGAGACTATTGAACACAAGCATCACGAAACATCCTGTATTCCGAAGAAAGACAGCTATAAATCTCTCTCTAATTCAACATCTAAATTGAGTGATGTATCTCTAAGTCCAGTAGCTGAAGGAGTGTCCACAAATGAAATGGAAACTGAGATCGATGGTGATGTATTGATGATGAAACCTTTAAGTGGGGCAGCATCAGATGATAATGAAATGCCACCCCTTTCAGAGCTTGAGATTATGAATAAGCCCAAAGCAGCTGAAAGTAAGATTCATAGACGTTTTAATGTTCACTTCATTCCTCTCCATTGTGACATGTATCATAATCATAACATGTCTCTCTCTTACCACATGCACTCACCTCTCTCACCACATGCACTCACTCTCTCTTTTCTAGCTCTCTTTAGATCCCTCTCTCTCTCTTCCCCACACCCCCACACACATACATACACACAAGGGGCCTCAAAACATGTTTCCAAATTGAAGAGATTGGGCAGCAAATTTGGTTTACAAGGGAAGAGGTCAAAGTCTAAGAAGTGTCAGGAACGAATTACCAACTGTACATGGACCGTTGAAAAGAGCCGTTTCCTACAGTGTATATGGGAACACAGACATCACGAGTATTTAAAACATTCAGAGCCGATACCAATTGATATTGAGTGTGGTGAGCTTAATCCATATGTTTCCCTTCGCCTCTACCCATTTGGTCTATTTGAGGACGAAAACAAGAGTATGACCCTGCTTTTAAATCCCATCGTCCCTGACAAGTGTCCACCTCTGTCTGAAGATGCCAATTTTACCCTGTCCTGGAGAATATTTGCATTGGAAGCAGATGCAGAAAATTTACTAGAGCAGTCCAAAAAGCCTGTCAAAGTCCAATTTGTTCAAGGAATAGTATATGTACACAAATTCTTTCCACATGCTCTACTTCAACAGCATAAATGTGAAGAGCTAAAGATATGTATAGTTCTAAGTACTGGCTACTCATGCCTTAATACACATACAGTTATGAGTACATGCATGTAGCATTGCATTATTGCATCTTGTGAGTGAACCTGAAACTAAAAACTAATCTATACTTATAATTTTCTGTTTACTTGTGTGTCTATTACATGATGCAGCAATGTTATTAGATGCATATATCTTCTTGCTCTAGCTATTAATCTTCTTGCTGTAGCTATTAATTTCATGTACTGATACAAAGAGAATTGTTTCAATACAGTGATGTGTCATAGGAAACACATTCTGTGTATCATAGCAGACATAGTATATACAAGATGAATGCTCAGCATGTGAGTGAGTGGGAGTGTTGTACAGCTGTAAAATAAACATTGCCCACAAGCTCATGACGATGAAATTTCAAACAATACATGTAAAAAGCTCACCTAGTCAATGTGTCGTGTCTGTCTAAGGATATTTAGTATTTAGTGACAGACAGACAGACACGACACATTGACTAGGTGGGCTAGTTCCTATTAACAGTCTTACACTGCAAAAACATGATGGTCATTTTAACATAAAATGTTGTTATCTCAGTTGCATGTGTAGTCAATCATTCATGTAAATGACAATTTAATGGCTGTTGGACATATTTTAAGAGGAGAGCCAACAAGGCACATACCATAGACCCACAGAGAGTATATATTTCAATCTGATGTGACTCAAGGATATCATGTAGGAAATGTGAGGTCCTATTATGTAATTACTCAGACAGCAAATTATGGTGATGGTTTTACAGGTTGAATGATTACATGTGCTCTTGCAACTGAGATAACATACCATAGACCCACAGAGAGTATATATTTCAATCTGATATGACTCAAGGATATCATGTAGGAAATGTGAGGTCCGATTATGTAATTACTCAGACAGCAAATTATGGTGATGGTTTTACAGGTTGAATGATTACATGTGCTCTTGCAACTGAGATAACAATACATCTTTGTCCAACAGCCAGTAAATTGTCATTTAGATGAATGAGTGACTACACATGCAACTCAGTTAACAACAAGAGCACGTGTAATCATTTAACCTGTAAAACCATCACCATAATTTGCTGTCTGAGTGATTATATAATCGGACCTCACATTTCCTACATGATATCCTTGAGTCATATCAGATTGAAATAGAAACATAATATATACTCTCTGTGGGTCTATGGTATGCCCCTTGTTGGCTCTCCTCTTAAAATTTGTCCAACAGCCATTAAATTGTCATTTACATGAATGAGTGCAACTGAGGTAACAACATTTCATGTTAAATTGACCATCATGTTTTTGCAGTGTACACAGCCCATATAGGGTCATAAATAAGAGGGAAGAACTGTCCTTCCAACCCTTGGCCTGGAGGTATTACTGCAACAGAGGTTGCTCCGAATCAGAAAACACACTGTCTGCGATATAGTTGACAACTGTAGCTCTGAAGGAGAATGAAGGTTAATGGTATGTTACTTCAACATATGAGCTGGGTGATATCAGTTTTACAGGTTTTCCAACTCAACAGGTAAATAACTAATATCAGGATTTCGGAGAGTTTCAAAAATATAAGGGACCATAGTGGAACATTCTCAACTTGGACACTCTTCAAGTCAGGCTTGTTGAAGTGATCAGGGATTACACTTCAAATCATAAAGGGATATACTTTCAGGGTGTCCAGAGGAGAGAAAGGTGTATTGTATATATATGTGTAGGGGGGGGGGGGGTTAAACCCCTCAATGTCGAGGGAACAAGAACACACCGAGGGGCTACCCTTCCCACCATGATCACGAATTCGATAACCCCTCAATGTCGAGGGAACAAGTACACACCGAGGGGCTACCCTTCCCACCATGATCACGAATTCGATTGTTGTCCAAGTCACGTATGTACGTCTAGCGTTCGTCGGCAACACACGACTCAGCACTTGAGTATCTGTCCCAGCCACGTACGTATATCTAGCAAACGTCGGCAACGTACACCAGAGGGGCTACCCTTCCCACCGTGAAGAGACGGAGTATCGATCACGTGTGTATGACTAGCAGTCCGAGAGCACCACCCAGAAGAACTTACCAGGGAAATAGAGAACCCTAGCTGTGGAGTTGACAAGCAGCAAGAGCGGGACAAGAACCCGCCATGTTAGCTACCTCGCATGTCAAACCTACCTATGAAAGTCTAGTTATAGAACGCATGCGCATTGTGAAGGTGACCTTAGGTGGGGCTCGCTTTTGCTTCTCCTCCAAGCTCTCAGCACTTGCAATGTCTGCTTCCAATCCGCAACTACAAGAACGTACTGACGAATTTCGCCGTCTCCTTTGCGATGTATCTCAGAAGCTAGTGGAGAATGAAGTGACGCAAATTGAGTACTTAAAGTACATGTACACGGGCACAAAACGGACTGGAATCGAGTTACTGATAGAGTTGGAAAATCGAGGGGTATTTTCTCCCACAAACACTGAGCCCTTGGTCAAGTTGCTGGAAGATATTAAACGACACGATATTGCAAAATATATAAGAGACGAGTACCAGACCAAATATCCAGACCAGAATGGTACGTAAGAAAGGGGCGTAAGGTAACGAATACATGTAAGGGGCAGAGCTACATTATACAATAAATTCTGTGTTGTTTATATGCTACTTTATAGTAATTGCATGAGCGTGTGGTTAACCACAATCCTCCACTACCATCAGGTGACATCTGTTGTGATGGGTGCACAGAGATGGAGCCTCCCCAGTCCCCTACTAGTTTTAGTACAAATGAAGATACTGGCAACCTCCAATCACGTAGCTATAGTCTACCATCAAGGACAGACGATCACAACAGCAACAATGGTGATGGTATACCCAGACCCAAGCCTTCAGAAGTTGATAAATCAAAAAGATCCAGCAGTTGGTCAATCACTGTGAATGTGTCCCCATCAAAAGGGTCTGAAACATTGCCTGTGACTATTAAAAAGAGGCATCACAAACCATCCTGTATTCCCAGCTATAAATCTCTCACTACCTCGCCATCTAAATTGAGTAATGCATCTCTAAGTCCAGTAGCTGAAGGAGTGTCCATAGATGAAATCAATAAAGGCAATGGATTGGTGATGGAAGCTTTAAGTGAGGAAGCATTAGATGATGAAGATGAGTATAGGGAAGTACCACCCATTTTAGAGGTCAAAGTCATGAATCCAAAAGCAGCTGAAAGTAAGATTCATAGAGGTATTAATGGCCATTTCTATTGTAATCATAGCATGTCTCTCTCTTGTCACATGCACTCACTCTCTCTTTAGATCCCTCTCACCCCCACACACATACATACACACAAGGGGCCTCAAAACATATTTCCAAATTGAAGAGATTGGGCAGCAAATTTGGTTTACCAGGGAAGAGGTCAAAGTCTAAGAAATGTCAGGAACGGATTACCAAATGTACATGGACCATTGAAAAGAACAGTTTGCTACACTGTATATGGGAACACAGACATCACGAGTATTTAAAACATTCAGAGCCAATACCAATTGATATTGAGAGCAGTGAGCTTAATCCGTATGTTTCCCTTCGCCTCTACCCATTTGGTCTATTTGAGGATGAAAATAGGAGTATGACCCTGCTTTTAAATCCCATCATCCCCGACCAGTGTCCACCTTTGCCTGAAGATGCCAAATTTAGCCTGTCCTGGGGAATATTTACATTGGAAGCCGATGCAGAGAATTTACTAGAGCAGTCCAAAAAGCCTGTCAAAGCCCAGTTTGTTCAAGGAGTAGTATATATACACAAATTCCTTCCACATGCTCTACTTCAAGAGCATAAATGCGAAGAGCTAAAGATATGCATATTTTTAAGTACTGGCTACTCATGTCCTAATACACATACAGTTATAAATGCATCTCATGAGTGAACATGAACAATCTTATAACTTCTCTGTACGTCTCATTATTTGCCATACTTATTTTTCTTTAGTTGTAGCTATGTCCATTACATGATGCTGCAAAGCCTTTTGCTCATTAGTATTTGTTAGCTATAAAAGCTCTTATATATATACATTTTATACTGATACAAAGATAATTGTCAATACATATACATAGGAAAAACATCATCTATGTGGCATTCCAAATACAGTATGTACTAGATGAATGGGAGCGAACTCACCCTACATGTACAGCTGTAAAATACACATCGTACACAAGTGCATAACGATGAAATCTCAAAACACTGGATGTAAAAAGTATATCTAGTTTTGGTGACAGACAGACATGACACACATGCAACATTTTCCAGCAGTATGACTAGGTGTGTTTGCTCCCACTCACCCAATTAACTGTCTCACACAGTCCATATAGGGTCATAGACGAGAGGGAAGAACTGTCCCTCCAACCTTTGACCTGGAGGTATTACTGGGACTCCACTCAACAGAGGTTGCTCAGAATCAGAAAAGACACCGTCTGCAATATAGTTGACAACTGTAGCTCTACAAGGAGACTCAGACATCTGTATACATATCATTTTTATGGTTTGACTGTTCCTCCGACACCGGCTTTCCGTTCACAAGATATTAAGAAGGTTGTTGTGGTGGGGGACGGAGGTGTTGGCAAAACGTTCATGCTGATAACTTACACTAAAGGCCAGTTTTCATGAAAATTCATGTCTTTCATTGTCTTTGTACTTTTACCTCTCACCTCTCCCTTCCTCCCTCCCTCCCTTCCTCCCTCTCTCCCTTAATCCCTCCATCCCTTTCTCCCACCCTCCCTCTCTTCCTCTCTGTGTGATTTTTCTCAGCATGGTAGTTCAGTAGAGGAAGGCCAATGGGTGCCGGACTTGGAGCTCCTCTGTAGCCTACTGTCTTTTGCAGTGGAATGCTGTGTTTAACATGTTAATTAACATCAGTGCGCGCGCGCGTCTAGGATAAACCTATATAGTTCACTCATCGCACCCATTTTTGTGCTACTTCTCTCAGCTTTGCCACAGTGCTAGTATGAGTGATATCTCGGCGGAACTGTTGGATACTCCTGTTAGCGACACTGATGTCGCCACTATTGCTGCTGAGTACCTTACGAGCTGGGAGGAACTGTCGCCATACCTGGGTCTGACAAAACAACATGAAACTGACATTCGTAAGGATTTCAAGGAGCCTAGCAACCAGAAACGCCAGGCTCTGCTCAAATGGAAGAAGATTAAAGGCAACGCAGCTACCTACCGAGCCTTCATCGCTGCAGCGACAGCCGTGTCCAACGAGGACCTGGTGGACAAAGTAAAAGCCATGTTAGGGACGACGGAAAAGCCCACAGGTAACACGACGTGACCTACGCCTTACCACCCAACTTCTAGGCGATATGTGTTGTATATAGCCTCTGTCCTAAACTGTAACCTTGCCCAGATTATTCGTTAGAGCCACAGTGTGAAGTAGGCGGGGCTGGTAGGCTAGACGTGCCCAGCCATATACAGCTTATATAGGCGTAAGGAAAATTACGTCTGGCAATTGGGTACCTGTACCGGTATGTGCGCTAGTTATGCACCACCAGTCAGTTAAAAATGGCAGCAAAATAAGTTAATAATTCCGTGTAACACATTCTCCCTACTGATTCACATCTTATAGAGTCTGGGCCACATGAGCAAGGGTTAGAGGACAACAAGTACAGGGCAAAACAAGCAGCAATGCAAGATTCTGAGGAAAATGCCAGGAAGAAATTTGCAAGATTCTTACTCCGTGCTAGCCATGCAGTTAATGGAAAAGGAACAAGTATATCTACCTGATTTAAAGTTGACCTGGATAGGTTATAAAGGAAAAATCAGTGAAGAGGCACATCAGGCTGGAGACATAAAGTCTTTCCTGATGGCCATAAGTGAAAGTCAAGGGCCCTATGCATATGGGTACCTTAGTGACCTGTTGGCTTTGTTTTATGAGGAAGGCAGTAAGAAACTTTTGGCAGAGTATGAAGAGGAATTGAAGCAGCTACTCGGTAATAGAGTGACCCCTATTCGGGTAAATGGAATGAAATTCAAAGTCAAGGTAGACAGAGAACGGGCTGACATTAACGAATCAGACTTTCGAAACACTCTTGCCAGGCTCTTTAAGTGCACAACTGAAGAATTTCTTTTGGAACACATCCGTAGTGGCTGTACAGAATTGACATACATCATTTCATCTAAGTTTGGTGAAAGTCTACAAACACATACAGTAGCGAGTGTGGAAGACTTCAAGAATGCCAGAATACTATGGCTTACCTTGGAAGGGTAAGTTCTGCAATTGGTGTTAGTTCCTCTGTACACCTAGACACGCAATTCCACAGCCGCATTCTGTGGAGTGCTAGCTCTGAGCAGACTCAGGAGAAAGAAGTGACTCTGATTAAGCAAGTAAGTGGTTATATAGGTTGGCACACTTTTCATGTGATTTTTCCACCATGTACATAGCTGGCCCCAAAGAAGATGCATTCTAAAACTACAACGTCTGCTTTCAATCTGCAACTACTGACGAATTTCGCCGTCTCCTTTGTGATGTATCTCGCAAGCTAGTGGAGACTGAAGTGACGCAAATTGAGTACTTAAAATACATGCACACAGGCACAAAATGGACTGGAATTGAGTTACTGATTGAGTTGGAAAAGCGAGTGGTGTTTTCTCCCACACACACTGAGCCCTTGGTCAAGTTGCTGGAAGATATCAAACGACACGATATTGCAAAATATATAAGAGACGAGTACCAGACCAAATATCCTGACCAGAATGGTAAGAATGGGGCGTAGCCTAAATATAAGGTAACATGTAGATCTACATGTATAATTATTGGGGTCTGAGCTATATACCATTGAATTGTTTATATGCTACCTTATACTAGCGCACAGTTTTAGCAAACATGGTGATCTATCTCCCTTTAGATAACAAGCCTATTAGTAGACCTGTTACCAGAACTGCTTCCCTTCCTCCTGTCAAGAAAGACAGCTATAAATCTCTCTCTAATTCAACATCTAAATTGAGTGATGTATCTCTAAGTCCAGTAGCTGAAGGAGTGTCCACAAATGAAATGGAAACTGAGATCGATGGTGATGGATTGATGATGAAACCTTTAAGTGGGGCAGCATCAGATGATAATGAAATACCACCCCTTTCAGAGCTTGAGATTATGAATAAGCCCAAAGCAGCTGAAAGTAAGATTCATAGACGTTTTAATGTTCACTTCATTCCTCTCCATTGTGACATGTATCATAATCATAACATGTCTCTCTCTCGCCACATGCACTCATCTCTCTCACCACATGCACTCTCTCTCTCTCTTCTAGCTCTCTTTAGATCCCTCTCTCTCTCTTCCCCACACCCCCACACACATACATACACACAAGGGGCCTCAAAACATGTTTCCAAAATGAAGAGATTGGGCAGCAAATTTGGTTTACCAGGAAAGAGGTCAAAGTCTAAGAAATGTCAGGAACGAATTACCAACTGTACATGGACCGTTGAAAAGAGCCGTTTCCTACAGTGTATATGGGAATCCAGACATCATGAGTATTTAAAACATTCAGAGCCGATACCAATTGATATTGAGTGTGGTGAGCTTAATCCGTATGTTTCCCTTCGCCTCTACCCATTTGGTCTATTTGAGGACGAAAACAGAAGTATGACCCTGCTTTTAAATCCCATCGTCCCCGACAAGTGTCCACCTCCATCTGAAGATGCCAACTTTACCCTGTCCTGGAGAATATTAGCATTGGAAGCCGATGCAGAGAATTTACTAGAGCAGTCCAAAAAGCCTGTCAAAGTCCAATTTGTTCAAGGAGTAGTATATGTACACAAATTCCTTCCACATGCTCTACTTCAACAGCATAAATGTGAAGAGCTAAAGATATGTATAGTTTTAAGTACTGGCTAGTCATGTCTTAATACACATACAGTTATAAGTACATATGTGTAGCATTGCACCTTAGGAGTGAACATGAAACTGAAACTAATCTTTTCCTTTGCATACAATGTCTCATTATGGCCATAAATTTTCTGTGTCTATGCATTAGATACATATAGGTTCTTGCTCTATCATGTACTGATATTGTGTGATGTGTCATTGGAAGCGTCATCTAAATCTTATCGTGTATACGTGTAGGCATCACATGTTAAAATGGGCGTTTTTCCAAACCCTGCGCGTCCCCGCACTTAATTAACTTATTGCGTAGCATGCGCGCGCGCGGAGGAGCCTGGGAATCGGAACGAGGTTAGCATGGTTGGCTACATATGCTTTTGGTATGTGTAGGTGTACTGTGAGTATATATTGTCAATGAACAGATGAATAATAGTACCAGTGGTTTTCCTACATCCTGCTTGTATTTCACAGCCCTGAAAAAGTTATTGTCCTGTAGCTACGTCCGTATAGACATGGCTCAAGGACATAGTTCTGCGAGTCCAGCTCAAGATAGTGAGGGAATTAAGAGCATGGAAGAAGGTGAGGTGATACGGAAATGATAAGCGGCTTTTGTACAGTGCGTATATGTTGATGGCCATTTTTCTTTAAATTAAAGCTTTGACACAACATCATCTACGGTATTTAGTTGAGGATACATTTGATGCCCACACTAAGTGGCGTTTTATCGGGCTCTTTCTCGGCCTCACTCAACCGAGTCTTTCTGCCATAAAAATTAACAATCATTCATCTGAAGAACAGTACACTGAAATGCTGTCACGATGGATCGATGAAGGCACAGCTACAGTTAAGAGTCTGATTGATGCTCTAGGGGCTAACGCAGTTCAAATGAGTGGCATTGCAAAGAGATTACAAGAAAAGTATGCCGAAAGAGTTACACCACAAAAAGGTAGGCCCTATAACTACAGGGGTGGATGCAGGATATTATAAAGGGGGTCAGGCTATCTAATGCGTGGTCTCTAGCCACATGCCAAAGTACAGGTTACACCAGACTAACCCCAAAGCGTAATCGCAAATATGGGTGTGGCTTAGCCGAGGGGTTAGCTTGTTATTTGTAGAATGCTGCACTGTGGGTTGCAAGTGCAGTGCAGAAACTTCTTGTACAGGGAGCTTGACAGAAACGGTTCTGGGCCTCAGGCACTACTGTTTCCGAGAAGCTCCCTGTACAAGAAGTTGTTACCACAACAGTCGCGCTGCACTCATATAATACGTATGTTCGACAGAACTGAAATCATGTAAACAGGCGAATATAGGCTTCCTGCCACGCAATGTTACAGTTGGATGGCTTTGTGACAGTAAGCATTACTAACTAAAGAGGGGGTCATCTGCCCCCCCCCCCCATGACCCCCCCCCCCCCGGATCCGCCCCCTGGACTGGGATTGTTGTCCATGTCAGACAGACTATTGCATATCTAGAGATCCATAAATTTGTGCAGATAATAAAGCAGCAGCAAAAGAGACAGAGGTTGGAGGTGATGGGGAGGAGGGTCGCACACAACCTGCTACTGGAGGTGATGATAATCAGGGAATTGTTTCGATCAATTCCCTCCAGCCTGCTACTAGTGAGTAGCCATATATGCATAGGCATGGTTCCCAATCAATCATATACTTTTATATTTTATCAGCCTCTGTAGCTCCTTCTCACGGTCAAAGTGACATTGAGACTCCTGCAGATGTTCTGACTCAAGCCAATCTTCTTAAAATCAAGTTAAAGTTCAGCACTCTTGTCTCAAAAACATCCAATCAACTGCAAAAGAAGGTCGATATTTCAGAACTTCAACGCTCCATCATTACATCATTCTCAATTCCACACAAAGGGTCCATCGCTACAGAATTCAAAGCAGCAGTCGACGTTGCCAGTCTCTTTGACCTCTTGACTAGTCATGGTCTATTGAGCTATAAAAACTATCATTTCTTGACTGCAATCATAAATGAATTTATTCCTGATCTTCATGATGTCATGGTAGACTACCAGAAAGACTATGCTGGCTATCAGTATGCAACAAACTTGGAACATCATTTAGCTGCCGAGACAAATCTTGTTGATCCAAATCCCGAATTATTTTCTTGTCTGAAAATCACTGTTCGCGTAAAGCTGTCTGATCGAGCTCTAGCCTACATTGAAGAGCTGTGGGAGTTGCTGTTGATACGCTTTGAACTCCCTCCATATCAGCTCCTTTTGAAAAGAATTTTGGAAGGGAGCATTGACATTTCTTGGAGCTTCCCTCAGTGTGAAACGACACGAATGATAGAAGTTGTGAAGTCCAGTTCCCAGTTTTTTGTTGATCACAGGATTGTTCGAGTTTCAATCAATGAGCAAGTCTTTTATGAATTACCTTTCCTGCAAGAGGTAAGTATATATGCATATATCACAAGGCCGTAGACAAGTGGGTGCTTGGAGGTGCTGAAGCACCCCGAAATATTTCAAAGCTAAGCTAGTTACAATACATTCCGTAAGAATCAGAGGATGTTGCCTAGAGTGAAAGCTGCGGCATACTTGCGTACGCTTGCAAAACATTTTCTAAGCACCCCAAAACAAAGTTGTCTACAGGCTCGTATCACACTACGCCGGTAGGTCATATTCACCCATCTCAAGACTATACTGGGACTTGTGCTTTGCGATGCATGCATATATTCCATGAGCATAATTTGCTTCTTAGTGATGAGCTCCTCCTTCAAAGTATTCATTGCTATTCTCTTTCTTTAGACTGCAGAAACAGACACAAGTGAAATGAAAAGTAGCACAACTGTAGATCCTATTGAATCAGGTGTGTTGGATAACAAGTCATGTAATTGATTATTGCCACTAACAGCTAATCTTTGAATTTTCAGGTGTGCTGTGTAAAGAGCATTTCAATGATGTTATGAAAGTCGTTCGACCAATTGCTAGAAAATGGAAGGAAATTGGTCTTGCCCTACTTGTGAAGCAGCAAGTTCTCGATGACTTGGAAAATGATCCACAGCTTGTCAAGGAAGGCCCCGAGGGTTTCCTAAGAGAGACATTGAATGCTGTGGAAACCCTCACAGTCACAAGACTGGTAGATGTTCTGAGGTCACCTTCCGTGCAAGAAGAAGAAAAAGCACTTATCCTTGAAGAACATTACTTTAATGAGAGAGGTTTGTAGAGATGTTTATATATGCTTTAATTGACTCATTTTCATCATTGTCTTTTAAAGGAACAAACGTGAATGCTGAGATCACTACACTTGCCCAGTCATTTGAGTCACTCAAATCATCTGTTCTGAAGGAGCTCAATGCAGTGAATGTCACAGTCCAACGACTACATGAGGTGGTTGTGGGGGTGTATCCAGATGGGGCGGTTCCCAAAATATTGATGGTGGAAATGGAAGCAGCATCAAGCAGTCAAGATTTCTTTGCCATCATCACAAGACATGGCATGTGGAACTGCATCAACCATCACTTACTTGAAAGTGTTGTCGAAAACGCAGTTCCCAGAGAAAACCAGCTTCAGAAGAAGCTAAAACAACACAAAGGAAGTGTAGCGGAATTTGTCCAGAAGACTCCAGTCCTTGATTACATTGACTTATGTTCTATGAAAGCCTCAGAGAAGACAGCAAATGTACTGCCGTTTGATCAGTATGCTCCTGATCCAGTAATGTTTGCACCATTTAAACTGAAACTCAAACTGTCTACCGAGAACCGAAGTCTGACAGTCGTTTTGGCACTACAGAATCATGTGATGAAACAGTTCTCATTTCTCCCTCCAACACTACTGCTTGGTACAGTAAGTAGAGGAAGTATAGCCATTACCTTACACTTCCCTCGTGTGGAGATGGAGAGAGTCTGTGCAGTCGCACACTCAAGTGGTGAGTTTTTCAAAGAACATGTTGTGGAAACTGCCAACATTGACAATCAGTTCCAGTTCCAGTATCAGCAGACCATTTCTGAGGTAATCCTACACCCTCCTCTCTCTCTATTGTAGCAATTAATACCTCCTCTATCACTCCTCCAGGTAAGACCAGGTGGCAGTGAACTACAAGCTGGTTCCAACCTCGGTCAATTCCCTGGAGAAAGAGGTATGACATTTAAAAACATACAGAGTATGTATTGATGACATGTTCCGTCATTACACAGCTCCTCGTGTGCGTCATCTTGAGGATCTGTCAGAGATAGAACAGCGACTGTTCTACACCAGAATCCTCCGTACTCACTTCAACTTCCTCTACCAGCACCTCAACACACCAGCCATCTTGGAGACACTGAGGGAGAGGGGGTTGATTGAACCAGACGATTTTGAATTGATAAACAAGTATTCAGACAGACTTGCTCAAAATACATATGCTATTTACACAATGGAGTTAATCACAGCCCCACCAAACTGTATGGAGAAGTTATGTGAGATATTTTTAAGCCAAGGTCGCATTGCAGAGGAGCTACGTTCTGGTAAACATGTATCATCATTTGTTAGACTAAGTGTGCATGTTTACATTGTATTTCTCTACAGAGTATCGAGTAATGGCCAAGTATGGATATCCCCTGCCCTCTCCATCTTCACTTGTTCCACGGATGGAACCATCTCAATTTGCCAGTCTCTCAAGTGCATTTCTGAAGATGTTCAGTGATGTTACAGATGCCATTGACAAACATCCTGACTTCCTAGATGTTTTAAAGCAGCTTTTAAAACAACTGGTCTTGCCTGTAGATGATGGTGAAGTAGTTAGCCTCATCGATCCAAACATATATAGAGATGCTGGTTTAGTGCGACAGCTGTTTCGATTGCTGTCTCCCCTTCTCAATTGCCTTAGCACTGACCTGATCCAGTTCCTCTGTGAAGAGTCACAGTGTTCATTAGGGTTGGATGCCTTAGAAGAGTTCAGTCATGTTCGTGAGCGACATTCTGAATCCATTCTGTGCATACAAAGAGAAGATGAAAGTGAAAAGAGTGACTTAGAGACTGCGTCCATCTCTGCCCCTCTCTCTCCTGGTCATTTCAAGGCTCATACAATGGCTCTAGACACACTTCAGTCCCTCCATCCATTAGTGTTTGCAAGACTAGACTACCACAAGACCACAGGATCTCCCAATACCATCAGACTATCAGTTGAAGTGAATCGTCCACTGCTGACTCTTCACGATTATGATAACATCACTGATGCAGTCAGTGCTGTGTTTCTGCTGCCCAAGATAGCCATGGTGTATGCTGGGTGCTCAGTGAGTCCACTGGTACTCACCTGGCTGGTCCCTGCACAGCTGGATAGATATCTTAAGTTCTCTTGTATTGAATCAAATGGCAGCGGAGATCGCTTACTTGCTGAGCAAGGAGTGGTGTCAGTGGCTATTGGTGAAGACATAAGCATTGTATGTTTAGGACTTAAGGTTTGTACATCACATCTGATAATGTGACTCTAAGATTAACCTGCCATCACGTTGGTACAGGAGGTGAGGCTGAAAGAAGTTGCTGTGTATGGACTGGAGGAGTGGCTACCAGATCTGATCCAGTGTGGTGTGGATATCAATGCAGGAGATGTGGTATGACTTTTAAATTAGCATGTGCCAATAGCAAATGAATGAGTGGAATGATAGGAGTTAAGGACAAGTAAAGCTGCACGATATGTCCTAATACAGTTCTAAAATGGACATGTGATGTTATACTGATGGACACCAATACTACTACTACTACTCATGAAGCTACCATAGCACCACTACTATCGACCATGCACCCACAATCAGTAACTATTGTCTATTTGCAATCACGTGGGCCCTGGTGGAAGTTGCTGAGTTTTTACGTGCAACACAAGTGTTCCTGCATGTTTGCAGGTAGTGGTATGCACAGGTAACTGGAGAGAAACCACGCAGCAGTGTGGAACGCTATGATACGTGTGTTTTTAGAGTACTGTAGGCTTGGTTAGGGCGAAGAGTAGGGATAAATGGCTAAAGGAGCCATAACACTGGAAGCACATTGATCCATGATGTCATAGTTCGCTTGTACCGTTTTGACTACTACGCTACATCTCATTGTATATATGGGAGCCTAGCTAGCATTACTAACCTGAGAATCCTTGTGTCGTCGGGGTAGCCCCACTCTCTTGCTGATTTTCACACCAGCAAACTCTTAAGAGGCCTTCGCGCATAAATGGTGCACTTATGGTTGAGTGTACATTCCTCATGGTCAATGGCATCTCCATACTTTCCTTATGGGACATACAGCTATCTTTGGAGTGGTAGGGATTCAGATTTAGTGAGACCTATCACTTGACACGGCAAAAAATGCAAGGAATCCATTGGTACTTTTATTTTGAAATTGGTTGAAAAATAAGGGAGTTATTGCCAAAATTCGAGGGTCCAGGTGAGGTGAAATAGACAATAGTGGAATGCTATGCATTGTGCGCGAGCGGAAGAGGCAAGACTGGTTACGTTTGTGCGTAGTGCGGGGGTAGCCCTGTGGCCGAAATGCATCATCGGATACATATATATATGGAAATCCTGTGCCAGCTCGCCAGCTGTACAACTAGGTGGGCTCGCTCCGCTTGCCAGTAACTAAATCAAGTAAATATCATAGGCAGTGGAACCACCAGGGTGCAGGGGGGCATGTGCCCCCTCCCTATGATTTCTATACTCGGAGATTATGTGTATTCCAGGTACCCCCCCATGCACAAAGAATATTTTGTGTAGATTGTAGGTCACATGCAACTTGCAAGCCATCTTGCTACACATTGTGCATATTTATATGCACAGTTTGCTCTATCACACAGTACGGTAGTACTGTGTATATAGGGATTGCTATGGTCTATCCCCATTGAAAACCATATATAAGGATATTCTTCATTTTCACTTTCAATTTGAAGTTGATTTCGCTTTTAATGATATCAAGGTGAAGAATGCGTGAAAAATAACCATGAAACAAAAATTGGTTGATCTGTGATGTAAGATATGCGTAATATCACAAAAGTGCATTTCACATTTTTGCCCATGTTCTTCATATTATTATTCTTCTTCTTCTTCTTGAAGAAGTGTAACTCAATAACCATAAAATCAATGAAATTGAATCTTTGCATGTGGAAATGTATCATTACGTACTGGGGAATAGAGGTATAACCCTTGTAGTTCTTGTACTACTGATCGTTATCTCTCCCAGCAATGTATTATGAATGAGGATAACTAATGAACAAAACTCAGCAACCATGGTAACCATCAACCTGAAAGTCAGCATGTGCAGAGATATCATCGCTAATAGCAACATAAAAAAAGCATATGTTGTTAACCCTTGTGATTCTTCTAATACTGATGTAAACACTCCTCTCAATGCAATACATGTATACATGTGTACAGTGATTACGTAATGAATGTACGTGCAGAGTACACATACATTGCACGCATATAAAGCATGCGTCATATAATAAACCGATTACGTAATAACAGAGTACTCGTTAATGACGTCATTACATCTGCCGCGCATGCGCAAACGCTTAGCAACTAGCGCGTAGCAACTAATAGGTGCAGTGAACTGGCTGCTTGATAATAGAGAAATGTGTTGATTGGTTTAGCAACTATCGCTTAGTACTACATAACAAAAGACAGAGGTGTTGACGATTCTTGTGCTACTTCAACTGTCAGAATACTGCATACGCGTACAGTGTGTTGCTCTCTGCCAGGCACTACTCTACTGACGTATGTACCGGCTGCTGGAGTAGCGGCACGCTACCAAGCCAAAGCGCTGGTGACCGACAGTACGTTGCTAGCATGTTTGCTCAGCCAATAGTACGTTGCTAGCAGGTTCGCTCAGCCGATAGTACGTTGCTAGCAGGTTTGCTCATAGTTCGTGTACGCAGCCGCTTGTAGCCACTCCCTACTAATCATACATCTCAGAGTGTGATTATTAGGGCCTCTAGCAATAATGGGCCAGACGTTTTATGGATATGGTGAGCATGTGCTAATGGGAATTATTGCTTACAATTGTAAAAAAATGATTAGAGACAAGTAAATAAAAAATTTAGGAAATTTGAAGTGTATATAGGGATTGCATAAAAATGAACAGAGACAAGATTGGGACACAGACATGCTATATACATCAATGTACTAAAAGGTATGTTGATGTACATAGCATGTCTGTGTCCCAATCTTGTCTCTGTTCATTTTTATGCAATCCCTATATACACTTCAAATTTCCTAAATTTTTTATTTACTTGTATACTATAAATCCAGAAATGTTAAACATGTATGGAAATATTGGCATGCTATTAATTTTGGCAAAATTGACGACGAGTGAGTTTCTGCTAAAATAAAAGGATGCTAATTGTGCGCATGCGCGTAGACTTACACCTCATGTTTTCTGTCACTCTACTTGTGACTGAAGGGTCAGTCAGACATAGATGGCACAAACTCTCTGCTACAAATGCCAGTTTGTCCGAAAACCTTTACAGCTAATGAGCAGGTGGAGGGTGAAAAACCTTCAACGGGGAAGGTATCATCACTACTACCCTGTATGTGAATTTCTCGGTATGTGTAATTGTAACTTTTTTAAAAACACCAAAATTAATGGACGCCAAAATAACTGGTATCAAGTGGCAAGAACGACTCCTCAAATTTACGTCCAATGTTCGATAAGGGCCGATTTGGAGGTGTCGTTCTTACCACTTGGCCCAAGCGCTGGTGACTGATAGTGTGTTGCTATATAGCAGGTTTGCTCATGCAGTGGAACCTCTCTTAATGGATACCCCTGAAAGATAATAGTTATTCTGGTCATTAAATGTTGAAAGATATCGAATCTCTCTACTAAGGACACCTCTCTATAATGGACAAACTGGCTTTCCCCAATCGTGTCCGCTATAGAGAGGTTCCACTGTAGTTCTAGTATCAAAGAGCACACCGCCACTCGTTAACTTTCCTCGATGCCTCATTAGCATCCTAACCACGCCCTACTAATCACACGTAGCTCAGTGTGATTGTAATACTTGGCCAGATGCTTATGGATATGGTGAGCAAGTGCTAGTGATAATTAATAAAGTGACAAGAGACAGGTAAATAAAAAATTTGAAGTGTAATATTGGAAAATGAACAGAGACAAGATTGGGACACAGGTATGTTATGATATATCAAGGTAACCTTATGGTTAGGTAGATACATCATAACATGTCTGTGCCAATCTTGTCTCTGTTCATTTTATGCAATCCCTATATTTTTCCTAAATTTTTATTTACTTGTTTGTCTAAAGAGTCTCAATAAGAATGTTCCTCTACTACACACACAGTGGGGTCAGACAGCAGTCTACTGGGCATCTGCCAATGGTCATGGTGAGGTGGTGAAACTGTTAGTTCAGGCAGGGGCTGATCTAGAACTGCAACACAAGGTATGCTAGGGAATGGTGTATAAGGGGTGGGTGTGGGTGAGGAGGTAAAGTGTATGCATGCACACAGACTGTAATGGTCTCACTTGTGCAGAAGGTGAGATGTATGATAATGTCTTCTCCCTCTGTCATGTGTAGGAGGGTGGCGATACTCCACTGATCATATCATCAGGCAGAGGTCACAGTGAGGTAGTCAGAGTGTTACTGGAGGGTGGAGCTAACGTCAACCACCAGACCAAGGTATGTTGCTACTCTCACTCTGTATGAAGTAATATAGGGTACCAGGGGTTCATGGTGGATTTCTAATAGTGGAAGTGACAACACAGTCTTAGACAGAGGGGTAGGAATAGGCATTGTGAAATTATGCTCAAATATCCTACCATTATTCTATTCCTTGATTCCTGCTTTTGGACTGATTATTCCCAAATGTTTACCTATTATTCTCACATTATTCTTTAAAAAAATGTTAAAATTATCAATTATATTGTAACATAACAGATAGCTGTATATAGTCTTCCAGTGCACGTTCCTGTTGTGAAGCAAAGCTGTTCGCCAATAGTGAAAACGCCCGTTCGCACGCAGCGGATGATGGCTGCACAAGTGCAATTCTTCTATAGACAGATGCCCAATGGGGCAATTCCTGATGATGACCTTTCCACCATTCCTTAGCACACATAGTGGTTGCTACACCATTAGCTGTAGCCATGTAGTATGGCAGTTCAGATTTGAGACTGTCCATTGTCGCATCGTCAATAAATGGAAAAGAAGAAAGTTGATCGATATGAGTAGTTGATGGTCGAAGTTCACAAACTCTGGATGGAGAAAACAGTTGTACTGCCTTGAATGCTTTTAGAACTGATTGTAAATCATTATTAAATTTCTGTTGGAAATATTCATAGGCAGGTTTGACACACTACTTAGCATATCCAATCAATTGCTGCTCATGAACACTGATCCCATTAGACAGTTTTTTAGCGACTGCAGACACATTGGGGTAATGTTGCAAAGCTATACTCTGGTAAAGTGCGTCTATCTGCCCATATGTAGTGAGTGCTAGAGCTCCATCCCCTTCTAAAATATACGTTGGTTTAACAAAAGGCTCCATAGTATCCACCATTATCGCCAGTTCCATCTGAAGCTTTCTCAATTGGGGAGGATTGTTAAGAATTGCTAACATTTTAGTTGATGTCAATTCAGAGTTTTGTAGGAAAGGGATGAGATCACCAAAAGATTTGAATAGTTGGTGCATGACCTCAAATCGACTCCACCACCTTGTAACCGAAAATGACGGAGGTGCCAACCTAGTTAATGATCTCCACAAAACTCTTGTTTTAGGGCTGTGGGCAAACATAGATATCCATGATTTGGTTAACTCCTCTAGGACCAGCACCTTCATTTTTTCTCCAACGTGATCCAGAGTATGACTAAAGCATAGCCTCGGTTCCCAGGTCTTCCCCGTTGCACGTAATTGTGCGCATTTTGATTGTGTGGGGGAGGGAAACATTTGAAATTGGGGAAGGCCTGGGATGAAACATCACGTGAGGGTAGACGTTGGGTAAACGCACTAGCGCACGCCGCTGTTGGCCTCATTCACAAATTGTATATACTCGCGAGAGCTGAGACGTTCGACGTACATAGCTAGTGAGTATGGAGGATATATACGCTATGCTTTACACTGGCGTAAGTCTAGCTCTATTCTCGAACGAGAAGCTTAAACTGACTCGAGGTCAACGGGGCGCGTGCTACACGTCATCCCCCACGCAATGTTTCATCTCTTCAGGCCTTCCCCGATTTAAAAACGCGCACAATTACGCGCAACGGGGAAGGCCTGGGAACTGAGGCTAACTAAAGCAGCCAACGCTCATCATTTTGTCATACAGAATGCTTACAGTTCTCATTGCCACTGTATTAACTGCAGCTCGGTCGTGCATAGCTGCTACTACCAGATGGGAAGAAATACCAAGCTCGGTTGATATAGCAGTAATTATTTGGCGTGCCAATTCTTCGCCGGTTATGCTCTTAGATAAGAGCATAAGCCTACAGATGCGTTGCTGGATCTGCCAGTCATCATCTATGTATCGTATTATCACCACCAGTGCCTCGCAAACGTGCGTTGTACCATCAAATAGAATTGATAAATATTTCCCATCGATTTCTTCTTTCAAGAGTGAGATTTCATTCTGCAGTATGAATGGGAGTAATTGTCGAAGGCTTGAGGATGTTGTAAGGGCTCGTGCATTCTCCTCTAGCAAGTCACGCAATTTGTCTACTTTATTTAGTGGTACACCAGCCTTTAGCATAGTACTCACAACCCTAACTCTGTACACTCTGGTGGAATCTGGTAGGTGTTCACCTACAGGGTGATGTTCTCTGTCATACCGCTTAAGTGCTTCTGATATCTCTTGTTCATACTTCGTTTTGCTCTCTAACCTGTCTTTTCCCCGCTTATGCTTAAACGACGCAATATAGTTCTCTACAATACTCTTTTTCAGGGCTAACTCCTCCCTACATCCACGACAGAATACTTTTTTGTTACTCACAATGAAATTCTCCCTGGGATAGGCCTTCACTCTGTCCGATGGAGACACAGATTTAGGGTCAGCTGTGACCTTTCCTTTGCCTTTCCGACCCCCCCGAGGTGGGTTTGACTTCACGTGTCTCTTGCGTGCCAGGTCAGACGGTTGCGGAGAGCGAAGGCGATCGAGGAGAGATGATGCCGTTGAAGTTGACGCCTCTGAGCTTGTAGTTGTCTGTGGAAGAGATGTTGACGTAGCGCCTGACTCGATATCCAGCTCTTGTAAATCATCGCTACACTCTGAAGAGCTGTGGCTACGAGATTCCATGAATACCGCTTCACACATGTACGCCTATGTAATGAAGTGTGCACTATATAGGGTCCAAATTACATCATCATTTAAAATTTGTGCATGTGTGCCAATAATTCCCGCATAATTCTTGTATTCCCGTAGTACCCTGATATTATGCTCGTATAATTTTACAATGCCTAGGTAGGAACAAGTTGAGAAGAGGGGGGGGGGGGGGGCAAGTTAAGATAGGGGCTCTAGGGGCATTCTCCCTGGAAAAGTTTTGAGAAAGATATACTTATTCTGATGATTTCTAAGCTGATTTTCTTGCCTTGTCTTGTGCAAAAGTGGGGGCAGGAGGGATTCCCCCCCCCCCCCACCCCACTTCTCCTATCCCTCTGTCTATATAATGGCTTGTTATTTTCCAAAAGTATCTGGGGGGGGGGGGGAACTCAGACCAGGTGGGGACATCCCCCTCCCTCTTCACCATGTGAGTGTGAGTAGGAGAAGACTTCAAGCAGTTAGGTAGAATATGGGTATGCTGTAAGTTAGATGCTTGGCCTTAAGTTTGTGGTATACTTCATCCATCTTTACATCAAGGAAGCAACTTACACATCATTTAGTTTGACACTTAGAGATAGATATTGCCCACAATAATGGTGTGGCTCATCTTGTTGGTTTAAATCCCTGCAGCTAACACCACTGCAACAAGTCACTCCCACGCTGAATCTAAACATGTATACAACTCGTACAGGAGGGAATGTTTATCGTGTGTCTAATCTACATAGCTATTGAAGTAGCCTCAATAAGAATGTTCCTCTACATGGGACGCACGTCAGTTTAAATCTCATAGTCCAATGAATTTACAGCACATAAACCTTAACAGGTCAGACGTACACCATAGGGATCTATGTGATTTAAAATGCCTCAGGCCCTTAGTAGCGTGCTCGCTATGCTTGGATGCTCCAGTCCAAGGCCCTCTGCATTTTAATTAAATCACATATCCCTATGCTGCACGTCTAATGTAGGAGAGATATTGTGTAATTTTGTGCCATATCCCATACATGAAGTGAATGGGACTACTGTGTATGTGTCTCTCTGTATGGTCCAAGGCCCATTTTCAGCTAATGACCAGTAGTAGTAGGGATGGTGGTCTTTCTGTTCTTCTATTGTATGTACTCTGCATACTCTGCAGAACAAAGTCACCCCTCTGATGTGTGCAGCTCAAGAAGGTCACACAGATGTGGTACAAGTATTACTTAGTCGACAAGATGTGGACATCAACATGAGAGATAAGGTTTGCAATGGAAATGGCATCAGACATGTCACTGCTGGCCTCATTCCCAGGCCACGCCACACCATGGTGGAAATAAGTGGCCTGGTTCCTACCGTTTACCCATACACGTAATTTCCTACAAATCTTGGGAAAATTGTGTTACATGTATATCTGTACATGTGTCACAATGTATACTACTGGTTATGGTTCATAAATATTTTTCTGATCGACATTCACAAATGTGCGCTTTCCTATGCCATCCAGTGACTGGATGCCCCTGACCTGAAGCTAAATCCAGAGCAGATAGCCTCCATTTCGGCCGTTTATAATGGGAAAGACATTGTTTGTATAGCTACCCCAGAAAGTCAGCGTGCTACGAAGCACTTCCATTTGTAATGGACTGTAAGCTGGCCATGATGGATAGAGAATTGTGCCAGTACAGTACTAGTTGTAGTGTAATTCGATAGTAGTGTGTAGCATGCATGTGTAGTGTAAACCACTACGTCACAGCATGAGGTGGGCCAGAATGTCAATGTCATTTAACCCTCCCCTCTCTTGAATATACGTGCTACCTATGCATGTGTGCGAATGGTAGACACCAGGCCACATTTTGCTGGGGGTGTGGCGTGGCCTGGGAATGAGGCTAATGTCACTGCATGTTCATGTAGCAGTGGATAAATTAAGTATAGCACAAATTCATAGAGATGTAGATATTGCCCAGAAGAAGGGGTGTGGCTCATTGTGAAATCCCTGCCACAACTGCATCTAAACATGTACCACTCTATTGTACATGTGTGTCCATCATACAGAAGGAATATTTAATCTACATAGCTATTGAAGTAGCCCCAATAAGAATGTTCCTCTACTACACACACAGTGGGGCAACACAGCAGTCTACAAGGCATCACTCAATGGTCACAGTAAGGTGGTGAAACTGTTAGTCCAGGCAGGGGCAGATCTGGAACTACAGAGAGAGGTATGCTAGGGAATATGGTGTATTGAGGGGTGAGGGAATATGGTGTATTGAGGGGTGAGGGAATATGGTGTATTGAGGGGTGAGGGAATATGGTGTATTGAGGGGTGAGTGTGGGTGAGGGGGTGAAGTGTATGCATGCACACAGACTGTAATGGTCTCATTTGTGCAGAAGGAGATGAGATGTATGATCATGTCTTCTCCCTCTGTCATGTGTAGGAGGGTGGTGAGACTCCACTGACTATATCATCAGACAGAGGTCACAGTGAGGTAGTTGCAATATTACTCAAGGGTGAAGCAAACATCAACCACCAGTCCAATGTAAGATATAGAAGAGTTTGGGAGGTGGAGCTAACACACAGCAGTGCTCCAAGTATGTGCATATATTACCACATGACATGAAGTAATGAATGCACTAAAGTGCAGAAACCTCGGCGTCCGCGCATGCGTGCGAATCAATAACACGCGTGCGCGGTTGCTGGAAAGGCACGTGCGATTGAAACTCAAAGGTTGGCTGCTGGAAGCGCTATAGCTGAGCAGTAAGCATGCTTGTACTCCCTCATGCAGTAACCGCTGGTGCTTCGCTGTACATCGAACAGGAATACCTTATCGCGGGTAAGCCAGAGTAGGCTAGATCTAATTAGCATATTGGCTCTTTAGCTTGCGTTTCACGCCATAACTCTTGAACGGAGCGGTTTCAAAGAAAACCCCACAAATTTTTTGGCCTCCGTTGCCCGCTGGGTACGTGACAGTATTTTCAGGACGAACAGACGCTCCAGAAGTGAGATGTGACTTAACAGACACACAGACACACAGACACACAGACACACAGACACACACACACACACACAGACCCAACTACCGTAACCCTCCTGCGCATGCGCGCCGAGGGTTAATAATGTATTGTGTGCCATATCCCATATATGGAGTGAATGAGACTACTGTGTACGTATGTGTCTCTCTGTATAGTCCAAGGCTCACTATTAGCTAATGACTAGTAGTAGTAGGGATGGTGGTCAGTCAACTCCAATTTTTGTTCTTCTGTTGTTATTGTATGTACTCTATGTACTCTGCAGAACAAGATCACCCCTCTGATGTTCGCAGCTGGAGGAGGTCACACAGATGTGGTACAAGTATTACTGAGTCTACAAGATGTGGACATCAACATGAGAGATAAGGTTTGCAATGGAAATGGACACTTACATTTCACAGAGGAGGTATGACAGGATGACATCATAGAGCAAAACTGTGCCCAAAAATATAATTAAGTGCTGATATGCCAATATTTTTACGATGGAGTGAGAAGTACACTGCGAATTGAGAGCAGAGCTGCTAAGTAGAACAGCGGAATAGACTATAGAGGCAGTGAATAAACTCAGCCTAGCTGAAAGGTGGACTACTAGTGCCAAAATGTTCTCTTCTGTACATGGCGTGTAAAGAATAACTGATCAAACATTTCTAGCATTTTCTTCCTGTGGGGCCCTCTCAGGATTAGATGATAGTATTAAGTCAACATACAAAACTAATTGCCTAGCCCTATTGGTGAGAACAAAGGAGGCTCGGCAAAGTTGACTGTGTTATACATAGGATTTCCAATGTAATCGTTTTTGTCAATGTCAGCAATTTATGCGATCACGTGATGCTGTTTGTTGTACCTTCTCTGCACATGTCACTGCATGTTCATGTAGTAGTGGATAAACTATAGCACAAATCATTTAGTGCCAACAATAATTGACACTAGAGATGTAGATATTGCCCAGACGAAGGGGTGTGGCTCATCTTGAAATCCCTGCAGCTAACATCACTGCCACAACTGCATCTAAACATGTACCACTCCATTATACATGTGTGTACATCATACACAAGGGAATGTTTATCATGCGTCTAATCTACATAGCACAAGATGTGCTATTGAAGTAGCCTCAATAAGAATGTTTCTTTACTACACACACAGTGGGGTGAGACAGCAGTCTACAGGGCATCAGCCTTTGGTCACAGTGAGGTGGTGAAACTGTTAGTCCAGGCAGGGGCTGATCTGGAACTATTGACAGAGGTATACATGTACTAGGGAATATGGTGTATTGAGGGGTGAGTGTGGGTGAGAGGGTGAAGTGTATGCACACACACAGACTTTTAATAAATTTAATGGTCTCACTTGCGCAGGAGATGAGATGTATGATCATGTCTTCTCCCTCTGTCATGTGTAGGATAATCAGGACACACCACTGACTATATCATCAGGCAGAGGTCACAGTGAGGTAGTCAGAGTGTTACTGGAGGGTGAAGCTAACATCAACCACCAGACCAAGGTAAGAGTGGAGCCAGAGGAGGTTGGAAATGGTGTAATTAGTGACCACGAGATGTGGGTGTGGGCTAAATTTATACAAGGAGTCTGCCATTCACATTTGATGGGGACTGTAGCTGAAGAACTTCACAGAATTGAGGAGGGAATTGAGCTCTCTAGACTTGAAGCAGATGGCTAAAACAGCTAATAAAATGCATTCGCATTGAGTCCACATCCGTCTGTCCTTCAGATCTTGTAAACGAGAAAGTTGCTTGTGCTTCTCTCTACGGAACAGTAACGATCACTTAAAACCTTTGTTAGGAACTACTTCGACAGTATGAACCGCTACTAAGACTAATGAAACTTCAGCTTGATAGGGAAAGCTAGAAACGAGTCTTTACCTGTCATTGGGGGTGGAGCATAACTACAGTAATTGCATTCTTTGCATACGTAAGAGCGTACACGTATTATGTAATTATTGCGCTTCCAACCTCCTCTACACTTTATTCTTAAAATGCTTTTGTCTGTTACTGAAAACATACAAGGTTTTGCCGTTTCCCGTTGGACAAAGATGATAAATTGGTCTTCCTTAACAATATAGGAGAATATGAAGTCTTAATTCGTAGCACAAGTGATCCGCCTTTTGGCATATGCAAAGTCTTTGTTTACAAACAAACAAATAAGGTGGGCATGGTCACAAATAATTAAGGGATGTAAGGATTATCAGTTTGTTACATCTGCAAAGTTTGAAGCTCATGGCTCTTACCTATCTATCATTATAAATAGATTCAAGCATTTTCAGCATTGAATTTTTGTTCCCAGTCCTTAATTCACCTGAGTAACACACAGCAGTACTCCAAGTAGCACATGGCACGAAGATGATACAGTGGAACCTCCGAAGAAAGGACACTTTGGGAACGGCACTTTTGTCCTTTCTTCGGAGGTTGTCCTTATCTCGGAGGTTCATGAAATATTTCAATTTGAAAACTTTAAAATATAATAGGGTGAAATATAAGTAATGTAGTGAAGTTTGTGCATGAGTTAGTGTGGAAAATAGTCATGTAAAGTTGTCTGTCTTGCTGACTGGTGGGTAATATTAACAATCCTATCGATTGTCTGGCCAATACAAATAGCTTCTTCTACATGTCCTTTGGATTCAAGAAACTTAGACACATCTTCTAATGCAAGTACTGTTCCTTGTAACTTTTTAGCTTTGGCAGTTCCTCTTGGTCAACACTCTCATCTTCTTCATCACTTTCCCTACTGGCTACTTCATCCTGATTTTGCCCGAGCTGATCAAAGAAGGTTTCGTCCCAATTATCGTCGTCCATTTCTGCACACACTGGAAGGTCACTGTCACCAGTCAAGAACTCATCTAGGCTGCAACCTCCATCACCTGTTTTCTCTATCAAGCTTTCCAACTCCATGTGTTCGTCAGCCTCTATGAATGGATCTGAATCATCTTCAACCCCACGATTGACTACATCTAACCCTCCATCCAGTATACCAGCCTTCCTGAAACATTTGGTTATTGTTTCTGCTGTTACTTGGGACCATGCCATAGCAACCCATCTGATAGCGACCAATATATTGACTGATTTTACAACATCTGAAGCAGACTCGCACTCATCAATCTTTGACAGAGTGTACCTTAAAAAATTACGGCGATAATGTACCTTGAAGTTTTGGATAATGCCTAAATCCAAAGGCTGTAGGGTGGATGTGGTGTTGGCTGGAAGGTAACATATTTTGATATTGGAAAACTTTCCAGCCAAGTGCTCTGGGTGACACCCTGCATTATCCATAAATAACAAAATCTTTCGATTTGTACCAGATAAGCGGTGATTCAATTTGCTTAAAACAGCTTCTAATATATCCCCGGTCATCCATGCTTTATTTTGGCTATAGTAAGAAACTGGCAAGCAAGCTTTATTAAATCGTTGCAAACACCTAGGGTTTTCAGACTTCCAGATCATCACTGGTTTCTCCTTTTGACCTGATGCCGTGACAAAGAGTGCAACTGTAATACTTTGCTTACTTTTCTTTCCACCTTTACAGCTCACACTTTTCTGCCCAAATCCACGGTCTGGTAAAGCACGCCAAAAGATGCCAGTTTCATCCATATTCCATATGTTTTCTTTCTCATACCCTTGAACAATCTCCGGTAGTCTTTCCTTCCAGGATTCAACCGTTTCCCCTCGCACATCACCTGACTCACCGCAAATTTTCAGCTGCTTAACATTGTATCTTCTCTTCCACTTATCTAGCCACCCCCTTGAGCCTTTGAACCCTGGCTTCCCCAGTTTTTGTGCAATCTCTTTGGCCTTCTCTGTCAATTCCGGCCCTCCAGGATATATGTTCTTGGAGCATGCAAGGGTAAACCATTTGTAGAGTGCATCATTTACTTCAATGTACTCAGATATACGTGATTTGCATATATGGATTCTACTTCCAGAGCTATTAGCCTGGTAAAGAGATAACAGTGATTCTTTGTTCCTAAGGATATAGGCAATTTGGGTCCTTCCACATCCAAAAAGGTCCCTAACTGATGTTCCAGGATTCTTCTGTAAGTATTTAATGACCTCTACCTTCTTCTCCAGGGATAAATAGCTCCTTTTCTTTGAGCCACCACTGGTTGGTCTTCAGGTTGAAGCCATGTTTTTATAGTAACGTGTAGTTTTTACAGAACACCTGGTCCTAGCTATGCTAATTTAATATTTGTGCAAGCATGGCAAGTCAAGTTGTATCTGGAAGTGGTCTTGAAGTTTTAAAGTTATCTTCTTATATAAGAGGTTATCATGCATATATGCAAGTATGGACACCAGTTCAGGATGAAATGCTGCTTCTGAAACGTGAGCCCACCAATGTAGTTGACAGAAATGCTGTTGCTGTATTTAAAGAAGAACAAGTGGTAGGTCATGTGCCTTTCAACCTAGCCCCGAGTATGTCAAACTTTTTAAAGAGAGACATAAACAAGGCATTCGCACAAGTAGTTGGAGAGAAAGTCAATAGGGGTGCTGGGTATGGACTTGAAATCCCCTGCATATACCATCTGTATGGACCCAAGCCATACATAGACAAGATGAAAGAATTGGTGAACTCCTTGAAAAAAACTGGACTTCTGTAAAATATATAATGTACACGTAGCTAGCTAGACCTCAGACTCAGAGCGCTTTTGTGCACAAGCGTGTGGTTTCGCTGTATACACAATGAATAAGTAATAGTGCAAGCGCTGCAATTTTGGGGAGTGGCTTCCAGGTGTCCGCTATTTAGAGGCAAAAATGTACTGTGGAGCGCTGTTCGGAGCGAGGATTTGTCCGCTGTCCGGAATCCGGAAGCGTCCGCTTCTCGGAGGTTGCTAATGTATTAGGGCTATGGTATTTTCAATCCGTAACACGGCAAGTGTCCGTTGTAGCGTGGGTGTCCGCCTCTTGGAGGGTCCGTTATGGGAGGTTCCACTGTATAGGTTAGTAACTTCCAATTAGCTGCAGATTGCAGAGCACTAGGATGCTTATTCTCTGTAAAGTCCTAGTTCCTAGGACTCTATAGTTGGCCTCTGGCTTACATGAATTACAGAAATCACATGTCACTTCGCGTGCGACTTAGGCGTCACTCCACAAGATAACAGTCCGCTTCTACGATCTTATCACGTGTCAGTTTAAATCTCATAATCCAATAAATTTACAGCGTACAAGCCTTAACAGGTCAGACGTGCAGCATAGGGATCTGTGTGATTTAAAAGGCCTCAGGCCCTTAGTAGTGTGCTCGCTACACTTGGACACTCCAGACCAAGACGCACAGCCTTTTCCTATATTGCACGTCTAATGTAGGAAAGATAGTGTAATTTTGTGCCATATCCCATACACGAAGTGAATGGGACTACTGTGTATGTGTATGGTCCAAGCCCACTATCACCTAATGACCAGTAGTAGTAGTCAGTCAACTCCAGTGTTTGTTCTTCTGTTGTATGTACTCTGTGTTTTCTGCAGAGCAAGGTCACCCCTCTGATGTTGGCAGCTGGAGGAGGTCACACAGGTGTGGTACAAGTATTACTGAGTCGACAAGATGTGGACATCAACATGAGAGATGAGGTTTGCAATGGAAATGGACACTTACCATCACACATGTCACTGCATGTTCATGTAGCAGTGGATAAAGTATAGCACAAATCATTTAGTGCCAACAATAATTGACACTAGAGGTGAGCCAAAGATTGCGACTCTAAAGTGCTGTAACTGCTGACTCAGCGGGTTGAGTGGGTTGCGTGGGTGTATACGTAACTCTATGGTGCACGTGATTCAATTAATAATCCTGCACAACTTCCTCTGCACTGCATCTCAACATGTACCATTCTATTGTGCATGTTTGTCCATCATACAAGAGGGAATGTTTATCATGTGTCTAATTTACATAGCACAATATACTATTGAAGTAGCCTCAATAAGAATGTTCCTCTACTACACACACAGTGGAGTGAGACAGCAGTCTACAGGGCATCAGCCTTTGGTCACAATGAGGTGGTGAAACTGTTAGTCCCGGCAGGGGCTGATCTGGAACTACAGAGAGAGGTATACTAGGGTATATGGTGTATTGAGGGGTGAGTGTGGGTGAGGGGGTGAAGTGTATGCATGTACACAGACTTTAATGGGCAATAATGGCCTCACATGTCATGGCCGGCGGAGACGGTGGGGCAGGTAGGGCATTTGCCCTACCACTTTGGTGGTCCATGCAGAAAATGACGTGTGCTATGATTTTACTAGCGTTCGCAATCACACAATGTTACAGTACCAGTATATATATCCTAGTCGTCTGATTTCGCACGCCGAGTAATGCCCTTTGCAATTTGGGTGTGGTATTTGTGCGCACAGCTGTGGTCTGGGGACGAGGCTGGTAAATCTGCTTGTCTAAATACAACTGATATAATAGCCATCAGGGGCGGATACAGGATTTTGTAAGGGGAGGGGCTAAGCCGTCTGACGTACGTAATACGGTTGCGATTAGCGCAAAGTGCTTTAATAGCTAGGCTTTCGTTCAACACTTATTACCCTTCGAGCAATCTTCATACGCTTAAACAGGCAAAGAAAACTGGGCTCCACACGTGCGCACACACTGACTGTACAGTTATACCGCACCGGAAGTTAATTGACGCGCGTGCAAATTATCAGTGTATTATAGACCCCACGCTCTAGATCCAGGAAGGGGGGGGCTAGAGCCCCCAAAGCCCCCCCCCCCTAAATCAGGGTAGTGAAATTAGATTTCGATTGCGCGCGCGCATGCGCGTCCTTTATCCACAAGTGCAGTTGCCCTACCACCCTTTGTGGAGCTGCTCCGGCCCTGCATGTTCATGAGATGCGATGTATGATCATGTCTTCTCCCTCTGTCATGTGTAGGAGGGTGGTGAGACTCCACTGGTCATATCATCAGACGGAGGTCACAGTGAGGTAGTCAAAGTGTTACTGGATGGTGGAGCTAACATCAACCACCAGACCAAGGTAAGATTATGAGAGGTGGAGCTAACACACAGCAGTGCTTGAGGTACTTGAATGTGGCACATGACAATGTGATGACTGGTTAGATTTGCATAACTTTGAATTCCTAGGACTGCATAGTTGGCCTCTGGCTTAAACGAAATGACACACCACTTTGCGTGCGACTTACGTATGATTCCACAAGATAACAGTCCGTTTCTACAATCTACATAGTTATGTGTGTCAGTTTAAATCTCATAGTCCAATGAATTTACAGCGTGCAAGTCTTAACAGGTTAGATAGGAATCGTATGTGATTTAAAAGGCCTCAGCCCCTTAGTAGCATTCTCATTATGCTTGGTCCAGGGCCCTCGGCCTTTTAAATCATGTAGATCCCTACACTGCACATCTAATGTAGGAGAGATATTGTGTAATTGTGTGCCATATCCCATACATGGAGTGAATGGGACTACTGTGTATGTGTCTCCCTGTATGGTCCAAGGCTCAATATCAGCTAATGAATGCACTAAAGTGCAGAATCCTTGGTGCCACGCGTCCACAAACCTTGAAAACGCATGCACTATACAATGGGCATGTGCGCTTTCCACAGGAAAATGGCAGACCGTACATATGCTTTCAATGAAGCAGTGCTGGATCTCTGCAACAGAGTGGTTTCAGAGAAAACCCCACAAATGTTTTGACCATTGCCCGCTGGGTACGTGACAGCATTTTCAGGACGAACAGATTGACGCTCCAGCGGTGAGATGTGACACACACACACACAGACACACAGACAGACAGACAGACCCAACTACCATAACCCTCGCTGCGCATGCACGCCGAGAGTTAATGACCATGATCAGTAGTAATAAGGATGGTAGTCCATGCCAGTGTTTTTTCTTCTGTTGTATGTACTCTATGTACTCTGCAGATCAAGCTCACCTCTCTGATGTATGCAGCTGAAGGAGGTCACACAGATGTGGTACAAGTATTACTGAGTCGACAAGATGTGGACATCAACATGAGAGATAAGGTTTGCAATGGAAATGGACTCATTTAGTGCCACAATAATTGACAATAGAGATGTAGATATTGCCCAGAAGAAGGGGTGTGGCTCATCTTGAAATCCCCGTAGCTAACGTCACTGCCACAACTGCATCTAAACATGTACCACTATATTGTAGATGTGTGTCCATCATACAGGAGGGAATGTTTATCATGTGTGTACATAACACAATATGCTATTGAAGTAGCCTCAATAAGAATGTTCCTCTACACATAGTGGGGTGAGACAGCAGTCTACAGGGCATCAGCCTTTGGTCACAGTGAGGTGGTGAAACTGTTAGTCCAGGCAGGGGCTGATCTGGAACTACAGAGAGAGGTATACTAGGGAATATGGTGTATTGAGGGGTGAGTGTGGGTGAGGGGTGAAGTGTATATATGCATGTACAGCAGAGAAGGAGATGAGATGTATGATCATGTCTACTCCCTCCATCATGTGTAGGAGAGTCAGGACACTCCACTGACTATATCATCAGGCAGAGGTCACATTGAGGTAGTTGCAATATTACTCGAGGGTGGAGCCAACATCAACCACCAGACCAAGGTAAGATATAGAAGAGTTTGGGAGGTGGAGCTAACAGACACTGCTCTCTAAGTGTTTGAAAGTACATCTAACATATATTAGCAAATGACGTGATAGATTATTCTCTCATTTTTAGAGTGGCTTGACTGCTGCTGATTGGGCAAAAAGAAAAGGACATCTTCAAATTCACGAAATGATAGAATTCAGACAAAAATGACATTTAACTATGTGCGAAGTGAATATATTTCTGTGTATACATATAAGAGAGCACGCAGTGCAGGTGATGCAATTTCCAATTTTCCTTTAATTTCATGTACTGATACAAAGATAATTGTTTCAATACACATCATTCTGAGTGCCATAGCAAGCACATGCATTGTACATGTGGGCAAGTGGGAATAAACCCACCTAGTCATACAGCTGTAAAATAAACATCACACACAACTGCATGACGATGAAAGCTCAAAACAATAGTTGTAAAAGCATATTTAGTATTTAGTGACAGACAGACAGACAGACAGACAGACAGACAGAAAGACAGACAGACAGACAGACAGACAGAAAGACGTGCACTTGACACAAAAGTTTCCGGCAGTGGTGGGCTTGCTTCCACTCACCCAATTTAATAGGCCTACACAGCCCATACAGGGTCATAGACGAGAGGGAAGAACTGTCCCTCCAACCGTTGACCTGGAGGTATTACTGGGACTCCACTCAACAGAGGTTGCTCAGAATCAGAAAACACACCATCTGCAATATAGTTGACAACTGCAGCTCTGCGAGGAGACTCAGATCTATATATAATACGATTAAGCATATCAATATTGGTTGAATATTGGTTGAATTACAAGATGCTCTGTTACAGTATCCTCACTAACTGACTTGTTGGCATATGATCCATGTACAGTCAAGGGATGATGGAAACTGGCCTCTCCTCTCTTCAGATTGCCAGCGACTGGTTTGAAATTGTCTCTCTCTTCATTTGTCAGTACAGAGTGGATTGATTGCATGTCACCAAAGGACGCATCAGTAATTGGTAGGGGCATACCCTCACGATGCCACCTAAACATAAGGCGGTAATTCACATACATGTAAATTGCCATGCCATTCATAGAAGCACAAAGTGAAGGCTGAGAAGAGGCCACAGTGAACTTGGAAACTTGTCAGGTCCTTACTGAAGTGATCAGGGATTAAGGGATGCTTTCAGGTGACCAGAGTTGAGAAGGTGTATTATATAGCTACCTATGTGATCCAGGTATAAACTGCAGTCCTCCCCTATCTCCTATCTGGTCATCCAGAGCAATGTGAACCTGTTGAACGGGAATTAATGTATTGAATATTTCTTTATCTCTATCTGTCACTTATATAATATACCGTAATATGCATCATGGGTTTTGTCCTAGTCCAATATGAGTAGTCTTGATGCCTGTTAAGAATAAAACTTCACTCTCCATTAGCTTCAATAAGACGTATGTGTAAAATTGGTACAACATACCAAGCAACTACACCTCCATGGTGTGGGGGCTTAGCAAATAGCTGATCATGCCAAAATCTGAGACGACATGGTTTTTGGGAAGGACTTACAAGCTGTGCTGCAGGACACTGTACGGATATTCAGAGATCAGAGCTCACTATATCTAAGCTTGGTGTGCATTTTTAGTACTGTAAATGTATATAGAAAGTTTGATGCAATTGCACATACCACTATCTGAGGTAGGAAGCAGAGGTCATGAAAGGCTCTGCTCATTCTCCACTGCCCCAATGCATGCAGTAGCACATTGTCCTCCTCACCACTCTGGTTACGATGGAACTCATAGAACAGTCCATGACCCTCGTGGAGTACATTGGGGTCCTACATTCAAAGTTGTACATTATACATAAGCAATTGTGTGAAAATCACTGAAACGACGACTTTGATTCTCATGTGGTAGCATGTCTTTATGAGGCACCATTTGTTTCAAAACACCCTAGCCTTTGAAAAAGTAGTATAGTAGTGTTTCTGTATCAATATGTAGTAAACATTACCTGTCTTTGCCACAGTTTAACTTTTAAAAGTTATCCCAACCACATCAAAATAGCAATTTGATCTTACTAGAAATGTTCTGTAGTCTGAGAGTAGAGACTGACATTGTTCTTCACTGAGAACTGGGATATTAGAGAGGTAGCCATCTTGCCAGAACTGGTCCACCTGTTCTTTACTCAGCTGGCAGCCTTGCCACTCCCTCATCTGTGAAGATCTGAAGTTACTCTTCTCACTACCTGGTTTCTCATTTTCACTTAGAGCTCACTTCTTTACAGAGACATCCCAGGGGCTTGTGTATTGTAGAGAGATCTGTAAAGTCACTGGGGACTGACTCTTCCACAGCTCCCTTCACGTGCTCCTTGTTTTTGTAGAGCTCTGCAGTCCCTCCGGCAGACATCTTTGGTAGAATACGTCACGAATATATGTCCTCGAGCCCTGCCAATCCGCATGCGCGTGCTAGCCTGGAATTCATATTGCGGCACGCGATAGTTCCGGCAATCTCGTTGGACCTATGGCGTTTACAAGAAAAAAGGTTGTTGTGATGGGGGACGGAGGTATTGGCAAGACGTGCATGCTGATAGCCTTCACCAAAGGCCAGTTTCCACAAAAATACATACCCACTGTAAGTTCATCACTCAATGTGTCTATACTGATGGTGAACAAAATAGTTGCAAAATGACTGTTTCCTGTACGGTTTATAAATCTGTAAACTTTTTATTAAAGGTTTTTGAGAATTTCTGTGTGGATGTCACAGTGGGAAACACAACCTGTGAACTAGCCTTATTTGACACTGCAGGTAGTCTAGCAAGCTAGCCCCTTTTTTCCTCTGTTTTTTCTTGCTGACTTTAGTTGGGAGAAAAAAGGGTCTAGCACAGGTCACTTTTAATTGCCGACGTCATAGCTAAATCTGACCAATGAGCACGCGCTTTCCAAATCTCGAAAGCAATTATAGCGTAGGAGGCGTACGTAAGGGCCATCGTGAATCTAGTTTACTGTACTAGCACACTATGTAAGCGCTTGGCCGTGCCATGAATATCATTACAGCCCTCCGTTCTGGTTTCTCACCCACTTAAAATGACCATGCCCACCAATTATGGCTTCCCTAGTACAGATAATAAATTAATTGCATGAAAACAGTGACCTGTGCTAGACCCTTTTTTCCTCCCAACTAAAGTCAGCAAAAAACACAGAGGAAAAAAGGGGCTAGCTTGCTAGACTAACACTGCAGGTAAATTCTACCACATTTCAGAACATGTGGCCAATGCAATATGTCGACAAAATGGTACCAAGTGAATCTTACTCAATTCACGTAGCAGTATGCAGGTTAGAGGCGATATATAATGTGAGAGTCATTTGTTAGGAGGGTGTGTAAAATGATTCTTGAGTGTCTGTGTGAAATGGCTACACATGTCATTATGATAACCTTGTAACCATTAGTGTAGGGCTGCCACTCCCTTGATGGGTGAAGCTATAGTGTCATTGCACACTCAAAGTTATTTGACGCTTTTGTAACTGTTGAGTCATTTCACTCACCCTCTTAACAAATGACTCTCATTTAATAGCCTTCTTCCCAGTCTAACCTTTCTTAACCACCAAATACAACTGACCACTTGAATTACAATAGATTCACTTACACTATCCTCAGATGACAGCTCACCAATTGAACCAAGTAGTGCTACTCGTGTTTACTCTGTTTCTACAGGTCAAGAAGATTATGATAGGATCCGGCCTCTCTCCTATCCTGATACAAATGTAATTTTGCTCTGCTTCTCCGTGGTTCAGCCAGGCACCTTTGAAGATATTCAAGCAAAGGTATGCTTGAGTGAGGTTCCGATTTGATTTCAGATAGAATTGGTGTCTACTATCTTACTATATCAAGATATACTACACTGAGTACACAGCTCTTTGAAACTTCAGTACATGTACTCAGTGCATTCCTGTGTCCTATCAGTTTACTAGTAGCAATGGTAGCCTTCTTCGTCACTGTATATGACCTTTTTACACTACTTGTTACTGTTGGCTTGGAGTTAGGTGGCGGGGTGTTGCTTTACCTGGCTAAGTGTGTTATTCTGAAGCCACAACTACTGAGGCTTCCCTAGGGCATGTAAATCTAGGCGCCATGAAGCAACTAAGCACACACAGGGCACTGTCAGTCTGTCAATACAGCTGTCCACTGTTTGCCTGACACCTTATTTCATGTGCAAGTGCCACAGTGGGCTAGGGTATCTTTGGTAACCTGGCCCTGCCTGTTAGTGTTGGCTTTGGTGGGGTGTGGGTAAGTCTGTAGTTTGTGGTACAACTCAAGCTTGCCTGAAGTCCAGGCCTTAGCACAGCAACTAGACATACATGGCGCTGATAAGGGCCAACAAGCCCGAAACAGCTATCTACCATTTGCCTGGTTTGCTCTGCACACCGTATTTCTACTGCTCTCCCATTTGTGTACACCTACACAGTGGTATCCAGAAACACGCAACTTCATGCCGCGTGTACCATTCATATTGGTGGGCCTGCAGACTGACTTAAGAAATGACACTCAGACATTGGAAAAGCTTGAAAAGGACAAAAAGAAGCCTGTGACACAGAAGGAAGCTATGGACATGGCTAAAGAGATAGGGGCAGAATGTTATTTGGAGTGTTCACCACGATTACAAGTTGGTCTGAAGGAGATATTTGATCAAGTTTTGATAGTCACATCAAATCCGAGAAAAGTCAAAGCAGCTATGAGTATCCCTTTCTTAAAGTGGTTTAAAGGTAATATCAGTGTCTATTCTGTTATCAATTTCCGTTATATTGGCTTGCCATCTGTTAATAGGAAAGGGCAGGAGCAAGGCTTCAAAACCTACCAATGGTACTCAAGAAGAAAAACCTCCAGCTACCTCTGAATTAGAATCACCACAAGAATCAGAAACACCAATGGTTAGTCATTTTTATGCACTAGTGGTATTGTCGTGGGGCCTCTGACCCACGATGAATGGAAGTAGGTATTCCAGAGCCCTTAATGCGATGATTTAAAGTGCACATGCGGTGTATCTGGTCATGTATGAGATTTCACTGAACTGACTGACTGGTTTTAGTGATAGAGCAAAAACTGGACATGTATGCTGGCTCTCTTTTCTTAGCCTGTGTGCAATGATTTATAGCTGTAAATTTCAAGGGTTGGTACCTGCACGTGTGTATAGAGTTGGGACAATGCTTTCACTCAATACACATCTTGGCCTTATTTTCTTTGTTGGAGATTTTGTATGCACTTCTGACCCTTTCCATGCATGCATTTACAGGGCAAAATAACAGTTATCGATCACCAGAAATTAGAGTTATTGGAGATGATTGGTCAAGGAGGCTTTGGTGCCGTCTTCCGAGGGACATGGGCGGAGGGGGAGGGACAGACGTTTGCTATCAAGAAATGCACAATTGGTGGAACACAACGTGATGTAGGCATCCCACGAGAAGTCGATATTCTTGCCTCCGTATCTAACCACACCCACATCATTTCGTTTCACGGTGTGGCCTTTCACTACCCTGATATGTATATCGTCACTGAGTTTGCCCCAAGAGGCTCCCTGTATAAATACCTGCACAAAGATCATCATTCTCCTAGTGTAGACCAGAGCCTCCAGTGGGCCCTGCAAATAGCCAAAGGAGTGGACCACCTCCACAGTCATGATGTCATCCACAGAGATCTCAAATCAGCAAATATCCTGTTATCTGAAGAGCTGGAAGTCAGGCTGTGTGACTTTGGGACGGCACGCTATCTTCCCCACACCACAATCCAAACGGGGGAGGCTGGAACCTACCGCTGGATGGCACCAGAGATCATGGAAGGAATTGATTCGAAAATTAGCAAAAAGTGCGACTTGTTTTCATTTGCCATGGTCACCTATGAACTCTTTGCTCACAAGTTGCCATATTACAACACACCAGGAGATCCTTACGTCGCAATGAAAGTTGTCCGTGGTGAGCGGCCGGAGATACCAGACTCTATCCCAGTGTATCTTAGTGCAATCTTGGTAGAATGCTGGGATGCAGATCCACACAAGAGGCCATCTTTTAAATATGTCATTGAATTGCTTGAACAGCATGTATAGCTAGTACATGTACCAGCAGACTAAGACTATATAGTGTTGTCTGGCATTTTATATTGTAAAATGAAAAGTAATGGGGGCTGTAGAGTAGATGAATATGAAAGTTATTTCTATTTGTGAACCAAGGAAAACATCTGTATGCAGGTGTACAGTGTACATACATGTAGTACATGCTCACACACTCCTAGATGTGTCATTCATTTCCTGGGCTTAATAGTACCACACAGGATGTTGGCATTGAGATAACATACCACTAGTCTGACTAGTCACAACTGAGATAATGGACTGCTGTACACAACTACAGTAATTAACCCTCGCGCATGCGCGGGAGGGTTATTGTAGTCGGTCTGTGTGTGTGTGTGTGTGTGTGTGTGTGTGTGTGTGTGTGTGTGTGTGTGTGTGTGTGTGTGTGTGTGTGTGTGTGTGTGTGTGTGTGTGTGTGTGTGTGTGTGTGTGTGTGTGTGTGTGTGTGTGTGTGTGTCTGTCTGTCTGTCTGTCTGTAAACAAGTTTTCTCGTAAACCGTGGCTGCTATAAGTACCAAACTTGGAGATATGAAGAAGTAGCATTAGCGCTCGGCACAGTTAACGTTTGGAGCGGAAAGAAGAGACGGGACCTATGTTGTTGAAGAAAAGCGGTAAATTGCCGGTTTTCGTGAACCATGATTGTTGTGATAGCCAAACATGGATATATTGACAAGGAGTGTTGCTACTTCGTAATAGGAAGCCTGGAGCTGTATCGTCAGAAGTGTATCAGTTTTAGGCAGCGGTTTTTATATCTGAAGGTGCGCATTAATTGGAGATCGCAGCAGCACGACTTGCTGTTAGATATAGTATTAGCTACAAGTATGTGCAGAGCACGAAGAGAGTGAGGAGCTCTAATATATTTACTTGGTAGTCATAACTGCGCGAGGGTTACGCACTTTACAAGTGCATTTCATTATTATTGCATCCTGCCTTCTACCAAACCAGTGCACTGGTTGGTCTAAAAGGATGTGTACCACATAATGCTGCTCTGTAGCGCATAGGGCATCCCTTGCAGGTAGTGTGGTGGGCTGCAAGAACTGCAGTGGACAAGACGAAGGAGATCATATACCTGCAGTTGTATTGCACCAGGCCAGGAGAAAAAAACTTAGAGCTCTCGTCTAAGTAGCATCAAGAATGGATAGCACGAATAAAGAGAAAATAATGGGTTCCATCTAAGTTTGCTTGAGCTAGTGTGTTTTGATCATTTTGTGCCAGGTATGTTACCTTGTGGTGGTAATGGTTGCAGACAAAATAAGTCCATTAGCCGTCCTTTCTGTCTGATATCACTTTATACAATATTACAATTTAGAAAAACCTGCTACATTGCAAGACTCCACCCGGTCCCCAGCTTGAAAATGGGCCTTGATATGGCCATCTCAAAAGACACCTTTGAGAGCTAAAGTTGTCAGCAAACGCACAAAAGAAAGCAAATTGATGTTGATACTGCCGTAAGGTTAACATTACTGTTATTGGCAGAATATATACATTAGGTCAAATGTTGTGTGACTGTATAAATCAACCTCCTTCCATCTCACTTCCAGGTGGAGCGTATGGCAGGTGGAAGCCATGCACATATCTGTGAAGTACAAGAATCTCTTCCAGAATGTTATCGTGCTTGTACAGCTTTAACTACACAGGATAACAGAGCTGCTATAATGGGAGCATGCCCCACCAAGGCTGCATGTAGAACACAATAAATGTGGATGTTAGTAAATGTAATTCTTTCAGCATACTTGTGTGGAAAGTTACCCAGCCATGCAGGTAGAGTGAGTGGCTACATTGCCTTGTCATAGTCTGCTTTTGTCTGATCCCATAAATTTCTTAACACATCATTTTCCATCAACTCGCGCGTGGCGCGTACAGTATCCGGACAGTCGGGCGAATTCGATATTAAAATCTACAATATTTATTCACGCCAGAGACTAAAGTCGGCTGAAAAACTTTTAATTATTGACAAGGAGGCCTAGATCTATTAGTCATACAAAAAAACAAACACAGAAATCCAGTTACTTAAATTACAGCTTCATTATTAAAGTTTGACGCAACAGCATAGCTATATATTTGGCAAGGATTATCATCTGATTGCTGTTTTCTTTGATCCACAAGATTCTCTATTTCTCTTTTGACGTCAGATGTTTGTATGTTGTGAGGGGAAATGTGGTTGTGAATAACTTATACTCAGATAATGCTATGCATTGAAACAGGAAATGTGTCTCGTTCTCTATTGAGTTGTCTTTACAAAATGGGAAATGCTATGTGTATACTCTCAATATACAAAATGGGAAATGCTATGTGTATACTCTCTATACACTGGTGCACAAAGCCGGCATTCGCTTGGACACCAGAAGAAGGGTCTCCGAACATTTATTTACAGACGGTAATTTGCAGTGTCTCAAACTCTTCAGTGTTGATCGATGAGATATGGTTGCTTTCATGTCCACAATACAATAGTCTTACTGAAAGCTCCTTCTGGATAATTTTTAGAAATAGCATATCGCATAATTTGATCGCTTACTCTGCGTTTACTCTAATGACTCTCACCCTGTCCGTCTCAACTTTTACTGCCCGTCCCCTAAATTATGCTCTTGTTTTCAACACGACAACCATGCATATTCGCGGGTAGCTACGTGTAGCTGACACTGTTGCTCGAGTCGTCTAAAATGCCTCCTCCCTCCCCAATTTTTGGTAAATAGGTGGATAAGAATCAAGTAAGTTATTTTATGTGGCCTAAAATAGTATACGTACTAGGCGTAGACAACCACGTGAAGCCGGTACACGTTTATACTCCACTGCAAGAGTCCTTGGACCTTAAGTCCAGTCGTCAAAGTTAAACGGGATCAACACTAAAGTGCCTGCTAGCTTGCTTTCATACTGCCGTTTGGCTCATCAGATAGGCTACACTAAATACTCCGACTAACGAACGAGCGCCATACGCGCGCCATGCCCATTACCCATTGCCATCCAACATGGTGGATAGCAACCGTTGCTACGGACGCGCGTCTTCAGCTTAATTACTTCCGCGTATTGTACCAGCGCATGGTAGAGGAATTTCATTAGTGGTTGGCTCTTGAGTAATTCTTGGCTGGCCCATCGCTAATTGCCTTGCGAGTGTTAATTTGCATTCTAACACCTGCGCCTAAATTCCAGCTACCGCCCGTGAGGCAGCTAATCCCTCCCTCCCCCGCACAATTAGAGGAAAGGTGCTGGGGCCGAGACTAATTATATCCCGTAATATCAGTAACTATATAGTACATAGGCGCTCCCTGTCACCTTTGCACTCACTCTGGCGGTCCGAGCCACCAGCTTGTATGAATGCTCATGGCGTTCACAAGGAAGAAGGTTGTTGTGGTAGGGGACGGAGGTGTTGGCAAAACGTGCTTGCTGATAACCTACACGGAAGGCCAGTTTCCAGTAGAATACATACCCACTGTAAGTTCATCACCTGGCGTTTGAGCATGGAGAGTGCATGCCAGAATCTGCGGTGACTGTGATTAGATTGCAACATACAAGATGGTATCAGAAACTAAGCCTTTTGGTTTTGTGTAGCAAAAACATGGCAACAGTGTCAGATTAGCTAATCCTAAATAATTAATATATGAAGTACCAATCTCTGTTGCAGAGATAATAGTATTTATACATCTGTTGATATTTTTTTTGAAGGTTTTTGACAATTATGTTACAGACATCACAGTGGAGAACAGAACCTATAACCTAGCCTTATGGGACAGTGCAGGTAAATTAAGAGTTGGGGCTCTTCTACCTTAGTAATCATGTATGTTTTAGCATAGAAATAAAGTGGTCAGATGCCAACTCCACTCCATAGCAATGTGCAGGCCAGTTTGTTTATAGGGCATAATCTAAACTAATTCACTGCAAAAAATGGAATGACAAGCAAGAGTGGTTTCCTCAAATTCTAATAATTTCACTTTAACCATTATTATGGTCAACTGAGTTGTGCAATAAGTAGTCTCAACATTAATTATGAGGTGCATACATGTATGAGAAGGAACGTAAGGTATGTAATGCCATTGGGTGGTAAAGAGACTGTTAATTTATCTGGTAGTTACTATAACTTTTTTTAGATGAGGTATGAAGGAATGAGATGTTTCTACTACCAATTTTAAAGTTGTAAGGTTTGACCTAAACTCGCCCTGTGAGCAAACTTAGTGGAGCGTCATGAGTGTCATAGGGGAAGTGTACTGGCGATCATACAGTAGATTTACATCAGAAGAGCAGTTCATAAATTGAACCAAGTAATTCTACTCATGTTTGCTCTGTTTCTACAGGTCAAGAAGATTATGACAGGATCCGGCCTCTCTCCTATCCACAGTCAGATGTAATTTTGGTCTGCTTCTCACTGGTTCTCCCGTCCACCTTTGAAAATGTTAAAAAAAAGGTGAAGATTCATAAGGAGGTGGGGTTGTTGCTTGACATGTGAGGTATAAGGGCTGCTCTGCATGGTGCTCTGATTTCAGAGATAAACCCAAGAGTAGCACCGTATCTGGTGTCTTTCGAGATTAGCTGATGCATAGTGCATACCTTATTATTTGTTCGCACCTCATCTTCAACCTATGAATGATGTAGTCACTACCATAAAATAAACAGTCTCTCCATATACCACCCACCTTACATTCCTTCCCATATGCATCTCATCATTAAAGATGTGAATAATAGTCACCTAGTACTTACAAGAGGGAAACAAACAGTCCCTCTACCACCCATCAATCCAAAATGGGGTGTGATCAGTGGGTGTTTGGAAAAGGGTACACAGCCTAAATTCAGGGGCACTCTTCTCAAAATAGGCCATATGTGTTCTGAAAAAGGGACTATGTGTTCTGAAATAGGGTGTATACATTCTATCACTTGTGATACAGGGATGTAACTAGAATAATCAAAGCACTAAAGTGCAAAGCCCTCGGCGTATGTATAATTATACGTAAACGTAATTTATGCGCATGAGTAGGCCTACATTGAACCCCGTCTCCATCTATAAAGAAATAGCGAAGAATATTCTAGTCCCACTACAGCTGGGCTAGAAGAGTTCGGTATATCAGTTGGCGTTTGAAGCAACGATGGACTCGCTGCCTATCCATAGTGAAACTTCTGATGCCTCCACGGTGCGTGAACCGACCAAAAAGTAGTCGAGGTAAGCCGGTACTAATTAACATATTGTTTTTTTCGCTTGTTTTCAGGCCATATCTCTTGAACGCCGTAGTTTTAGCAAAATCGCAACATTATTTTTCAATCCCTTGTAGCACCGAGGCCGTTGGTATCGTTCAATAGTCCTCTTGTATCCTGTAGCGCGAGAATAGTCGTCCACGAAATTCCTTGGCTGGGGTAACTGATTCGGGTCTCCAGAAATGATTGCCTGCATCCTCGCAGAAGATTGCAATGTACCTTACGCTTCCTAATCAAGTCAGATAGACGAGGCGCTCGTAACTGGTTCAGAAGTATAGCTACAGTTAGCTCTAATGCCTCTGCAAGGCACAAGTAGATCGTTAAAGTTTGAGGATTGTAACTGCGCATGCGCCACCCTCTAAGTATTCCCGCATAATGCTTGCAGCTCGTTGCCAGTTTATATGGCGGCATAATGTGCACAAGCCTAATCATAGCGAAGGAATGCGCATGCGCATTAATCCATGGAGCGCTTGGGGTCGACGTCGTCATGCGGAAGTTACCGTGACAAACAAACGTAAATTGAGTGTGACTAATAACATTCCTAAAGCGTGACTCCACAGAAAAAGAGAGCCTAGGGACGAGGCTACGTACGTACGAGATACTGCAGTTCACTTCGAACGCGCGCGTGCGCGTGCGTGAATGCGCAAGCTGCGAGTGCAGCGCAGAAACTTCTTGTACAGGAAGCTTCACAGAAACGGTTCTGGACCTCAGGTAGTACTGTTTCCGTAAAGCTCCCTGTACAAGAAGTTGCTACTGCTACAGTCGTGCTGCACTCACGGAATACACGCAATGTTCAAATGGAATCCGCAGTATGGACCGCCTCGTACGGTGGCCCAGTAGTGCGTACAATTCTCGATTTCCATTCTGGATTTCTATTTTCCCTTCTGAATTTGTATTCTAAATTCTGGCTCGTTTGTATTCTCAATTCTGAATTTTATCTTGTATTCTGGTAGATCTAGTGGGTGTGGTCTAAAGGAAGGCATATATTTCCAAGGAAGGCATAAATGTTTTTATCCCTTTGGAAATGTATCATGTTTGTGCAGTGTATACCTTCATTTTTGATGACAATATGTTTTCTGTTCTCTTTTGAGTAACATTATTAGAGTATTTGAATTAGTGACTATAATTATTTTTGAGAATAATGGACAATTAGGACTAGCCCAAAAAAGCACAGGAGACAGATCAAACTGTTATGTGATTTCTCCCCAAGAAAATCAATAACACTAGCTGTTGCATCATGTACGCATTATCCATGTCATTCACATACTATATATACTGTTCCACACATCACACTGACATGTGTAAACCTCTAAGACTCCAAAGGCATGGAACAACAACTCACTCAAGACTCCAAAGGCATGGAACAACAACTCACTCCTAAGTGGATTCACTAACTAATTCCAAACAGATGCCACACACACACACACACACACACACACACACACACACACACACACACACACACACACACACACACACACACACACACACACACACACACACACACACACACACACACACACACACACACACACACACACACACACACACACACACACACACACACACACACACACACACACACACTCAGAACATTGTGTGAGCAGAATGAACTCACCTTAGTCATAAGCTGATTTATATTTTCAATATTTCATTGTCTTGAACATGTGGATGATGTATAAATCAGCTTACAACTAGGTGGGTTCACTCTGCTTGCCCACAATGCTATCTAGTCGGTATTTGGCAGCAATGATGTATATATTAATATATGTCATCGTTACACAAAAATATTTCCAGTGGTACAACTAGGTGTGCTCACTCCACCTGCCCAATAAAGAGGGCTGATATCATTGATTTTCTTAGACAGGGAATCACATGCATGTAGAAACTGTCTGATCTTGTGAACTGTGCTTTTTAGGACAATATTCCCAGGTTATAATGAAATGCCTTCTTTGTCACATAATTGTAAGTGTTCTCTTTTACACTTATACATGGTCTCCTCTTTGTGTGTATGTATCCACACAGTGGTGTCCAGAAGTACGCCACTATCTGCCAAATGTGCCACTTATATTGGTGGGTCTGAAGAGTGATTTAAGAAATGACCCTTCCACATTGGAAATGCTTAGAGAGAGAAGACAGGAGCCAGTGACACGGAGTGTAGCTATGGCTGTGGTTGAAAGGATAGGGGCAGAAGGCTATTTTGAGTGTTCAGCATTACTAAATGTAGGTTTGAAGGAAATATTTGAACATGCAGTAATAGTTACCAAATCCAAATCGGAAAAAAGGAAAGCAGTTATGAAGATACCATTGTTAAAGTGGTTTAAAGGTAATATTAGTGTCTATTCTGTTAGCATTCTCCTATTTACATGTTTGTGTCATGTGTTAATAGGAAAGGGCAGGAGAAAGGCTTCCAACGATACTCAAGAAGAAAAACCTACAGCTACTACTGAATTGAAATCACAACCAGAATCAGATCTAGAATCACCAACGGTTAGTCATTTATTTAGGCACTAGCAACATTACAGTGGAACCTCTGATCTATAATTAATCTAGGTATGTTTTAGATACCTTAATGAAAGTGCACATGCATTGTACAGTAGTAAAGTGTATATAGGGATCAATTGCTATCCCCATTGAAACCATACATAAGGAAATTGTTCATTTTCACTTTCAATTGAATTTGAATCAAGATGAAGAACGTGTGAAAAATCACTACATAGTATGCAAAATCGGATATTTTCTGGTATCAGAGATATATATATATATATTATGTAACAGCTGAAAAAGTGCTTTTCTTATTTTTGCTGTGTTTTCCATCTTCTTCTTTTCTTCTTGAAGAAGCATAACTCAATAACCATAAAATCAATCTTTTCATGTGGAAATGTATCATTACAAACTGGGGAATAGAGGTAATAAGTTTTCTGTTATATAACTCTTGTAGTTCATGTATTACTGATCACTATCTCTCCCAGCAATGTATTATGAATGAGGATAACTAATGAGCAAAATTCAGCAAACCATGGTAAACATCAACCTGAAAGTAAGCAATACATGACACGACTCCTTTCCGTCAGGTGATCCTTGACCAACAGAATTATCCCCTTGATTAATACAACAGAATCAAAAACAACGGATATTTGTTAAAGCCATTTTTAGTTGTGCATATGCATTACACATTTTCATGTGCAGTGGAAAGGGATGGGGCTCCAGCACAGGAGAAGGGAGCTAGGTCTAGCATATTAGCCAAAATGTATATGTACGTAGTTTGCCCAATGAAAAGCAGAGAAACAAGAAAAAACATTTTAAATGTCAAAGGATGTATAAAAAGGGAGTAAAAATATTTCCATTAAAATGTTGAAGGATGTATGGATGACAGTGCCAGAAAGTAGGAAAACAAGTGCAGTATATATGCAGCAGTATATATACAGCAAGACAGGGGATGAGGGCATGCAACAATACTAACATGTGTAACCCATCAGAGAGTCGGTAGACTCTCTATGTAGGGATGGCACCGACATGCCCATTAAGCCTTAACAAAACCGACTCAGAACTCTTGAATGCGGCTGTTCTAAGCCTTTTCAGACACACAGCCTGCTCTACGAGTGTTTTTATACACAGTAAGACTCTCAAAGTAGGTAAAATCCACTGCTATAACGGTACACGAAAATTCCTAAAACGCCGATTTCTTCATCTTCTTCTTCTTCTTCAAACGGTCTACCTCAAAATTGACAAACCTTTGTTTTAGCATAAACCGATTCCTTTCTCTCCGGTGCATGATCCTAGGCCAACAGAATTGTCGTAGGATCCCTCTCGCACGAGAACGACAAGGATTTACGAGCACTTCCGTATAGTTGGACGCCATTTCCTCATTGATTGCATATTTGTGGTGTGATCACTCACGCGCTATTAGACGATCGCGCCTGCATCAACAATATATGCGCAGCCCTCTGCTCTAAGTAAACTCGAAGTAGACAGGATGTAGAACTCACTGAAATTACTTTCCTTGTCAAGTCTTACCACTGATTTACACTGACAATAATACTTCCTTATGATCAAATAGTGGTATGTTGTATTATATTTTAAGTTCTGAAGTATGACAATTTTCTTGTTGCAACACTATAGTAACAAGTAGAAAAAACTGGTGAAACAAGTGTAAAAAACATTTCATTAAAATGTTGAAGGATGTAGGGATGGTAGTGCCAAAAACTAAAGAAACAAGACTTTAATAACCCGAGTGGTACACAATGAACAACTGATTATCACATGACCATACACAACTTGTGTATATATGCAGGAAATGATGAAAACCCATGTAGAAATTGCATGCAACAATCATAACCCCTCGCTACATTTTTTTCATGGGGTTACGAAGAAGAAGAAGAAGAAGAAGAAGAAGAAGAAGACGAAGAAGAAGACGAAGACGAAGAAGAAGACGAAGACGAAGAAGAAGACGAAGAAGAAGACGAAGAAGATGAAGAAATTGGGTTTTTGCAATTTCACGTATGTCACTGTAGTGGTGTATTTTACTACCTTTGAGAGTCTCATCATGTATAGAAACACTCATAGGCCATGTTGTGTCTAAAAGGGCTCATAGCTTCCGCGTTCGAGAGTTCTGAGCCGTTATGTTTGTTAAGGCTTAATAGGCGTGTCGGCACCATCCCTACATAGAGAGTCTACCGACCGATGTCAAAAGCTAACATGGTGCAGTAGATCTATACAGGTAAGGCACTGAGGAATGATGGCATGCAACTATAACAAGTGTAAAAAAATTAAAATGTCAAAGGGGATGTATAAAAAATGTACAAGCTAATACAGTGCCAGGTAAGGCAGGGATGATCAATGGCATGCATGTGCAACAATAACAACGTGCACAACCCATATCCATTTCCTTTTATTGGGTTACACATGTTGTTATTGTTGCATGCCATCATCCCTGCCTTACCTGCAGCATCTTGCTTGCTTGATTTTGGCACACATATCGTACATCCTTCAGCATTTTAATCTTATAAGCTATAAGCTTATGTAGCCTCATCACCAGGCTCCTTCCTTTGCTTGAGTGGAATTGTTGAATTAACATTCAAAGGTTGCTACTAGAATGTGTGTGGAGGATAGGCTAAGGAGAATGGTTCAAATCTTACTCAATGCACAGCTTATGGCCTTAATTGCTTTGTCCAAGATTACATGTACTTCTGACTATTTCCATGCCTTTACAGGGTGAAATAACAATTATCGATCACCAGAAATTAGAGTTATTTGAGATGATTGGTCAAGGAGGCTTTGGTGCCGTCTTCCGAGGGACATGGGCAGAGAGGAAGGGACAGACATTTGCTATCAAAAAGTGCACAATTGGTGGAACACAACGTGATGTAGGCATCCCACGAGAAGTCGATATTCTTGCCTCCGTATCTGACCACACCCACATCATTTCGTTTCACGGTGTGGCCTTTCACTACCCTGATATGTACATCGTCACTGAATTTGCTCTGAGAGGCTCCCTGTATAAATACCTGCACAAAGATCATCTTTCTCCTAGTGTAGACCAGAGCCTCCAGTGGGCCCTGCAAATAGCCAAAGGAGTGGACCACCTCCACAGTCATGATGTCATCCACAGGGATCTCAAATCAGCAAACATCCTGTTATCTGAAGAGCTGGAAGTCAGGCTGTGTGACTTTGGGACGGCACGCTATCTTCCCCACACCACAATCCAAACGGGGGAGGCTGGAACCCACCGCTGGATAGCACCAGAGATCATGGAGGGAATTGATTCTAAAATCAGCAAAAAATGTGATTTATTTTCATTTGCAATGGTGGCCTATGAACTCCTAGTTCACAAGTTGCCATATCATGACACACCAGGTGATACACATGTTGCGATGAAAGTTATCAGTGGTGAGCGACCGGACATACCAGCCTTTGTCCCAGTGTATCTCAGTGCAATCTTGGTAGAATGCTGGGATGCAGATCCACACAAGAGGCCATCTTTTGAAACTGTCATTAAATTGCTTGAACAGTATGTATAGCTAGTACATGTACCAGCAGACTGAGACTATGTAGTGTTGTCTGACATTTTATATTATATTTTTAGTTGGGCCGTAGAGTAGATGAATACATGTATCTATGAAAGTTATTTCTATTGGCATATCAAAGCAGGCACCTGTAACATGTGTACAACATATGTACATGTACATGTATATACAAGTTCACACACTCCTAGTTGCGTGAGACATTTCTTGGGCCTAAACAACCACACAGGATGTTTGCATTGAGATAACTCAGGGACTACAGACTACTAAAGACTGCTATGCCCGACTATAATTCATTGCAACCTGCCCAAGTGCAGCTATAGGACATTGGGGACATGTTGCTCTGTAGCTTACACATGTAGGCCTAGGTCATCCCCACGTGGAGAAGATATAGCCAGGAACAGGCTATAGGTTTACAAAATTAATTGTTGTACTTGTGTAGGAAGAGTTGGCACCTGAAAGATCATCGTCCCGCTGGACATCTAGTGTCCTGCTCTTTTGTGTGTTGTGTTTGTGACTTTGATGTGTGTATTTGGGTGTTTGTTTGGGGTGGGGTGTCGGAAACTTCCTTTCTCCTCTTTCTGCATCTTTTCTTTGCTGGCGTGCTATGCACATGTGTTTCCATGTAGGTCCATACCCCAGGTACCATTAGTTCATGTCTCACATGTTATGGACATGTGTACTCACAATAAACCCAGAAGTATGATGAGTACACATGCACATACAGTGGAATATTGTGAGGCTACTTATTATAGCAAAATGCTCTCACAGGACCATATTAGATTTAAGTGAACTGAAAAACCAGTGAATAAACCTCTCTGAATACTCTCCTCTAGTACATTGTGAGCTATATTTCACTAATGTTAAGACTTGTCTAAAGTTCCCTTATCCCAGAAATCTTTCTGAGAGTGCTGTTCTAACATGTCTCTCACACAGTCATCTATTACCTCCATAGTGAGTCCTCCTTCTGTAGAGCCATATGCCTGGGCCTGTGGTGTGTGTGTGTGCAAGGTGTATACACATATGTACATCTCTTAACATTTATATATACATGACAAAAATGCATGAACAGAAGAATCTGCATTGCTGGTCTATACATGTGTCTGCATGTGTACATACACACCTGCCAGGCTATGACTAGTTTAGATATCTCTCTGCCAGAAAAGCCCTCAATCTTGAAGGAAATGTCAGTTAACTTCTTCTCCCAGTCTACGTCTGCTGGTAGTGGAATGTGACTGCAAATATCCAGAGAACGTATATATGATACATATACATGTACATGTACATATCACATCGTGCTATTTAGCATTGGGCCTCCTACAGATGTACATTCCATGGTTTATACAGTGGGGAGGGAGGGGGAAGGAAGGAATATCATTCCCCTGCATACTTGGTAGATACTAAGTATTAATGAATGCACTAAAGTGCAGAACCCTCGGCGTACGCGCGTGCGTGAATCCTTGACATAACGCGCGTGAGCGAATGCTGGAAAGGCACGTGCTATTGCAAGTTGGCTCTGTACACTGCTGGAAGCGCTACAGCTTTGACCAGAGCAGTACCCATGCTTGTAATACCTCATGCAGTAACCGCTGGTGCTTCGCTGTACGTCGAACAAGAAAACCTGATCGCGGGTAAGCCAGAGTAGGCTACATCTAATTTGCATATTGGCTCTTTCGCTTGCGTTTCACGCCATAACTCTTGAACGGAGCGATTTCAAAGAAAACCCCACAAATTTTTTGACCTCCGTTCTCCGCTGAGTACGTGACAGTATTTTCAGGACGAACAGACGCTCCAGAGGTGAGATGTGACTTAACAGACAGACACATACACACACACACACAGACGACTACCGTAACCCTCGCTGCGCATGCGCGCCGAGGGTTAATTAGCACAGTGGAAACAGGACTTATTGCTGGGGGCGGGAGGTATGGATGAGACTAGCACTGAAAACCATTAGTGAGACTTGTGTTTGGAAAATTATGAGATGTGTAGTTTTAATCTGCCTCATTGAGCGTTCATATTCACAATGCACATGTACATAATTTTACTGCCGGTACAGTACACTTTCAGAGCAACAGATGTTACCATTCTCTCCCCATCCCTCACCGTGGCCTCCTCCACCAGGTGATCCGTGGTGGATCAAGGATGTAGAGGCTGAAATACAGTTTCAGCATTCTCAGCCTCTCCTCCTGACCGGGGAGGCCAAATTTGATGAGGTCATCCAGTCTGTCATTGATGGCCCAGTCAAACTGGTCAGGCTGGTTACTGGCTAGGACCAGCATAAACCTACAGCATATACATTGCAAAAACAAATGCAGCAAACTGTACATAGCATGTGAAAGCACTCAAACTTGGCTAAATAAGCAACATGTTGGATCTTGGAATAATCGGCAAGTGGAGCAAGCCTACCTAGTCGTGTCAATGGACTTATATATTTGTGATATATTGTAATGTTATACGTGAGTTCTAATTTTATGCTCGGTGGGCTCATCAAAAATGCGCTGTATTCATCTGGTAATATAACACCTCACCTCCTGGAGGACTCTCCAGTGCGGTACAGGAATGCATTGAGAGTGCTCCTCAAATCTTCACTAATAGCCACCTAAGGAGCAATAGAGGGAAGTACATCATGCACATGCACAGGATGATGAATTATATGTACATATGAAGCTAATGTATGAATACCTTACTCCTCTTTCTAAGGAATGCGTCTGCCTCATCAACAAACAACACAACCCTGCAAAAACCAACAGTACCACAAAATATAAGCAAGAATTGACTTCCCTACCTCCTCCTCTCTCTCCCCATCCCTCTCCCTCCTTTTACCTAAGTCCTCCCTCCCCCACCCCGTCCTCTTTCCCTCCCACCCTCTCCCCCTCTCCCTCTTTCTAGCTCAGTCCTCTCTCCCTCTATCCCTCCTTCTAGCTCAGTCCTCTCTCCCCCTCTCCCTCCTTCTAGCTCAGTCCTCTCTCCCCCTCTCCCTCCTTCTAGCTCAGTCCTCTCTCCCTCTATCCCTCCTTCTAGCTCAGTCCTCTCTCCCTCCCTCCCTCTCCCTCTATCCCTCCTTCTAGCTCAGTCCTCTCTCCCTCTATCCCTCCTTCTAGCTCATTCCTCTCTCCCTCCCTCCCTCTCCCTCTATCCCTCCTCCTAGCTCAATCCTCCCTCCCTCCCTCTCCCTCTATCCCTCCTTCTAGCTAAGTCCTCCCTCCCTCCCTCCCTCTCCCCCTATCCCTCCTTCTAGCTCATTCCTCTCTCCCTCCCTCCCTCTCCCCCTCTCCCTCCTTCTAGCTCAGTCCTCTCTCCCTCCCCTCCTCCCTCTACTCACCCTTTCCTACTGGCCCCAGCCCAATCAAACACTTTATGCATGGCAGTCACTCCATCCCTACCAAGAGGCACAATGTCCCCTCCAGTCAGTATGGCATAGTCCATACCAGAATGGTGAGCCAGACTCTGTAATAACAAGAAGTTTCTAAAGTACTTTGTGCGGCTCCAACATGTACAAGTAGTTGGTAACACATTTTCCTTGAAAAATGGTAATGCTGTATTGCCCTTCTAGATGGAAAAAACATGTGTATAGTATCCCAGCTAAAGATCAGTAAGAAAGACAACTGACCAAACCCACCAAGTATATACACCAGACAAAAAAAGAATATTTACGCACAGGGTTTTTTTAGGGGAGTTCAGGGGGGGGGGCAATCGCTCCCCTGAAAGTGGCTTTGCCCCCCTGAGATGGGCTATGATCCTCCCTGAAAATGTTTTCCAGAAAATCCCTAACACAGATAACATAGAGAACAAGGTATATAGAGGCAGGACCCTGGGGTGTTAGATATTAGATATACGAGTATCATGAAAAACAGCATAGCTCAATAAATTAGAGGTAGGGATGCTGGGGTGTTAGATAATAGAGATACGAGTATCAAGGAATACAGCATAATGTAGCTCTGTCACCTTGGCGAACATGGTCTTCCCAGTTCCTGGTGGGCCGTACATTAGCACATTGCGATACACTCCTCCGTTCCTACGAGTGTTGATGGTAGAGCGAGCCAGTGCACGCAACTTGCTCTCAAATGGAGGCTAAAGAATCACACACAGGCACAGCAGATACACTCCATATAAAGTCATAGGAATTAATTACAGTGGGAGCTCCCCTAATCATGACACACAAAATGACTCCTAGCTTATACATATAGATTCTCAAACAGCAGAATGTATTCAGACCACATGACAATACAACACAATACAAATGCAACTCATCCAAGGCAGTCATTTTCAAAGAAAAATGAGCTGCCTCAGGTGTGACTCAAACCCACGACATTCTGCATTCTATGCAGATCCATGTACATGTATGTGTGATTGCAATAATTTTAAGAGGGATACATACCTCAAATATGATTCCAGCCAGAGGATCAGATGGTCGACTGAATATTCTCCGCACAACCTACAGTGACATGTACCATGTGTAAGACTCTCAGAATAATGACATGTAAGATATTCTATACAGAGTTACACAGTACAATAGTGAGGGTCTTAATGAGAACCACAAACCAGTAAAGGCGAGCTACAAACTTAGCATGGAAGATATGTGATAGTATGTGGACTGCATCCACTAGACACTGTTCATGTGAATATATATAGCATGAAAGTGAGTGTTGTATGCACAATAATGGCTCAAGGGGTGTGGTCAAGATAGCTAAATGACGTACAGTCCATTGAGACTACCACACATGCAGAACTAAACATGTAGTTGATAGTACCTTAATTGGATGTCTAATTCCTTGAAAGAAAGATAGCCTGGAGGTATCTCTAATTAGTGAGGGTTTACCCAATCTTGCTTCAATAAAACGACCAGCTATGCCAGTGCCCATCTTAGCAGCGTACACTCCCACAGCCACTAGAGTTATACCAGCAGCCTGTAATCATATGTACAGTATGCATGATATCCATAAGGAATTGGACAAATGGGAACAAGCCCACTTCTACATATACTCATACTGCTATGTATGTACATGTACATCTGTCATGTTTTATCAAATGACGAATATTGTATACGGTTTCAATGTTTTGTCAACATGCACATGAGCATACTTATAGCTATACGACTAGGTTAGCCTCGTACCCGGGCATTCGAACCGTCCCACCAAATGCCTGGGTACGAGGCTAATGACTAGGTGGGTTCACTGCTGCACATCCACAGTAGTGCTTCGCATTCATCTAGCATGAACTACAACAGTGGAACCTCTCTACTCTGGACATTCTTGTGACAGAAGAAAGCGCCCTGATTAGTGAGGTGTCCTGACTTCAGGGGTTGAATTGTACATTGCGACAGCAAAAAGTGTCCTGTTTATCAAGGTGTACATATTTCAGGGTACCCTGATTAAAGGGGTTCAACTCTATGATGTTCTCAGAAACTCACTGTAGCAGAGACCTTGTCCCAGTCTGTGATAAAGTTGGATATCCCCTGCCCAATTAGAGATCCAGCCGCTCTGAGAAATAGCATAGTGCTCTTAAAGCACGAATTTTGTAATAGAATGTACATGTACCTATAGTTAATGCATCACCATATTATATATACATTGTACATTTACACAGAAGTGTCTATAATTCTACAGGAAATAAACAGGAGTATCAGTGATAATATTGGCAATGAATCTCCTTACTTGATGCTCTCCAGTACAGTGGTTCTGTACTCTGCAGCCTTCACTCGGATCTGCTCCAGTGCCAAGTCTTGGTTCTCTCTCTCCATACGGGTCCTGTGAATTACGTAAATGGGGTTGAGGATCGAGGGAAGGAGGGAGGGAGGGGGGGAGGGAGGGAATGTTGACTCACTTGCCACTGATCTCAGCCTGGACTCTGGCCATCTCATTCTTGTGCCGCAGCTCAGCCTCATACTCTATGGTGGCTACATGACAGACACACACACACACACACACACACACACACACACACACACACACACACACACACACACACACACACACACACACACACACACACACACACACACACACACACACACACAGTATATACATACAAGTCTACATGGAACCAATACATCGTAAATTTGTACTCAGGTACAAAAATGCAAAGTGTGGGTGAAGTATGCCTGAAATAAGGAAACCTTGAGAAACGGGACACTTTTTTGCTATCTCAAATGCTATATATTTTTCAATAAGAACACCTCCACATTAGAGAGGTTCCACTGTATATCACTTTACATAAAGCAGTTAATACAGGGCCCTAACCTCTCCTCATAGCCTCCTGTTTCTTTACAGATTCCTCCTGTTTGTGAAGGTTCTCCTCCTGCATACGACGCTGTGAACATGTGTGCAGGAAAATACATGTATATGCATATACATAAACAACAGATGATGCACTTCTAGCTATAGTACAGTCCTATTGACTTAGCGTTACTGTATATTACATGCATGTATGCATACACTAGGATGATATCCGGATGCAACACTGATGCATCCATCAAGTTGTTACACATACATTATTCTAGTTGTTAACATAGACAGTGTTTTAGAGTGCTTAGTACAAAGAGAAATGCAAAACCCCATGCTTCAATGCAATGCAGAAATTGAAGCCACAGCCCTCCTGAAAATCACATACAAAGCAAGCAAAGATCTCAACCAGTAATTCATCTAGTACTCTCTCACACACAGACACACAAAGTGTGATTCTATACCTGCTGTGAGAGTTGGTCGTCATATCTTCGTCTGGCAAGTTGATCTTCAAACTTTGCCCTCTCTTGGTGCTGCTTGACCTCTGCTCCCATTGTCTTGCGTCGTTCTTCATGTTCCGTCTTGACCTTGTCCACTTCAAACTGCTTCACGTAGGCTTGGTGTTTCTGGAGGAGACCAAGAGGAAGAAAATAAGAGAATTAGGTCTAGCAACATGAGAGAGAGAAGTTCAATATTTGTTATATAACAGACAGGTTTTCATCCTTTACTGTCATTCTCTAATACAAATGCAGTACGCCATAGCTAGTAAAAACTCTTCCTTACACTTTTATACGTGTTCAATGTACATGACTTTAACCATCCATGAGATGCTTAGAAAGACAAGGCAAGGCAACACAACACAACAGAAAGACAAAGCAACACAACACAACTCGCCCAAAGCATGTATACATGTAGCTCACAGCAATCTCTTCTTGATGGTGCATCTGTTGGGTGACCTCTTGCATCTTTGAGATCTCTAGAGCTTCCTTGGCATGCACTGATGACAGACAATATGTGTATTATGTATGCACAAAATGGAGACACACACACACACACACACACACACACACACACACACACACACACACACACACACACACACACACACACACACACACACACACACACACACACACACACACACACTCGATTTGTCCAGTTCTCGAGCTGCTTTGGCTGCTCTTTCCAGTCCAGTGGGGTCAAACCCAACCCACTTCTTCCCCACCTCATCCTCCCTCCCCCCTCCACCTCCCCCTCTTCCTGCATCCCTTCCACCATCCTGGACATAACACACACTAGTTCATGGTCCATACCTCATTAGCAAACAGCAAACACGTATGTGAAGTCATTTCATAGCAACTACCCTATATTTCAACTATACACAATCTTTTGCATCTCCACAGAAAAGCATATATAAAAATTTAGGCTATAAAAGTACATGGATATCATTAATACAATGCCCTAAATCCCAATATTATGACGCCAGGTAGCAGAAGGCTAGTTTGTGGTGGTGTATCTAGGTTTCTACTTCAAGTACCTGTTGACCAGCTTCCTGTGGAGATTCAGGGGAGGGAGGTAGGTGAGGGTCGGAGCTCTGCCCACTGAGGCCCAAGCGACCCCATACCCAAGACATGGCTCTCTAGATACTCTAGAGCAAAACCACGTGGCGATTATAGTTGGGGTCGAAGTACGTAGCACTGCGGCCTATAGTGACGTCATCAATTGGCCAGCCCCTCCTCTTCCTACGAGGCTCTAGTGCGCGCGCGCAAACTGCGGATGAAGTAACGTGCTTTGTGTGACTACATAGCACCAGCAGCACATTTAGCCGTCTCTTATGACTTGATGTGTTATGTGCATACAAATACAAAGGACACATTATGCAGTGTATAGAGTGGACATGATCAATGTAGTGAGTGGAATACTCTTCCATTAAAAGTGATCACTTGACTGGTTGCAGTACCTGCAAGGAGAGAGTAGAAGGGAGAGTTGAGGGAGGGAGAGGGAGAGAAGAAAAGGAAGAGGTGTGTGTGTGTGTGTGTGTGTGTGTGTGTGTGTGTGTGTGTGTGTGTGTGTGTGTGTGTGTGTGTGTGTGTGTGTGTGTGTGTGTGTGTGTGTATTTTATCAGGATGCAGGCAAACATGACTAGGAATATTTACAAATACTGATGAATATATCTATGAGACAATGTAGCTATAGGCGTGGTGTCAACTGTTACCTACCTTCTTCACAAACTGTGGTAGTACAAAGGCGGCTCTGTGGATGTCAGTGTTGTAATACTTGAGACACATCTCCTCCACTTGTGCCTCGGTCAGAGGACGCACTGGGCTCTTAAATACTGTGTCCTAGCAAACAAATGTAAAGGTGTTTTTTTGGCCAACCAGTGCATTATGAATGTCTTAACTTCTACCGTATGCCCATAGAGAACATTTGTCTTGTTTTAACATACTTTACTGAGGCCTGAGTGAGCCCACCTACTTATACAGCTGGAAATTTAGCATACGGTACATCACGTTTGTCACCAAATCCAACAACTACGATTCCATATTTTTTTTCTAGCTGTACGAGTAAGTGGGTTTGTTTCCACTCACCCATGATGCTTTGCTAATACATGTGTTCTATGTACACAATTTGTGTCAATGACTCACACTGTTGAGGCTAGCTAGGATGTATCCGATGGTACCACAGGGATAGGTGGGCACAGAAGAGAAGGCAAAGTTGACAACAGGGAACAGCTTCTTGCTGTGGCTTATCACTCTCTCTATAAGGGTCAGGTCCAGCCAGATACACTCTCCTACATGGTGCATTTGAGGTGTACATGTACATAGGTCAATGTGGAGTGGCAGTAAAGGGTATACTTTAGGCATTTGAGGAATTAAATTGTGCTGAGGGATACAGCCATTAACCTATTGGTAGATGAATAGGCAGGGCCTAAAGGGTGAACCTGCTTTGCAACCACAACATACTCTGCTTTCGTAGACGAAAAAACAGCTCCCACTGTAGGACTCGAACCTATATACATTCAACCGTTGATTGGACAGAACACATACCACTCTGGCAAGGGGAAGGCCTGTATGGTTCAAATCCTAGAGCGTATGTTGTGGTAATCGAAACAAGTTGATAATAGTCGATCCATGCATGTGCTGTGCTTGGTCATACTTGCCCACAATGTAGGCCTTATAATTCATATACACAACATGCGCATCGTCCAGTTTGGTTACCTTGTGAGCAGATGATCCCACCACAACTGAGAGCATTCTTCATCTTCTCGTAATACGGCTCCTCAAAGAGACATTCAGCTGGGCCTGTGAACACACGAAAACCATCAACTCTAAAGAACGCAGAACAAAAGGCATTTACTATGTGAGAAGAAACAGGTCACTCAAATCCAAAACAAAGCAATGAATACAGAAAGATGAGCACATGTATATACATACACACTAAGACAGTAAGTTTTTCTGGTGTCAGATGAGGGTTTGAACTGGACACTGACATATCCTGGTATTTCATTAGATACATTCTGGACAAACACATCAGGAGAAAGAAGAGATTGTCTCTTACCCACAGGGTCTGAGGAGTCAGTGATGATGACATCAAACTTGTTCCTGTGTTGTGCCATGAATTCAGCGCCATCCTGGTAGTGTACATGTACTCTGCTGTCGGAAAACCCACACGATAACTGAGGCAGATATTGCTTGCTCAATTCCACCACACGCTGCAGGTAAGCATGTATGCATGTGTATGTAGACATAACGCTTGTGAGTGAGTGGGAGTGAACCCACTTAGTCATACAGCTTAAACATTGTGAGTGTACGCAGGATGACAAAATATCGAAATGGTACATATATTATTTCTTGATATTTGGTAACATATGCTTACTTGCCTATGGAAAATTTCCAGCTGTATGACTAGGTGGACTCACTTCCGCTTGACCAATAAACCCTCACTATAAAACCACTGGTATTCAGGAATGAGGGCACCTTAATTTTGTGTCCATTTCCACTCCTGAAATCAGGACACCTCACTAATCAGCACACCTTCTGTACCATGAGCATCAAGATTAGGAGAGCACATATCTTACCTGGTCAATCTCACAGAGATGGATCTCCTGGACACACTTGTGTTTAGCGACCTCCCTCACCACCCCTCCATCACCTCCTCCGACGACCAGCACCTGGACAGAATGTACCTGGATTATCGGAGACTAGCTACCGCACACCAATAATGAATATCGTTAAATCACAAAAAGTGGTGCGGCCAAAACCGGACCAGCCGGACCAGCCGGACCAGCTCCTACACCAATGAACATCCATTGGACAAGACTGAGGACTACTTACATTGGTAGGGTTGGGGTGTGAGCAGAGAGGAAGGTGAGCCATCATTTCTTGATATGAGCACTCATCTCTCTCAGTACACTGAATGATCCCATCCAATGCCAACACTCTACCATACGTCTTACTACGGTACAAAGATTAATGACAATTAAGACTCCACATGATAACAAATCAACTTCAATGTCATAGCTCAATAGAAGCAAAATAATGGCTTAACAAAGTTCTTAACAAAATTCGATGCACATTTTGGCCAATGCCGTCTTCAGGTGCAGTGATAATGAGTCATTCTAAAAGCAGAACTGATACTGAAGCATTGCAAATCTGTTTTCAAGAAAGTTGCTGCCTATTAACTGACCACTACCACTAAATCGGTGTATCTTGATTTCAGAAGGGGAACACAGCATCTATCAGGACGTCCGATTTTTCTCGCACTGTCTACACTACCTCTGAAAGATCAGTATATCCTGATACTGCGACCTCTCTGAGTGCAATACTTCCTCTACCTCAAGAGACATGCTCTGGCCTGGCCAGAGACTGTGCAATTCCGAGAACCATCCTTTGGCAAGCTCATCCATCTGACTCTCTAAGACACGTGGTAAAGTGTAAAGGTCAAATATTCGCGCATGCGCATTAAATAAGCTTATCACATGACGTAATATAGTAAACAATAATTATGTCCTCTGGTTGGAGGATGTCTTCGAATCCAGCGTTAGAGAAGCCGATAGACCACGCCAGACAGCGCTACCCTTACTGTATAGTATGGACACCTCTTCCACTATTAACGTGAGTTATTTTACTGATACATACGTAAGCTTAAGAATGAACCAGACAACAACCATGACAACATCCTTGTGCTACTAATCCTGTGTTAGTACTATCTCCTGTGGAGGTTTCAGCTCTTCCACATAGGTGTGTATGGACTGTGAGCCTATATCAGTACGTGTAGCACAGACAGACAGACATATATGTGTAGTTAGTAATAATACTGAAGAAGGCACCACTGCCATAGACCACACCCACAATCATGGGTGGAGCCACACGTACATGTACATACAGGCAAATCCTTACCATCTGTTCCTCCCTCACCTGAGGAACATAACTTACCATCCATTTGCCCGTCAACTCCAGTGTGTGTAGTTATATAGTACAATGTATGTGTGTTTTTACAGGTGGATATTTCCTTTCATTGGCCACATGGGTATATGTACTAGTGCAGGTGTGATCCGTGACTTTGCTGGTCCCTACACTGTCTCGGTGAGTGGGAACCACGATATGAGACTACCTGTACTAAGTAACATTGCTTTCACTAACCTTTAAAGATTTTTACATAAACTTTATATACACACACGTGTACATAGCTACAAACTTTATATACACACGTGTACATACATCATGCTTCAGGATTTGTATGCAGGATTCGGCCCAGCCAGCTGAGCTGCCTCGGTAGCTCAGTTGGTAAGAGCATCGCCTGGAGAGCTGATGGTCGTGGGTTCGAGTCCCACCCGAGGCAGCCAATTTTTCTTTGAAAAATGACTGTTTCGGGTGAGTTGTGTTGTGTTGCTTTGCCTTTCTGTTGTGTTGTTGTTGTTGCCTTGCCTTTCAGCATCTCTTGAAAGATTGTTCATACATGTACACCGAGCTGTAGGATACATTTCATTGTCATACTGTACGGTTTCTAAATAGAAGTTATGACTCTGCATCTGACTTACTAGTAGAAAAATATCGTGGATCCCTCAAAGGAGAACTATTAACACTCCTTTTCTGGGTATTTGGATTGGAGGTCCCACTATTGTCACTGTACTTCCCACTCATGAGGGTGTGCACATGTATGAAAGAATTGCATGTGTATGTACTGTATGTGTGTGGAAGATCATGTGGAGCACTGCGCACTGTATTGTACTGTGAGTGAACTGCAATACAGGCTATTACTGCTCCTACACTCTTAATGCAAATGCAGACCACATGAATGTTTGTGGTCATTGAATGGATGTACATGTATGTATCAATCTACTTCTGTTTGCCTTACATCATTAGGAAGACAGTATGGCCTTTGGAAGCCCCACTATGTAAGTTGCCTCTCAAATATCACATTATACAGATTCATGTATATACATAAATGTATATACATGAACACACACACACACACACACACACACACACACACACACACACACACACACACACACACACACACACACACACACACACCTGTGTTCAAGCTGCCACTATGTGGCCACGCTGCCCCCCGGAGGGGGGGAGCCGAGTATGGCTTGCACTCATGATTCATGATTCTGGTCTTATGCATCGATGCACCGCTAGGCCACCCTTACTGCGGAGCCATCTGCTGCAGACTGAGCACTGGACAGCCCCTCGTTGTTCCTGAACTGGTTTTTGTCGCTCGTCAACACACTTATGTCGTTTCCTATCACTTTCTCGTCTGAAATGCCTGTGGCAGGCCTCACATACTACTCCGCGTTGTGTGGTGGGTGGTTGTGCAGTTGCCCCCGGTTGTGGTGCTGTATTAGGTGTGTCTTGTACGGAGTGGCAAAGAGTCCTCCATTCACTCCTAGAGTTGGCCTTAGTGCACCACTCATGCTCTGTTACTTCTAGTGTTTTTAGGTCGCTTCGTATGACATCCCTCCATCTCCTGCGCGGGCCACACCTCGGGCGTGACTGAGGTAGCCAACTAAAGAGAGCGGTCTTGGGTGTTCTGTACTCCGGCATCCTAGCCAGGTGACCAAGCCACTCTAGCCGTCGCCTGGTGATCTTCATGCCCACCGGTTCCTCGTCGCCCCACTGGCAGAGGATGCTTCTCGTGCTGATCCTCTGTTGCCACTGCTGATGGTTTGAAATCCCGAGGATGGCCCTGATACATCGGTGGTGAAAGGAGTTTAGCTTTCTAATGTGTTTCTTGAGTGGTACCCAGCACTCTGCCCCGTACAGCAGGATGCTGAGTACACAAGCTTGGTATATTTTTGCCTTGGTGGTCTTGTGTATGTTATTGTCAAGAAAGACGGACTTTCTAAGGCTGCCAAAAGCACGTGATGCCTTCGCAATCCTTTCATCGATTTCCCTGTCAAGCCGTCCCGAGGCTGATATGGTAGAGCCTAGGTAGGGGAAGTGTTCAACACTCTCAATCTTTCCATCTGCCACTGGTAACTCCCAGTTGTCTTCAGCTGTTGCCTCTCTGCCTGATGAGAAGTGCTTGGTTTTTGCTATGTTGACAGTCAGTCCAAAACTCTTGCATACCTCCTGGAATTCCTGGACTGCCTTTTCAGCACCCTCTCTTGAGGTTGCAAGCAGTGCTCCATCATCTGCAAATAGACATTCCAGGACTCTTTTCTCAGAGGCATTTCTTGTGTATCTTCGGAACAACTTCCCGTCAAACTTGTACTGTAGGTTGACACCAATACCTGGATGGTCCTTTACTCTGTCTTGCCAGCGCTCGATTACTACTGCCAGGTACAGGTTAAAGAGCGTGGGTGCTATGCAGCATCCTTGGCGCAGGCCATTTGCCACAGTGAATGGATCTAGCAGGTCTCCATTTAGCTGGATTCTCGCTGTCATCCCCTGGTGAAAGGATTTGATCAGTGTGATGGTATGTCCTGGTACGCCCAGTTTGCCAAGAGCAGCCCACAGTGCCGCTCTAGGGACTGAGTCGTAGGCCTTTCTAAGGTCGATGAAGGTGACAAAGAGCTTTGTTTTGTGCTCCCAACTCTTTTCTATGAGCTGGCAAACCTTAGAATTAGGGCATATCAAATTCCCAAGAGATGATAGACTAATCACTTTTCCCCAAAATGACAGTTTGTAGACATCTAATAGGCTTGTGTGTGTGGTGTGTGTGTGTGTGTGTGTGTGTGTGTGTGTGTGTGTGTGTGTGTGTGTGTGTGTGTGTGTGTGTGTGTGTGTGTGTGTGTGTGTGTGTGTGTGTGTGTGTGTGTGTGTGTGCATGTGTGTATGTGTCATCCTCAATTTCTGATCAATGTATGACATTTTAACCTTGGGCCCACTTTTGTTGCTGATGAGTTTCAATGGTCATATGTACATAGAGAAATATTTGTGGAGGGAGCTACGTATGTACACAGTCTGGTCATACATATAGCATGTCTGTACGTTAGGAGTGCACCAGTCAACCATGTTTACTACATATGTTGTTTGCCTGGTTTGCTCTGTGCACACCTTTTTTCATGTTCCCAACTGTAGTTTCATAGTTAACTTTTGTCTGGTGATCGTGGCTCAGTGTCTAGTGTGCTGGTTTGCTGGTCATTAGACCTGGGTTCGACTCTGGACGGAAGTTTGTCTTTCTCATTCCCTCTTGATCGTCTTGGCCTGTGTATTGCAGACATCAAACTTAATACATCCTTACCAGGTCAACTAAGAATATTTAACATTAGTCTGGTTTGCCTGGCATGCCTCGAATACTAGTCCTTGACTATACATAGTACACTGTGTAACCTGTTTGTACAGGTATTGGCAGCTGAATCCATCCAAGGCTGAGAGTACTACATGGGACAGTGCAGTACACCAGGCCTCCGAGGAATATGGACACAGAATGGTAGGTCTATTTCCTGTTGTCAAGCCTTGCACATGGAGTACTAGTACAACATACTTGGAAACTGTGCAGGTGTATGTGCGTAAGCTCACCTGTTTGTATAGCAAGATGAGATATTTGCACTTTTCCTCATATTTCAACCCAACAAGTTGTCTTTAGTAAGAGCATTTGCTAGAATGTCCCACCCAAGGTTGCTGAGAGTTGTGATATCAAACCACAACACCCCTAAAACTCACTTGGCCTACAACCACTTTAAAAAATAAATTTGCTGGTCACTCTTCATACATGTGTATTTATGAGTGTGTGTGTGTGTGTGTGTGTGTGTGTGTGTGTGTGTGTGTGTGTGTGTGTGTGTGTGTGTGTGTGTGCTCTGTAGCACAACTTGTGTTGTGACAATTGCCACTCTCACGTGGCGAGAGCCCTCAACCTGATGCGCTATAACGGATCGACCTCGTGGAACATGTTCAAACTGGGACTACTGATGGTTATCTACGGCAAGTACACTGGGTTAGTTTCAGTACCAATGACTTATTATGTTGTAATAACGTGTGTATAAATGGGTTGGTGGGTAGGCTTCCTGTGAATACTTCAAGCTAGTGTGTACATGTACATGTTTTAAGTTTAACATGCTTTGCATGTTGTATATGCCTTGCCTGTGTAGCCAAGTCGTTGTCTGGGTTTGAACTCAATCCTTAGGATATTAACATCAATCCTACACTCCTCTGCCACAAGAGATCCAGTGGCTCAGTGGTAAGAGTGTCTGACTAGTAATCAGAAGGTCCTGGGTTCAAATCCCAGCTGGATCCTAAGTTTTTTTCAGGATCATTTAATAATGACTTGGCAGTGATGTTGGTTGATAGTGTCTCCATCATTAACCCTCGGTGCGCATGCGCAGCGAGGGTTACTGTAGTTGGGTCTGTGTGTGTGTGTCTGTTAAGTCACATCTCACCTCTGGAGCGTCTGTTCGTCCTGAAACTTCTGTCACGTACTCAGCGGGCAACGGAGGTCAAAAAATATGTAGGGTTTTCTCTGAAACCGCTTCCTTCAAAAGTTATGGCGTTATTTGCTTACCTATGGCATCCTACAGCGATATTGCAGCGGTATTCTGCGCAACTTTTCGACAGCAGAGCATTCTAAAGCTCTTAACAGTAGGCTAAACACTACCTGGAATACGACTCAATGTAAGGCAGCGAGCTTCTTTCTCTTTAGTCTCCGTCTTTTGCTCACAAATCTTCCGTATACTTTCCGTTACACGCATTTCAGTAGCGTGTGTGCTTTTCAGGATTCGCGCACGCATGGCGCCGAGGGTTCTGCACTTTAGTGCATTCATTTAGGCTATTAATCTTGATTACTTTACATGTATGTTTTACATCTAAGCAAACACAAGGAATTAGACATAGTTAAGTTACAAGAGGTCAAAATTCATTAATTTGGTAAAAATAACATGACAAAATTAAGTGTAGTACTTGCAAAGCTGGTCAGGCCAAAATAGCTGTCCACTGTTAGCCTGGTTTGCTCTGTGCACACCTTACTTGCATGTATCTTCATAAGCTGAACTACATGTAAGTCATGAAATAGCATGTAAATACATGTACATGTATAAAACACCACAATACTTTAGGCAGGGCAGAGAATGAATTCAGTGGAACCTCCCATAACGGACCCTCCGAGAAGTGGACACCCATGCTACAACGGACACTTGCCGTGTTACGGATTGAAACTACCATAGCTGCAATACATTAGCAACCTCCGAGAAGCGGACGCTTCCTGATTCCGGTCAGCGGACAAAATCTTTGCGCTGAACGGCGCTCCACCGTGCATTTTTGCCTCTAAATAGCGGACACCCGGAAGCCACTCCCCTAAAATTGCACAGTTGCGCTTGCGCAGTACGGCGCTATGTACGGGCGCAACGTCAGTAAATTCTTGTGTATACAGCGAAACCTCACACGCGTTACAAGGAAGCAGTACCTGCTTTAAAAAAATGTACGTGTACAAGTTTCATGCATTCAAAGGACATGGAAAAAGTGTGTATTGGTCAGACAATTGATAGGATTGCCAATATTACACATCAATTAGCAAGACGACAACTTTACTTGACTATTTTACACACTAACTCATTTACAAACTTCACTACATCACTTATATTCCACCCCAAGTTATAAAATTAAAATATTTCATGAACCTCCGAGATGAGGACAACCTCCGAAGAAAGGACAAAAGTGCCGTTCCCAAAGTGTCCTTTCTTCAGAGGTTCCACTGTAGTACCAGGGTTTCTTTGAGGGGGGAGACGAGAGGGGGCATTTGCCCCCCTCAAAAAAGTTAAGTCAAACAGACCTTCCTCACATATAGCCACACATTTTTTCATGTTGCCCTCCCCCAAGATTTTTCTCATGTGCAGTTCGCCCCCCTTGTCACGTTTTCTGAAATAAACCCTGGATACACGGCAAAATATGAAGTAACCCTTCTGTGGTTATCTGTTACATAAGCTATAGCTACTTTCAATGTAGGACTTTATTTTCAGGGGCAGGATCACTTAACATCATCCACTTCAAACTAGTCGAGCTTCCCTCCGATTGAGTCATCATATCCCACTTCAAACTAGTCGAGCTTCCCCCCATGCTCATCATCCCACTTCGGAGGCTCTCTCCCATCAGAAGTAGGATTACAAAGTATCCCACTTCAAACTAATGGAGGTTCTCTCTCTCTCTCATTAACAAAGAATTCTGTACACTGTGATACAGTGTGTACTACAGAATTCTTTTTTAATGAGGGACAACCTCAATTAGTGTATCTACACAATTTGCAACTGACTGAAGGGTCAATTTTTTTGCAGTGAAACAGACTCAATATTCATGTATTAGGCTAGGGCTATACAGGAATTTCCATGAGGAATCGACTAAGGGTAGCATTGCTACAGTACATCTATTACATTATGTATTTACCACCTCTCTTCCTTCAGGCTGTGTGGATTCCTACGGACATGGCTTCCATTTATGATCCTGTCTCTCATCACAATTATTGTCATTGTCTTAGCTACTACCATCCCTCATGCCACATAAAGACCGTTATAGAGCATAACAATGTAGTTGTACATAATATATTCATAGCAAGTAACTGGATATTGAGTTCTTGTTGTGGGCCTACTACATTACCTGTTTTATTCTTGTACATGTGTAATTGATGTGATTATTCAGTTTTAAAATCGAGGCAGTGACTGACTATTAGCATTGTGCCAAATAGGAACAATCTACAAATGTTAGCCTGAGTTTGTTGTTGCAATACCAAAATACAGTGACTTTAACCCTCCTTTCCTGTTACTATACGAAGCAACGGTCACCTTTATCCCACGCAATAATAAGGGTTAATGGTCAATAGACAAATCTGGGGGGAAGAGGGCAGCTATATATATAATGGCCCTTCATTTCTGGGTATACTTAATCTTATATAGACAACAGGCTAGCAAGTAGCAACCTTTTCAAACAGCTATATATATAGCAATATTAGGAGCATATACACTAGTTGGGTAATAAGAAAAAAATTCAATTTATATATACACCAAGTATGCACACTTTCCATGTAAAAGTACAGAAAGGGATATGCCATTGGGTAGCTTAGGGTATCAGCTAGGGACAAAATGAAAATAAATTGTTGATGTATTCTTATTTCTGTTATACAAACAATTGCAACGGAGGGCTCCTAGAGTCTACCGACTCTCTTATAACAGCAATGACTTTTCTAGGCAAGTTTCGTTGCTGGAGTTCCAGCATTTAGACATGTAATATAGGGATGTCGTTCACCGATCATGGATCACGTGATTTCTCCCTGAGCGGCGCGATTCCGTAATTCAATATATAATTAAGTGCGGTGCGTCAGCTCGTCTGAAGTCAATTCGTAATACAAGTTGGAAAAATGGAAAAATTCAATGGTGTAGAGTATGACGGAGTGAACATTCAAAAACCACAGAAAAGTCGTTGGTACCTACTAACCATTGTTCTTCTGTCAGTTCTCCTCGCTTTTGCCGTAGCGGGTCTGATAGTCTTTGCTGCTCTGTATGGAACCAGCTCCTCCGATGACTCTGATTCAAGTGTATGTCAGAGTGATGCATGTTTCGACCTGTCAGTGCAGATAAAGGGCGCCATGGACGAGAGCGTGGATCCGTGCGAAGACTTCTATAACTTCACCTGTGGCAACTGGGACATTTATAACGGGATCCAACCAGGTCAATGCACACATAATTATTATATATATAAAAAAATGACACTACATATAGTAACGTTAGTCCTGAAAAGCCAGGAAGTAACTTAGTTTGATAGTTTGAAGTTTGCTGTTCAGTATAACCTTGTGCCTTCTCTAGTCTCTCCCAGTTACTTTAAATATGCAGAAGAATTTCCATCACATACATATACTCTGGTACCTGATTCACTGTACTTTCAGGTGCATCTCTCCATATAGTCAGTACCACATACTTTCCACAACTAATATTAGTACTACTACAATTTCAAACCTTAGAATTAGGAACTATCAGTGCATATCAAATTCCCAAGAGATGAGAGACTAATCATTGTGCACAAAAATGACAGTTTGTAGACGTCTAATAAGCTTGTGTGTGTGTGTGTGTGTGTGTGTGTGTGTGTGTGTGTGTGTGTGTGTGTGTGTGTGTGTGTGTCTACTTACAGGCTTTGCAAGATACACTACTATATTAGTACAGCAAGATCTAGTGTATGAAGAGTTAGCTGATGTTCTTGAAACTGACTTTGCCGGTGGAAAAAGTGTCTTCATGGAACTAAAAGATCTCTATGATTCCTGTATTCTTGCACAAGTATCAGATGATGTTGACCTAGGACCTGTTTTGGATCTGTATCAAGAACTGGGTAAGCTAAGTTGTAAATTAATTTCCTTTTGTGTGGGGCCAATACCTACATGCTTATATTTCAACATGCCATGAAATTTTTTCTTTCATAGGTTCATATGTCACATTAGTCATCGTTATTACTGTCTGCCTCTGTGTTAGTAAATGGTGTAATATCCTCTTGTGGGGGTCACCAATTACATACTAATAAATCAATGGTGCCAAGAATTTTGTACTTTGTGCTTCATAGGTCAACATTATAGTCACCATTACTATATGTCTCTGTGTATCGTCTTGTGGGGTCACTAACTAGATACTAATAATTCAATGGTGCCAAGGATTTTGTACTTTGTGCCTCATACCTAGGTTCATAGGTCATCATTACTGTCTGCCTCTGTATTTGTAGTGGTGTACACTTGGCTCAAAAGCATGACTTTGTGACCAGATCTGTAACAGGGTATTATACTTATTTGCCTGCATATTTGTTGGAAAGTACTAGGTAATCTCTTGCATAATAAGGGTGGACTCACTACAAGAGATGTAGGTAGAGTATTTCCATATGTGGTCCCAGTTTTCACTATCACTCACAAATGAGCACTATGCTTATCTGATTCTATGCCCTTCCACCACATTATAGTTACACAGACACAGAGAGTCGTGTATGAGCCCTTATTGCACTATATACGGTACATGTATAGCATCCAAATACCCTCTATGTTATCATAGAGTCGGTAGACTCTATATGTAGGGATGGTGCAGACACGCCCATTAGCCCCATACAAAAGTAACGGCTGAGAACTCTCCAACGTGGAAGTTATAGGCCTTTTCAGACAAACAACATGCTCTGCGAGTGCCTATATACACTATAATACTCTCAAACTCCGTAAAATACACAGCTACGGTAAAAATTGTAAAAACGCCGATTGTTCATCATCTTCTTCTTCTTCTTCTTCTTCTTCTTTCTTCTTCAGTTCAAACGACCTACCGCGAAACTGGGGCTAGTAATCGCTCTATTTCTTTCACGAAAATCATTTATACTGTAGCGTACATGATCCTTGATGCACAAAATCTTCATACCTTCTCCCAAAGCCTGTCAAACTCCAGTTTGGCAAGCTTAGAAGCGTTAGTTTAGACGCCATTTTTTGTTTGCTCACGTGCCGAAGACGTGAAGTTAGAAGTTTTGTCGTGGTTGTGGTTTGTCACGCTGTTTGGCTACCAGCATTGCTCCTTTGTGTCCGTTTCTTTGAACGACTAACTGTTGCCATAACTGGACCCGCTGTTGTAGCTACTCAGTGTGTAATACTCATACAAGACAGGATGTAGGAGTCACTGTAAATTGCTGGCTATCCTCATAGGTATGCAAGGGAGGTAGAACGAAAGCCAGTAGGTTTATACACGTTGCTAGACACAGTAAAAACCAGTGAAACAAGTGTAAAAACATTTTCACTAAAATGTTGAAGGATGTAGGGATGGAAGTGCCAAAAAGTATAGACACAAGGTCAAAGTTCAGCATTGCATGCAGGGGATGATAGCATGCAACAATCATAACATGCGTAACCCCATATCCTAACATCGGTAAAATTATGGGGTTACGCATGTTATCATCCCCTGCCTTTGTCTGCATGCATGCTGAACTTTGACCTTGTGTCTATACTTTTTGGCACTTCCATCCCTACATCCTTCAACATTTTAGTGAAAATGTTTTTACACTTTAACATATATATACATGTAGAGGGTATATTTGGATGCTAGGAGATCAAGTAAGCTTATGTGTACATGGGGTCACTAAGTAGTACCTACCACTGTAGGTGTATGGGTGTTATATTATGGAACAGACTTTAAGTACTCGTATATTGTATACTCCAGTGGATGTATGGAGTTTTGGTTGCTGTTGACTAGCAGCCAAAGATTTTTTAGGTTTATTGCAGGCAACAGGATGGCTGTGGCTGACTGTAGTGAGTGAGGAGGCTAACAGCAAACAAAATAACTCACATACTCCCCTCCTCCCTTCCTAGCAACAAAGCTTTGAATATGCTCATCATTAATGAGATATTCCTGTGTATTATGTACTTTAGATCAACAGATACATGTAGAGTAACCATGTAGGGAACATGCAAAGCCTGTCGTGTGTAGGTAGTACCTGTGTAAAGAATGTTATACTTTCTATCTAGGTGGTTGGAGTGTTATCAATGTAACAGGTGATGGGACAACGTGGGGACTGAACAGTATACAATTTATTAGAGAGAAGAGGTTGGGCAGTGCAGCATTCTACAGTCTTCAAATTGGTGTCAATGATGCTGTCACTGAGTTTACCCTCGAGGTATGTCCCAAAGATGGCTGGCTGCTTGTTGCCAATATTATTACAAATTAGTGAATTGCTAGTTTGTTTTCTGTCATTCTGCTCAATCAAATGCAATACTGACTCTAATGTATTTTCATGTGCAGATTGAGCAGTCAGGATTAACACTGGAATCTCCTCTCAGTTATAATTATCCTGATGCGGTAAGTATGCATGATTTACTGATGTGTATATAGAGTAACATGAAAGTCTGTGGTGTGTAGAGAGAACCCTTTCGTTGGTGTATAAATAATATGTTAGAGTTATGTATAGGTTAACACCTGGTTCTGAAGCAGTACAGGAAGCTGTTTACTCTACCACCCGAGGGCGTTATATAGAGTAAACAGCTGAGGGGAATATCCTGTACTGCTGAAGATAAACCAGGCATTAACCTATTTGTAGCCTAGCAACCACCAGTAGCATAGCAACCATGATGTTATTGTGTAAACTGTGAATTCTTGTGGCTCACCAGCCCAAGGGAATATGAATATTTACTTAAGCGCTACCACACATCCTCGGGAATATGAATATTTCCTAAGTGCGCAGCTGGAATACAGGAAATACTACTAGTGCGGAACCTTTGAATACTAACGCAACTAGGCTACAAATATATACATATATATACACATTCATGTGTATATAGAATCATTTCATTGGTAAGCTGTATATAGTTATAATAGCAGCATATTTACCATGTATGTATTGAATGAGGGAGCATATTGCAGTCATTGTTTATGAGCATATTATGCTGATGGATTTATGAGACATGTAGATTACTGAGTAAGAAACCTATATACTGCACGTCCTTCCCATGCAATTGGAGGTAGGTGGAGCTGAAAGTTGTATTGGACTTGTTGTAAATAATTGCTCTCTCCACCATATGTGACAACTGGTACATGTTGTTTAAATACTTTAATAATAATGATTGCATATATTGAACTGCATGGCTATACAAATGTATATGCAAAGTAAATCAGTCTCCACCACACATCACTTTATCATCAGCTTTTAACAATGCATCTTTAAGACATGGTAAATGTATGTAAGTGAACTCAACTAATATCTGTTATTCCTTTTTCAGAGAAGAGGAGGAGAGGAGCTTATTGTTACAGTTTTAGCTGAATTATTAGGAATGAACACTACAGAAATTCAGCAAGTGGCTGCAGATATCATCGAATTTGAATCGAAACTTGCTCAGGTTCAATATTCATATAATATGCACTATATATACTTGCTCCAATGTATATGTCCTTAATATGCAATAGATATGGGTTGACACTGTTATGGAAGATCACAGCATGAACAGCACGATTTATTCTCTTTATCAGCTCTGGCCGGAAGTAAGTACACTCCTATATCTCCTATATCTGTGTGTTTCATGTGGTAAAGCCATTCCATTGTTGAAGGATGTAGGGATGGTATATAATGCCATCAATATAGAATCTGGGTGCATCATGTGTATAATAATACTATGGTCACCTTTTTTTTCTGTCATTTTTTGGCTATTAATACACTCCTTATTTACATACAGCATGACTGGCTGACTGTTCTGAGAGACATTTTTGCTCCATCTGGTGTGAGGATATCTCCCTCATCTATAGTCACTGTGGTAACTCCAGACTACTTCAGAAACCTGAATTCGGTGATACGGAACACTTCCATCAAGTATATACATACACTCTCTGTAAAATATTTTTTACAAAAGATTTTCCTATATATATGCAGTGTACTGGAGAATTATGCCAAGTGGCAAACCACATTAACGATAAAAATGGCGCTGTCAGTTGACAATACCATCAGAGAGACCATGAATCAATTCAAGGAGACTTTCCTGGCGAAACCATCCATGGAACAGAGACAAGAGTGTGTGTCTTATGTAGAATCTGCAATGGGATTTCTTTTGGGGAGAATTTATGCCGAGCACATTCTTCCATCTGGATCCAAAGTAAGTGGCTGAGTGATGGGGAGGGAGGAAGGCATATAGGCTGAATCTCATGACTTGTAAATCTCTTACCACCTGTAATTTCTTATACTTGACTGTAATGCAGTGTATATGACACTTAGTATGGCTTGCTGTATTCTAGGAAGCAGGTGTGGAGCTTGTGACAGAGGTGATGAAAGGACTGAGGCAGAGAATCATGGAAGTAGACTGGCTGGATGATGAGACCAGGCAACTGTCTATTGAGAAGGTTTATAAACACTTCTGCTCTGTTCTGTACTATATACATGATGCACATAATTTATATGTAACCATGTAATTATGCATGTGCATTCATAACTAGAGAATAGAGTATATACTAGGCTTGGACATAATATTTTATCTTAGTATTGGAGGTCAATATCACTTGTGTGAACTGCTGCTATTCCCTCCCTCTCTTCCTGCATATGAAGCTGGATGCCATAGAGTCCCGAGTTGCATACCCTGATTTTACTTTTGATGATGACTCCCTGGAACGGATTTATGGAGAGGTATGTATACAGTAAAAATCAATGAAGGGTGTTGTGTATGAGATAAAACATACCTTACTCTGACAGCTGTTGTGATTATTAGCCACAAATGTATTACAAATAGGCTCCATATATTTCTACATTCACAACCCTTATGTAAAGAAGAGTCATACTGTTACCCTCGGCAGTGAGGATACTGTAGTCATTCTGTCTGTCTGTATGTCTCTCTGTCCGTGCCCAAACTCACTTGTAGTAAGTTTATTAGTTCTACAGACGTACCTAACAGGGTGAAATTTTCACAACATTTTGTGGGATTTTCTCTGAAACTGCTTTGTTGCAGAGCCAGAGTCCTTCCAGCATTGTATGGCTACTACGTGAGTTGGCCATTTTCCCCTCCCCTGATAAGCGCATGTGTGTTCTGTGACACATGCGCCGAGGGTTCTGCACTTCAGTGCATTCATTTAGTTTCAGTACTGTATCTGAACCCTCATTCTTGCCTTTGCAGTATGATTTCAGTGAAACTGCATTCATTGAGAATGCCATAGAGATCCTGAAAAGTTCAACTACAGGGTACTACTCACTTCTTTATAGATCTGTGAGCAGAGACATGTAAGTATGCAGAATTTCCACCTTGACCAAGGTGCAGTAAACGGGAGATTTTCAGGCACCTAAGTAATCAGTCTCGGTAAATGGTAGGAGCAGCTATTTAACTTAAAACTGACAAATATATATTACTCTGTGTGTTAGTTGCAATATGACTGTATATTTCTTCCTCTTTAGTTGGTTGAGACGGCCAACTTCTGTGAATGCATACTATGTTCCAGCATTCAATCAGATAAGTACGTCACTTATTTTGAAAAAAATTTGCTATATATATTTACCACTTGAGGTGGCTAAGGTTCTAATGCGTAATGAACAAATACATCTCTTCTGTTCAGCTATTTTGGAAGGAATCATGAGTGCTCCTATTTTTAACAAAGACTGGCCTTTGTAAGTATTGTATCGATCTAATAGTCACTAAAATTGCTATGGTGTCATCAATATGTGTAGGGCAATGCAGTATGGAGGACTGGGAATGGTTATCGGACATGAATTTACACATGGATTTGATAATAATGGTTTGTGACTACGTTAGATCCATTAGAACTGTGTCACCAAATCAGTGGGTCAGTCAACTCTATCAGCTGAGCTGTCAGTATATAAATCACTGAAACAGGAGTGAAAGTATTTCCATTAAAATATTGAAGGCTGTAAGGATGGTAATGCCAAAATACGAGATGCAGCATGCAGGCAGAGGTGGTGATGTAACATGCTACAACAAGACATGTACACACCCCAATATCTCTTGCCTGGACAGGGCCGCCGAAGCCGGGGGGGGGGGGGCTGTGACAGCTAAGGCTGCCCCATGACTTGTAGGCCACGCCTCCACCAAAATTAAATTGGCAACTACGTGCCACCGCACGCATCTTTGCCGCCATGTAAATAGCTAGATACAAGTCACTCTATGCATAACAAGTTAATAATATTAATAGCATGTACTGTAGCGTCTCTGTGTGTTGTTGCTGTTGTTCTGGAATCCCGTTCGTCGCACAGTAATTGGCAAGCAGACCTAGTTGCCAATTTGAAATACTGTACGTACCGTAATGTTATACATGATTCTAATTTACGTGCACTGACAAATTGGCGACAAAGTGTGATCACTCTGCTTGCCATAAATGTACACTTATCATCATTACACAAGTACACCTAACTTAATGAATATTAATAAGCCTCCCCATCTGTCAATCTCTTCCGGTGGGCATCCTGGATGCCACAGTGTGTTTCTGTGATTCACCATCTCTACATTTATGTATTTACTCATGCAAGGGTGTAGACAAGTGGGTGCTTGGGGGTGCTGAAGCACCCTCAAATATTTCAGTGCTAAGCTAATTACAATGCGTAACATAAGCATCAGAGGTTGCAGCACACTTGTTTATGCTTGCAAAGTGTTTTCTAAGCACCCCCAAGCAAACAGTTGTCTATGGCCTTGTCATGTCATATTTTGTTGGCATTAATCTACTCTGACATACATATCATAATATAGAGCAGTAAATGAGGTATCTTATCCATCCCTATATAATACATCATATGTACAGGTCGTCGGTATGATAAATATGGTCGCAAGAGGATGTGGTGGACAGAAGAAGCAGTGCAGGCTTTCAAAGATAGATCTCAATGCTTTGTAGAGCAGTACTCCAACTATGAGATGTTTGGAATATCAGTAAGTGCATGCTATGTAATACATAAGCAAATCTCCAGTCCTGTAAGGTATAGTGTACATGTATGTTACAAGTGTATATGTGTATTTGTGTGCTAAAATATCATTAATCAATGTTATCTATGAGTTTCCATAGTCTTGTTACAAGTAAAGAGCCTCAAAATTACTATCTATCATTAGCTGTTCTATATACCTATATGCATGCCTACATTATCTACGCAGCTTGATGGGAACATTACTCTTGGAGAAAATATTGCTGACAATGGAGGAGTAAAAGCGAGCTACAGTGTATGTGGAGATACCCTAGCATCATAGCTAGCTAGATGGTGGTGTAGGCAGCTAGCATGCATTGTCTACACTTTTTTAAAAAAAAAACATGCTATAGTGCTGCTTGTATGCTACAGGCCTACAAGAAAGTGTCTCACAAGGATCAACAGCTACCTGGACTCACCGACTTCAGTAATGATCAGCTCTTCTTCATAGCATTTGGACAGGTGTATATACATGATTTGAAGCATGTGTACTTGTAATCCTAATGCAGTAACTGTGTATTACAAGGCTGTACACAAGTGCTTGGGGGTGCTGAAGCACCCCGAAATATTTCAGAGCTAAGCTAGTTACAATAGCATCAGAGGATGTTGCGTAGAGTGAGCATACTCGCAAAGCATTATCTAAGCACCCCCAAGTTGTCTACGGCCTTGTATTATACTGATACAATTCATCTTCATTTCTTATACCTATAGTTGTGGTGCTCAAACATCAATGAAAATGTTTTTGCAGCATTGGTCGACCGTGTACACAGTCCTCCACCTTATAGGTAAAAAATCCGTCTATCATTTATAGCTGTACTTCAGTTAAATGTGCAATCACAGGCAGCTCCAGGTATTTATTACTGGGCGAGCCGTAGCATAATTTTTCTACCACATGTTTGCAGTGTATGTACATGGACAAACATTTTTTGTGGTGTATGTACATGGAAAAACATGTGTATAGCTAGAAGCAAAACAAGAATATAATCTGAGTGAAGATAGTTGACTATAAGTCGCCTCGTTCCCACGCTACAACCACGATAAGCTTATGCCAAAACTGCGCTATGCTATGGTACTGTTGTTTTGTGCTGTTGCTTATAGCATAGTACAGCTACTCTATGATTGCACTAATAAACTGGCTAACCTAGCTATATGCAAGACAGCTTGTTAATGCAGTGCTAATAAAGTACACTGACCCTACCCTAGTAGTTAGTGAGTACACTGGATGCTATAGTTGGTCATTCTGTCCATTGATAAACCCACCCAAGACATACAATGCATATGCAAGAGCAGGACATTGTCATTTGGTAGCATATGCTATATGTAGATAGGTTGTTGCATGAATAGATTAATGGTAAAAATGATAGCCTAATTATTAGTTTGCAAGATCTAGACTTGTCCCACAATGTGTTCATTTTGACATTTTGTTCTCATACAGGGTTCTAGGGTCACTGATGAATAATGAAGACTTTGCTAAGGCATTCTCCTGTCCAGCAGGCTCTCCAATGAACCCTCAGGACAAGTGTGTGCTGTGGTGAACACTCACAGAGGATATGTATAGAACACAACCCATGGAGTGCACATAGTTAGACTTTTAGTCTGTACAAGTAGTGTCATTAAATAATAGTAGTTTCATTTATATTAGCATTATACAGTAAGATTATCTAATGGTTGTACTGGAGGTACTCCCCCCTAGGTAAATTGCTTGCACAGTTTCAATATGTAGCTAAGGAGAGCACTAAAGTACACATATTATTATAGCCGCAGGTAGCTACGCAATTCAGAAGGTCGCGATCGAAGGCCGCGCAGCGCTACCAGATATTTCGTACGCATGCGCCCTAAGTTCGCCAATGCGAACCCCTACAGCGATGACCTCGCTGGCCATTCTCCAGCTGTAGGAGATGATTGACATCGCTTATTATTATTATTATTATTGTTGTCATACACACCAAGAAAGGTGCACAAAAGAGAAAAGAAATAAAAGAAAGACAGAAAAAATGATTTATAATATAATGAAGAATAGTGGCCTTCTGGACTCTATCCCGTCGCCAACCGAGGGCTTAAGGGCTCCTGGACCGACCACTAATCCCCACACTCCAAATAGATACAATTGTCAGAAGGAACTTGTTGTACATGCATGCATATCAATATAACTAGAACATCACAGAAACACTAAAAACTGACACAGAACATAAAAAACAAACATATACACTAAAAATCAGGAACCAAATAAATATTAAATAGGCATTTTTACTGACATGAGACACTGAAAATATAATGCTCAAATGGTGAAAATAAACCAAATGTACTCCGAATAAGTCTTATAGGCGTATCGCTGGAACTTAGCACGCATGCGTATGAAATGATTTGCCAAATTTCCTGTAAAAGATCAATTTTCTGACGGATCTGTTTTCGGACGCTTATTACAACGTCACTAAAGGACTAGACAGTATGTAGATACCATCAATAGATAGACCTAAGGCCATACCGTAATGTTATATACGTGCTTCTAATTTTGCGTGCACACTCTCCCGCTTACAATGCACAACACACCCAGTGGCGGATCTTGGGGGGGGGGGGGGGGACAAGGCCCATGCATGAATGCTTTGTGTGTGATATGTTGTGCTCGTGCGCCTGGTCGTAAGTGGTGTAATAGGAGTGGCCTCACAAATGGGGGCGTGGCTAAACCAAAATCGCGCGCGCGCCAAATAGTAAGAACAATATCGCCCCTGAGTCATGTCTCAATGCTGGCAATAGACTATATACTGAGGGTTTTCCCCATCAGGGAGTGGTAGGGATGGGGGAGGGGATCCCGTTACTGCGTAAATCCCCGTCGTTGCCGGGCGCGACTTTTATAGAACCACTGAATACGTTTCGTGCCAGTCTTGCTGCTGTAGTTATAATTTATAAATATTAGTTATAAAATGGAGAAACTTAGTGATGAAGAAAACGGGGAAGAGGCAGACATTCGTTCACCAAGCCCGTTACTAAATCGTTGTCACTTAATTATCACCGTTTTTCTGTCAGTTCTCCTCGTTCTAACCGTAGCAGGTCTGGTTGTCTTCGCCGTTCTATATGGAACTAGCTCCTCCGATGACTCCAATGACTCTGTATGTCAGACTGATGCATGTTTCGACGTGTCAGTGCAGATAAAGGGCGTCATGGACGAGAGCGTGGATCCGTGTGAAGACTTCTATAACTTCACCTGTGGCAACTGGGACATTTATAACGGGATCCGACCAGGTGCACTGTAGACAATAGATTTCTAGCCCAAAGGTCTCAGAATGCTGTATGCAAACCTAGCTACTTCGTGCATGGAAAGTGGCATTACATCCCATAAATAATTATGTCCAGAGGCTTAGCCATTTAATCAGTGAATCTATGATATGTAGACTTTTGTTGCGCATTTGTGTGACACTGTAGAAACTGAGTTTGTTTGTTACATGAGTTTTATCTCATGTTAATCACTGGTTTCCTCACTGCCAACAACCTATCAGCATGCATGCTTAAAATGAAACCTGCATAGTTATATCTGCATGTTATATGTTCACACAGTTTCCCAAGAATATCACTAGTCTTGTCTGAGGGCATAGACTGTGTAGGATTTCTACTATGGCAGTGGGTTTTCCTCATCATTTAAAATCATCTATGAAAGGATTAACTGTAGCGATTACTACTAATGGGACATACGAATACTGTGTCATGATCAGCCATGTATTCATATATTTGGGCATGCATGCAGTTACTCATGCAGTCATTACTTACTAGGTTGATATTCTACACATTGTTCAAACCCATGTTTATTCTAGACAGTAACCCAAGATGCTTTAGTGATCATATATTTGGAGGATATATTGCAGCATGTATATGGTGTACAATAGATTGTCTCTCTCTTGGGGTGTCCAGTTCAAATATGTGCATCCTGTCATACAGTGCCAATTAAATGTGATTACTATAAACATTCTTGTTGGAATGCTGTTCATGCACTTTCATTCGTATGCAGTATATGCAGAAGCATTGGAATATATAGTGGATTTTAGCTGTGCCTTTCCTACAGTTATAATTTCCCTCAAACCTCTAGATCTAGCACTGCATTTGTTTCAATCAGTGTCAGTAGTCAGTTGATGGAATGTATGATGGTATAGCTAACATTTTTTGGTATTCATTGAATGGATGTACATGTATGTATCAATCTACTTCTGTTTGCCTTTCATCATTAGGAAGACAGTATGGCCTTTGGAAGCCCCACTATGTAAGTTGGCTCTCAAATATCACATTATACATATGCATGTATATACTGTGTGTGTGTGTGTGTGTGTGTGTGTGTGTGTGTGTGTGTGTGTGTGTGTGTGTGTGTGTGTGTGTGTGTGTGTGTGTGTGTGTGTGTGTGTGTGTGTGTGTGTGTGTGTGTGTGTGTGTGTGCATGTGTGTATGTGTCATCCTCAATTTCTGATCAATGATCAATGTATGACATTTTAACCTTCGGCCCACTTTTGTTGCTGATGATTTTCAATGGTCATATGTACATAGAGAAATATTTGTGGAGGGAGCTATGTACACAGTCTGGTCATACATATAGCATGTCTGTACGTTAGGAGTGCACCAGTCAACCAGGTTTACTACATATGTTGTTTGCCTGGTTTGCTCTGTGCACACCTTTTTTCATGTTCCCAACTTAAGTTTCATAGTTTTGTGTGTGGAACATTAGTCTGGTTTGCCTGGCATGCCTCGAATACTAGTCCCTGACTCACGGTGCACTGTAACCTGTTTGTACAGGTATTGGCAGCTGAATCCATCCAAGGCTGAGAGTACTACATGGGACAGTGCAGTACACCAGGCCTCTGAGGAATATGGACACAGAATGGTAGGCCTATTTCCTGTTGTGCCTTCCACATGGAGTAGTACTGAAATACTTGTACACATTTCCAACATACTCGGAAACTGTGCAGATGTGTGTGTTCCGAAGTTTAAGCTCACCTGTTTATATACATGTAGCCAAATGAGATTATTGCACTTTTCCTCATATTTCAACCCAACAAGTTGTCTTTAGTAAGAGCATTTGCTACCCAAGGTTGCTGAGAGTTGTGATATCAAACCACAACACCCCTAAAACTCACTTGGCCTACAACCACTTTAAAAATAAATATGCTGGTCACTCTTCATACATGTGTATTTATGTGTGTGTGTGTGTGTGTGTGTGTGTGTGTGTGTGTGTGTGTGTGTGTGTGTGTGTGTGTGTGTGTGTGTGTGTGTGTGTGTGTGTGTGTGTGTGTGTGTGTGTGTGTGTGTGTGTGTGTGTGTGTGTGTGTGTGTGTGTGTGTGTGTGTGTGTGTGTGTGTGTGTGTGTGTGTGTGTGTGTGTGTGTGTGTGTGTGTGTGTGTGTGTGTGTGTGTGTGTGTGTGCTCTGTAGCACAACTTGTGTTGTGACAATTGCCACTCTCACGTGGCTAGAGCCCTCAACCTGATGCGCTATAACGGATCGACCTCATGGAACATGTTCAAACTGGGACTACTGATGGTTATCTACGGCAAGTACACTGGGTTAGTTTCAGTACCAATGGCTTAATTGTGTTGTAATAACGTGTGAATGCAGTGTATTGTATGGGTTGGTGGGTAGGTTTCCTGTAAATCTTCTAGCTAGTGTGTACATGTATAACACATCAAGCAGAAAAAGGAAGTAGATATAATTAAGATACAAGAGGTCAAAGTTCATTAATTTGGGTAAAATCACATGTAAATATGGACTAAGAAAATTAAGTGTAGTACTTGCAAAGCTGGTGGGTGTGTCTAATTCCTTGTAGAGCAGCTAAGCATACACAGTACTGATGAGGGCCAATCAGGCCAAAATAGCTGTCCACTGTTAGCCTGGTTTGCTCTGTGCACACCTTATTTGCATGCATCTTCATAAGCTGAACTACATGTAAGTCATGAAATAGCATGTAAATACATGTACATGTATAAAACACCACAATACTTTAGGCAGGGCAGAGAATGAATAGTACCAGGGTTTCTTTGGGGAGGGGGAGGGGGGAGGCGAGAGGGGGCATTTGCCCCCCTCAAAAAATATAAGTCAAACAGACCTTCCTCACATACAGCCACACATTTTTTTCATGTTGCCATCCCATCTCGCCCCCCAAGATTTTTCTCATGTGCAGTTCACCCCCCTTGTCACGTTTTCTGAAATAAACCCTGGATACACGGCAAAATATGAAGTAACCCTTCCGTGGTTTTCTCAGTGGCAACTGTTACATTAACTATAGCTACTTTCAATGTAGGACATTATTTTCAGGGGCAGGATCACTTAACATCATCCACTTCAAACTTGTCAAGCTTCCCCCCATGCTCATCATTCCACTTCAGAGGCTCTCTCCCATCAGAAGTAGGATTACTCAAAGTATCCCACTTCAAACTAATGGAGGTTCTCTCTCTCTCTCATTAACAAAGAATTCTGTACACTGTGATACAGTGTGTACTACAGAATTCTGAGGGACAACCTCAATTAGTGTATCTACACAAGTTGCAACTGACTGAAGGGTCAATTTTTTTGCAGTGAAACAGACTCAATATTCATGTATTAGGCTAGGGCTATACAGGTTTTTTTTATGAGGAATCGACTAAGGGTAGCATTGCTACAGTACATCTATTACATTATGTATTTACCACCTCTCCTCCTTCAGGCTGTGTGGATTCCTACGGACATGGCTTCCATTTATGATCCTGTCTCTCATCACAATTATTGTCATTGTCTTAGCTACCACCATCCCTCATGCCACATAAAGACCGTTATAGAGCATAACAATGTAGTTGTACGTAATATATTCATAGCAAGTAACTGGATATATTGAGTTCTTGCTGTGGGGCTACTACATTACCTGTTTTATTCTTGTACGTGTGTAATTGATGTGATTATTCAGTTTTAAAATCGAGGCAGTGACTGACTATTAGCATTGTGCCAAATAGGAACAATCTACAAATGTTAGCCTGAGTTTGTTGTTGCAATACCAAAATACATTGACTTTTAACCCTCCTTTCCTGTTACTATACGAAGCAACAGTCACCTTTATCCCACGCAATAATAAGGGTTAATGGTCAATAGACAAATCTGGGGGGAAGAGGGCAGCTATATATATAATGGCCCTTCATTTCTGGGTATACTTAATCTTATATAGACAACAGGCTAGCAAGTACAACCTTTCCAAACAGCTATATATATAGCAATATTAGGGGCATATACACTAGTTGGGTAATAAGAAAAAAATTCATTTTATATATACACCAAGCTATGCACACTTTCCATGTAAAAGTACAGAAAGGGATATGCCATTGGGTAGCTTAGGGTATCAGCTAGGGACAAAATAAATTGTTGATGTATTCTTATTTCTGTTATACAAACAATTGCAACGGAGGGCTCCTAGAGTCTACCGACTCTCTTATAACAGCAATGACTTTTCTAGGCAAGTTTTGTTGCTGGAGTTTTCTCTACAGCATTTAGAGTACGGTAGTATGAAATCCGTTAATTTGATTGGCTGATGTGATGAACAATATTTTACTTAGTCTCCTCAGTGAGGAAACTATCTAATAGTGTTCACCTTCTTAGTTTCTCCCCTTTGGCCACGTTTTCATGTGTGTTCATGTTGAATTCACGTTCAAAGTAGCTTCGCGTCTTGTACGGTTGCTATGCACACGGCGCGGGCCGCCGTACTCTAAAATAGTTAGACGCCTCGCCCAGGAAACCACGCGATTTAGAAAGCCTCAGGCCCTGTAGTAGCGTTCCTCGCTACGCTCGGAACGCCACAGCCCAGGGCCTTCGACTTTCTAAATCGCGTAGTTTCCTGGGCTCGTCGTCTAACTATTATTTAGACATGTAATAATTATAGGGATGTCGTTCGACCGATCATGGATCACGTGAGTTCTCCCTGCGCTGTCTCCGCGATTCAATATATAAGTGCGTCAGCTCGTCTGAAGTCAATTCGCAATACAAGTTGGAAAAATGGAAAAATTGAATGGTGTAGAGAATGACGGAGTAAACATTCAAAAACCACAGAAAAGTCGTGGGTACCTAGTAACCATTGTTCTTCTGTCAGTTCTCCTCGCTCTTGCCGTAGCGGGTCTGATAGTCTTTGCTGCTCTGTATGGAACCAGCTCCTCCGATGACTCTGATTCAAGTGTATGTCAGACTGATGCATGTTTCGACCTGTCAGTGCAGATAAAGGGCGCCATGGACGAGAGCGTGGATCCGTGTGAAGACTTCTATAACTTCACCTGTGGCAACTGGGACATTTATAACGGGATTCAACCAGGTCAATGCACACATAATTATTATATATATAAAAAAATGACACTACATATAGTAACGTTAGATCTGAAAAGCCAGGAAGTAACTTAGTTCGATAGTTTGAAGTTTGCTGTTCAGTATAACCTTGTGCCTTCTCTAGTCTCTCTCGTTACTTTAAATATGCAGAAGAATTTCCATCACATACATATACTCTGGTATCTGATTCACTGTACTTTCAGGTGCATCTGTCCAGTACCACATACTTTCCGCAACTAATATTAGTACTACTACAATTTCAAACCTTAGAATTAGGAAGTATCAGTGCATATCAAATTCACAAGAGATGAGAGACTAATCACTGTTCACAAAAATGACAGTTTGTAGACGTCTAATAAGCTTGTGTGTGTGTGTGTGTGTGTGTGTGTGTGTGTGTGTGTGTGTGTGTGTGTCTACTTACAGGCTTTGCAAGATACACTACTTTATTAGTACAGCAAGATCTAGTGTATGGAGAGTTAGCTGATGTTCTCGAAACTGACTTTGCCGGTGGAAAAAGTGTCTTCATGGAACTAAAAGATCTCTATGATTCCTGTATTCTTGCACAAGTATCAGATGATGTTGACCTAGGACCTGTTATGGATCTGTATCAAGAACTGGGTAAGCTAAGCTGTAAATTAATTTCCTTTTGTGTGGGGCCAATACCTACATGCTTATAATTCAACATGCCATGAAGTTTTTTCTTTCATAGGTTCATGTGTCACATTAGTCATCGTTATTACTGTCTGCCTCTGTGTTAGTACATGGTGTAATATCCTCTTGTGGGGGTCACCAATTACATACTAATAAATCAATGGTGCCAAGAATTTTGTGCTTCATAGGTCAACATTACAGTCACCGTTGTTGCTGTCTGTCTCTGTGTATCGTCTTGTGGGGGTCACTAACTAGATAATAATTCAATGGTGCCAAGGATTTTGTACTTTGTGCCTCATACCTAGGTTCATAGGTCATCATTACTGTCTGCCTCTGTATTTGTAGTGGTGTACACTTGGCTCAAAAGCATGACTTTGTGACCGAGGGTATTATACTTATTTGTATGCATATTTTGTTGCTACTGCAAAAACATGATGGTTATTTTAACATGAAATGTGGTTAACTCAGTTGCATGTGTAGTCACTCATTCATGTAAACGACAATTTAATGGCTGTTGAACAAAGATATAGTTATCTCATGCAGTTGCATGTTTTGCCAGAATACTGTGTACAATAGCTGACATTGAACTTGGAATGTAGCAACAGCACATGTACATGTAATCGTTCAACCTGTAAATTACCATCACCATAGTTTACTGTCTGAGTACTTACATAATTGGACCTCACATTGAGTCATATTAGATTGACATAATATATGGATCTAAGACTATGGTATGCCCCTTGTTGGTTCTCCTCTCAACATTTGTTCAACTGCCATTAAATTGCCTTTTACATGAATGATTGACTACTTATGCAACTGAGTTAAAACATTTTCTGTTAAAGTAACCATCATGTTTTTGCAGTGTAGGGAGGGAGGAGGGGAGTATGTGAGTTATTTTGTTTGCTGTTAGCCTCCTCACTCACTGGTTTATCTTACAGTCAGCCACAGCCATCCTGTTGCCTGCAATAAACCTAAAATTCTTTGGCTGCTAGGCAACAGCAACCAAAACTCCATATATCCACTGGAGTATATGACTATACAATACGAGTACTTAAAGTCTGTTCCATAACATAACACCCATACACCTACAGTGGTAGGTAGCTTTGAATATGCTTATCATTAATGAACTGCTGATATGTTTCCTGTGTATTATGTACTTTAGATCAACTGATACATGTAGAGTAACCATGTAGGGAACATGCAAAGCCTGTCGTGTGTAGGTAGTACCTGTGTAAAGAATGTTATACTTTCTATCTAGGTGGTTGGAGTGTTATCAATGTAACAGGTGATGGGACAACGTGGGGATTGAACAGTGAACAATTTATTAGAGAGAAGAGGTTGCGCAGTGCAGCATTCTACAGTCTTCAAATTGGTGTCAATGATGCTGTCACTGAGTTTACCCTCGAGGTATGTCCGAAAGATGGCTGGCTGCTCGTTGCCAATATTATTACAAATTAGTGAATTGCTAGTTTGTTTTTCTGCCATTGCTGCCCAATCAAATGCAATACTGACTCTAATGTATTTTCATGTGCAGATTAAGCAGTCAGGATTAACACTGGGATCTCCTCTCAGTTATAATCATCCTGATGCGGTAAGTATGCATGATTTACTGATGTGTATATAGAGTAACATGAGAAAGTCTGTGGTGTGTAGAGACAACCCTTTTGTTGGTGTATAAATAATATGTTAGAGTTATATACATATATATACACATTCATGTGTATATAGAATCATTTCATTGGTAAGCTGTATATAGTTATAATAGCAGCATATTTACCATGTATGTATTGAATGAGGGAGTATATTGCAGTCATTGTTTATGAGCATATTATGCTGATGGATTTATGAGACATGTAGATTACTGAGTAAGAAACCTATATACTGCACGTCCCTCCCATGCAATTGGAGGTAGGTGGGGCTGAAAGTTGTATTGGACTTGTAAATAATTGCTCTCTCTACCATATGTGACAACTGGTACATGTTGTTTAAAGACTTTAATAATAATGATTGCATATATTGAACTGCATGGCTATACAAATGTATATGCAAAGTAAATCAGTCTCCACCACACATCACTTTATCATCAGCTTTTAACAATGCATCTTTAAGACATGGTAAATGTATGTAAGTGAACTCAACTAATATCTGTTATTCCTTCTTCAGAGAAGAGGAGGAGAGGAGCTTATTGTTACAGTTTTAGCTGAATTATTAGGAATGAACACTACAGAAATTCAGCAAGTGGCTACAGATATTATCGAATTTGAATCGAAACTTGCTCAGGTTCAATATTCATATAATATACACTATATATACTTGCTCCAATGTATATGTCCTTAATATGCAATAGATATGGGTTGACACTGTTATGGAAGATCGCAGCATGAACAGTACGGTAGCAGATCTTTATCTGCTCTGGCCGGAAGTAAGTACACTCCTATATCTCCTATATCTGTGTGTTTCATGTGGTAAAGCCATTCCAATGGTGAAGGATGTAGGGATGGTATATAATGGCATAAATATAGAATCTGGGTGCATCATGTGTATAATAATACTATGGTCACCTCTTTTCTGTCATTTTTTGGCTATTAATACACTCCTTATTTACATACAGCATGACTGGCTGACTGTTCTGAGAGATATTTTTGCTCCATCTGGTGTGAGGATATCTCCCTTATCTATAGTCACTGTGGTAACTCCAGACTACTTCAGAAACCTGAATTCGGTGATACGGAACACTTCCATCAAGTATATACATACACTCTCTGTAAAACATTTTTTACAAAAGATTTTCCTATATATATGCAGTGTACTGGAGAATTATGCCAAGTGGCAAACCACATTAAAGATAGAAATGGCGCTGTCAGTCGTCAATACCATCAGAGAGACCATGAATCAATTCAAGGAGACTTTCCTGGCGAAACCATCCATGGAACAGAGACAAGAGTGTGTGTCTTATGTAGAATCTGCAATGAGATTTCTTTTGGGGAGAATTTATGCCGAGCATATTCTTCCATCTGGATCCAAAGTAAGTGGCTGAGTGATGGGGAAGGAGGAAGACATATAGGCTGAATCTCATGACTTGTAAATCTCTTACCACCTGTAATTTCTTATACTTGACTGTAATGCAGTGCATATGACACTTAGTATGGCTTGCTGTATTCTAGGAAGCAGGTGTGGAGCTTGTGACAGAGGTGATGAAAGGACTGAGGCAGAGAATCATGGAAGTAGACTGGCTGGATGATGAGACCAGGCAACTGTCTATTGAGAAGGTTTATAAACACTTCTGCTCTGTTCTGTACTATATACATGATGCACGTAATTATGTAACCATGTAATTATGCATGTGTATATGTGCATTCATAACTAGAGAATAGAGTATATACTAGGCTTGGACATAATATTTTATCTTAGTATTGGAGGTCAATATCACTTGTGTGAACTGCTGCTATTCCCTCCCTCCCTTCCTGCATGTGAAGCTGGATGCCATAGAGTCCCGAGTCGCATACCCTGATATAACTTTTGATGATAACTACCTGGAACAGATTTATGGAGAGGTATGTATACAGTAAAAGTCAACGAAGGGTGTTGTGTATGAGATAAAACATACTTTACTCTGACAGCTGTTGTAATTATTAGCCACAAATGTATTACAAACAGGCTCCATATAATTTATCCTAGTCTACATTCACAACCCTTATGTAAAGAAGAGTCATACTGTTACCTTCGGCAGTGAGGGTACTGTAGTCATTCTATCTCTCTGTATGTCTCTCTGTCCGTGCCCAAACTCACTTGCAGTAAGTTTATTCGTTCTACAGACGTACCTAACAGGGTTAAATTTTCACAACATTTTGTGGGATTTTCTCTGAAACTGTTTTTTTTTGTTTTTAAATAATTAATGCATACAGATGCAAAGGATATAAAAATAGCAATTATAGGCTAATACTAATTATACCCTTTATTATGTAAAGTACGGTATTAAATTATACTGTAAACATGTATGAGAGCAGTGAATGTTTGAAGGATGGCAATGAAGGAGATGATGAAATGTCTGCAGGCAGGGCATTCCAAGCTGAACACATCAATGGTACAAAAGAATATAGAAAAGCATTAGTTTTAGCAAATGGTTTGATAAACTGGTGACCTTGTGATGAGCGCAAAGCACATAACTGTTTACACTGCAAAAACGTGATGGTTTAACACAAAGTGTTTACCTCAGTTGCATGTGTAGTCACTCATTCATATCACTGCAAAAACATGACGGTTATTTTAACACAAAATGTTGTTACCTCAGTTGCATGTGTAGTCTCTCCTTCTTGATAATGGATGTTGAACAAAGATGTATAGTTATCTCAGTTGTATGTTTTGTCAGTCTTGTATCTTCAGACAGAATGCTGTGTAGCTACAATGGCTGAGACATTCAATTTGGAATGTAGCAACAGCACATGTAATCATTCAACCTGTAAATTTTCATCACCATAATTTACTGGCTGAGTGATTATATAATTGGACCTGACATGTTTTCCATAGACCCTAACATGACATCCTTGGTTTGAAATAACAACATAATTGTATATGTGTCTAGGGGTCTATGGTATGTGCCTTGTTGGCTCTCCTCTCAACGTTTGTTCAACAGCCATTAAATTGTCAATTACATGATTGAGTGACTATACACATGCAACTGAGGTAACAACATTTTGTGTTAAAATAACTATCTTGTTTTTTTGCAGTGTATAATTGACAATTTAATGGCTGTTGAACAAGCGTTGAGGGAAGAGCCAACAAGGTGCATACCATAGACCCATAGACTGAGTATATAATTATGTCAATCTAATATGACTCAAGGATGTCATGTTAGGATATGTGAGGTCCAATTATATAGTCACTCAGTCAGTAAATTGTGGTGATAAAAATTTACAGGTTGAGTGATTACAGGTGCTGTTGTTAATTAAGTTGCATGTCAGCCATTGTACACAGCATTCTGTCTGAATATACAAGACTGCAACTGAGATAACTAGTTCAACAGCCATTAAATTGTCATTTACATGAATGAGTGACTACACATGCAACTGAGTTAACCACGTTAAAATAACCATCGTGTTTTTGCAGTGTAGGTACAAAAGGATTAGAATAAAAGTGAACGAGTTTATGAATAATGCAGTACATGACACATAGAGTTAGATACAGTCTGCGATTTTCTAGTGTTAGGATGTTAAAGTATGATAGCAGATCCGTGTAACTTGCATTCCATTGCTTATAACACATATGTAGAGCAAATTTTTGTACCTTCTAAAGCTTTCTTTTTCTCTCATAACATGAGGGTTCCACACTTGGCAGGCATATTCTAGGTGTGGTCTTACCAAGGCAATGTATAATTTAAAGAGGGTTTTCCGATCAGTGTTTGCATAGAAGTGTCTGTATAGCACACCAATTACTTTTTTTTGCCTTTATGCACACAGAGGTTATGTGCTCGGACCATGAAAGATTGGAAGTAATTAATATTCCGAGGTATTTATATGCATGTACTCTCTCAAGTGTGGTACTTTCAAGATGTAGAGAGGGAGATATACAAGAATGTCGTTTCTCTGTTATTACCATATATTTACATTTAGATACATTGAATTTCAGGAAGTTTTCAGCTGTCCAATGATGGAGTAGGTCTATATCATGCTGTAGCTCATTGTAGTCCTCTAAACACTTCATTTGTTTGTATAAAAGAATATCATCTTCGTAAAGTATCAGCTTAGCTCCAGTGGATAAGCCAACTCTTGTAATACTGTCGATATATATAAGGAATAAAAGAGGTCCCAGGACTGAGCCTTGTGGGACACCTGAAATGACAGGAGCAGAGAGTGATGTAGCACCGTTCACAACAACTCTTTGACTACGTCCAGTTAGGTAACCACATATCCATCTAATTAATGAAGGGCTAAAGGCAAATGTCTTCAGTTTTTCAATCAGGATGCGGTGAGGAACTGTGTCAAATGCCTTTTTTAGGTCAAAAAAGACTGCACAAATGTCAACTCCATTGTCAATACTTTGGAACCAGTCATGTGTAGCACTGAGAAGAGCTAAAGCAGTACTCTTCTTGTTTTGAAAACCCCACTGCTCTTCTGATATAGGGACAGTGAAGGACAGGTGCTCAGTTAGTAAAGAACACACATGATGTTCCAGTACTTTACTCAAAATAGGGAGTAATGAGATTGGCCTGTAATTATTTGGGTTGGTGAGATCATTGCATTTAGGTATGGGTACTACATTTAACGATTTCCAAAGTACTGGGAAACACCCTGATGTTAATGAGATATTGAAGAGTTTTGTCACTGAAGGGGCAATATTTGCTGCAACACCCTTCAGCATTCTTGCCGAAATTCCATCAGGTCCATTTGACTTGGAGACATCCAGGTTTTCTAAATTTAGCTTCACTTCTTCAACAGTACATAGAATATTGCTGAAATTGTCCTCTACTGGGTCTAGTTCGTCCAAATCAGCAAAGTTTAGAGGTGGAATTGAGCAGTTGTAGCTTTTGTTAAAGATAGAGTTGAGCATCTCTGCCTTTTCATAGTTCATGGATGCATAGTTACCATTTTCTGATAGAGTTGGAATTGTGGTCTTCTTCTTGTTTAGAGATTTAACTATTTTCCAGAAATGTTTCTTGTCACAATATTTTAAACTATTCATATACTTCCTTTTGGAGTACTTGAGCATAGTTGATACTTTGTTTCGACATCTCTTGTACTTTTTTGGAAATCTATTTTATGACCTTATTTTTTAGCTTTCTGAAAGAGAGATAATTTCTTTTTAATAAATTGAAGTAGTTCTTTCAATATCCGTGGAAGTTTCTTCTTTTTTGAGAGTGTAACTTTAGGAATGCATTGATCCATAATGCTTAGAAACCTCTCTTGCCAGAGTGTGAGTGACACATTTATGTCATCTGATAATAAACCATCCCAGTCTGTCTCATCAATTAGGTCCTTGGCTCGGTTGTGTAGAGTGTAGTTCCAGATACTTCTTTGTTTAGTCAACTGATCCATGTTTTTTTCCGGACTGCTTTGTTGCAGAGCCAGAGTCCTTCCAGCATTGTATGGCTACTGCGCGAGTTGGCCATTTTCCCCTCCCCTGATAAGCGCATGTGTGTTCTGTAACACATGCGCCGAGGGTTCTGCACTTCAATGCATTCATTTAGTTTCAGTACTGTATCTGAAACCTCATTCTTGCCTTTGCAGTATGACTTCAGTGAGACCGTATTCACTGAGAATGCCATAGAGATCCTGAAAAGTTCAACTAATGGGTACTACTCACTTCTTTATAGACCTGTGAGCAGAGACATGTAAGTATGCAGAATTTCCACCTTGACCAAGGTGCAGTATACGGGAGATTTTCGGGCACCTAAGTAATCAGTCTCAGTAAATGGTAGGAGCAGCTTTTTACCTTAAAACTGACAAATATATATTACTCTGTGTGTTAGTTGCAATATGACTGTGTATATATCTTCCTCTTTAGTTGGTTTATACCGCCAACTGCTGTGAATGCATACTATGTTGCAGTATTCAATCAGATAAGTACGTCACTTACTTTGAAAAAGATTTGCTGTATATATTTACCACTTGAGGTGGCTAAGCTTTTAATGTCCAATGAACAAATACATTTCTTCTGTTCAGCTATTTTGGAAGGAATCATGAGTGCCCCTATTTTTAACAAAGACTGGCCTTTGTAAGTATTGTATCAATCTAATAGTCACTAAAAATTGCTATGGTGTCATCAATATGTGTAGGGCAATGCAGTATGGAGGACTGGGGATGGCTATTGGACATGAATTTACACATGGATTTGATAATAACGGTTTGTGACTATGTTAGATCCATTAGAACTGTGTCACCAAATCAGTGAGTCAGTAGACTCTCTCAGTTGAGCTGTCAGTGTATAGTAAAATCACTGAAACAGGAGTGAAAGTATTTCCATTAAAATATCAAAGGCTGTAAGGATGGTAATGCCAAAATACAAGATGCAGCATGCAGGCAGAGGCGGTGATGTAACATGCTACAACAAGACATGTACACACCCAATATCTCTTGCCTGGACAGGGCCGTCGAAGCCGGGGGTGGGGGGTGGGGTTGTGACAGCTAAGGCTGCCCCATGCCACTTGCCACTTGTAGGCCACGCCTCCACCAAAATTAAATGCGCAACTACGTGCCACCGCACGCATCTTTGCTGCCATGTAAATAGCTAGATACAAGTCACTCTATACATAATGAGTTAATAATAACAGTGGCGTAGGAACCACGGGGGCTCCGGGGGCTGGCGCCCCCTTTATTTTCTGCTAGACCTTACATGCTTAGCTAGGTGTAAACGCGAGACGCTAGGTCAGGCAGGAGCGTTCACATGGCAAGGTACGTATTCGCGCGCGATCGCGTACGTAAATTCTGTGCGCATAGTACGCGCGCGCGCATGCGCACATTCAAAATTCAGGTTGGCGCCCCCCTATAGTAGGTCATCTTCCTACGCCGCTGAATAAGAGCATGTACTGTAGCGTCTCTGTGTGTTGTTGCTGTTGTTCTGGAATCCCGTTCGTCGCACAGTAATTGGCAAGCGGACCTAGTTACCAATTTGAAATACTGTACATACTGTAAGTAATGTTACATATGATTCTAATTTACGTGCACTGACAAATTGGTGACAAGGTGTGATCACTCTGCTTGCCAAAAATACACCTAGTTATACACTTATCATCATTACACAAGTACACCTAACTTAATGAATATTAATGAGCCTCCCCATCTGTCAATCTCTTCCGGCGGGCATCCTGGATGCCACAGTGTGTTTCTGTGATTCACCATCTCTACATTTATGTTTTTACTCATGCAAGGGTGTAGACAAGTGGGTGCTTGGGGGTGCTGAAGCACCCTCAAATATTTCAGTGCTAAGCTAATTACAATGCGTAACATAAGCATCAGAGGTCACAGCATACTTGTTTATGCTTGCAAAGTGTTTTCTAAGCACCCCCAAGCAAACAAAGTTGTCTATGGCCTTGTCATGTCATATTTTGTTGGCATAATCTATTCTGACATACATATCACAATACAGAGCAGTAAATGAGGTATCTTATCCATGCCTATATACTACATCATATGTACAGGTCGTCGGTATGATAAATATGGTCGCAAGAGGATGTGGTGGACAGAAGAAGCAGTGCAGGCTTTCAAAGATAGATCTCAGTGCTTTGTAGAGCAGTACTCCAACTATGAGATGTTTGGATTATCAGTAAGTGCATGCTATGTAATACATAAGCAAATCTCCAGTCCTGTAAGGTATAGTGTACATGTCTGGGTTTGAACTCAATCCTTAGGATATTAACATCAATCCTACACTCCTCTGCCACAAGAGATCCAGTGGCTCAGTGGTAAGAGTATCTGACTAGTAATCAGAAGGTACGGAGTTTTTTTCAGGATCTTTCATAATGACTTGGCATTGATGTTTGGTTGACAGTGTTTCCATCATTTAGGCTATTTGATTACTTCACATGTATGTTACATGTGTATATGTGTATTTTTGTGCTAAAATATCATTAATCAATGTTATGCTATGAGTTTCCATAGTCTGGTTACAAATAAAGAGCCTCAAAATTACTATCTATCATTAGCTGTTCTATATGCCTATATGCATGCCTTTATTACCATTTATTTTCTACGCAGCTTGATGGGAACATTACTCTTGGAGAAAATATTGCTGACAATGGAGGATTAAAAGCGAGCTACAGTGTATGTGGAGATACCTTAGCATCATAGCTAACTAGATGGTGGTGTAGGCAGCTAGCATGCATTGTCTACACTTTTTGAAAAAAACATGCTATAGTGCTGCTTGTATGCTACAGGCCTACAAGAAAGTGTCTCACAAGGATCAACCGTTACCTGGACTCACTGACTTCACTAATGATCAGCTCTTCTTCATAGCATTTGGACAGGTGTATATACATGATTTGAAGCATGTGTACTTGTAATCCTAATGCAGTAGCTATGTATTACAAGGCCGTAGACAAGTGCTTGGGGGTGCTGAAGCACCCCGAAATATTTCAGAGCTAAGCTAGTTACAATAGCATCAGAGGATGTTGCATAGAGTGAGCATACTCGCAAAGCATTATCTAAGCACCCCCAAGTTATCTACGGCCTTGTATTATACTGATACAATTCATCTTCATTTCTTATACCTATAGTTGTGGTGCTCAAACATCAATGAAAATATTTTTGCAGCATTGGTCGATCGTATACACAGTCCTCCACCTTATAGGTAAAAATCCGTCTATCATTTATAGCTGTATACTTTAGTTAAATGTGCAATCACAGGCAGCTCCAGGTATTTATTACTGGGTGAGCCGTAGCATAATTTTTCTATATACCACATGTTTGCAGTGTATGTACATGTTTGTGGTGTATGTACATGGACAAACATGTGTATAGCTAGAAGCATGACAAGAATATAATCTGAGTGAAGATAGTTGACTATAAGTAGCCTCGTTCCCAGGCTACAACCACGATAAGCTTATGACAAAACTGCGCTATCCTATGTTACTGTTGTTTTGTGCTGTTGCTTACAGCATAGTTAGTACATACGCACGTGCATATGTTACTGTTGCTAATCTGATTCTTGGAAGCTAAACTATAGCACTGCAAAAATTAAAGGTTGTTTTAATCCTTCAGTGGTTATCATTGTTACAAGTTGAATATAGACTCACTGTGTACTAGAGCCACTGAATTCTTTTAATGAATGAGAAACTCAACTATGTGGCATGACTTTGAGCAACCTGGTTTCTGAAAACAACCTCTTCCTGCTCATGATTTGCTCAACTTTATACCCACATGCCAACAAATACACGACAACTTGGGAATGTATATAACTTCAAAATAGTAATAGTACAGCCATTAATATTGAGTTTCCCTCTCATATTAACAATATAGTGGCAGTAGCTAGTACATAATTGCTGAACATGCAACTGAGGCCACAGCAACTTTTACACTTCAATTATATAGTGATGCGTGCACTGTGTTCTAAATTCTTTGTTAATGAGAGGGAAACTTGATGACCTACATAATTATACATTCCTGAGTTGTTCCTTAAATCACTGTAGAGCTCTAAGTTTGTCACTCAATTTTAGATGGCCATAGTATACAGTATATACTCAGACAACCACAAAAAGTGTTAAACAACCTTTAATTTTTTACAGTGATATATGATTGCACTAATTTACCTGGCTAACCCAGCTGTATACTTGCAGACTGAAACAGACAAGACATTATATACACTGGACGAAAAGTAAAATTTCCTATGTGACCTGCTTGTGGAATAGATCACATTTCATGACATTTCATGACATTTCCTGTACCTATCCAGTAGTGGATAGGTACAGGAAATGTCATGAAATGTGACCTATTCCACAGCAGGTCACATAGGAAATCTTGCTTTTCGTCCAATGTTAACGCAGTGCTAATAAAGTACACTGAGTAGTTAGTGAATATACTGGATGCTATATTCTGTCCATGGAAAAGTGATAAACCCACCCAAGACATATGCAAGAGCAGGACATTTGGTAGCAAATGCTATATGTACATAGGTTTTTGCAAGAATAGATTAATGATACAAATGATAGCCTAATTATTAGTTTGCAAGATCTAGACTTGTCCCACAATGTGACATTTTGTTCTCATACAGGGTTCTAGGGTCACTGATGAATAATGAAGACTTTGCTAAGGCATTCTCCTGTCCAGCAGGCTCTCCAATGAACCCTCAGGACAAGTGTGAGCTGTGGTGAACACTCACAGAGGATATGTATAGAACCCAACCCATGGAGTGCACATAGTTAGACTTTTAGTCTGTACAAGTAGTTTCATTTATATTAGCATTATACAGTAAAATTATCTAATGGTTGTACTGGAGGTACTCCCCCCTAGGTAAATTGCTTGCACAGTTTCAATATGTAGCTAAGGAGAGCACTACAGTACACATATTTTTTAATTATATAGCCACAGGTAGCTACGCAATTCAGAAGGTCGCGATCGAAGGCCGCGCAGCGCTACCAGAGACAGCAAATTATTTGCGCCTAAGTTCGCCGATGCGATGTGACCCCTACAGCGATGATCTCTCTGGCCATTCTCCAGCTGTAGGGAGCTCTTCTAGAGATGATTGACATCGCTTATAGGCGTATCGCTGGAACTTAGCACGCATGCGTATGAAATGATTTGCCAAATTTCCTGTAAACGATCAATTTTCTGACGGATCTATTTTCGGACGCTTATTACAACGTCTCTGAAGGACTAGACAGTATGTAGATACCATCAATAGATAGACCTAGATCACCAACTGTTCTAGAAAAAAATTCGCTTTTACACGCGTTCTATCTCTTGCTTATTCACTAAGCAATTGCTAGGATCTTTTCGACATAGTCTTTTTAAAGCAAACGCTGCGGACTTAGAAGTGTCACGCCCTCAATTTTCGAACGCAGTATGAAGATATTTTTTCTGTAGTTACAGTGAGTCTATAAATATTTTCTAGGGGACCTTACAAGGTCTGTACTAACTATCTGTGCTGTTATCACCAAATTAGCTACATTTTAACTGGCGAGCGGAGCGAGCCTACCTGGTAGTGTAAACGGGCCATAGGCCATACCGTAATGTTATATACGTGCTTCTAATTTTGCGTGCACACTCTCCCGCTTACAATGCACAACACACCCAGTGGCGGATCTAGGGGGGGTTCAAGGTTTCCAGTGAAACCCCCTTTTGGTGCGATTGTATTATAACTCACACACGCGCAGCTGACTTACTGTCGATTTCATGTTAGTTTGCGTTCGAGCGTGCGTTAGCGCTAGCACGCTAAAACGGAAGCGTAGCGCCTACGCAGCGATTATCGATATTCAAGGGATTATTTTTCCCTAGCCCAAAATTTGCCAAATTAGGCACCTGTACTGTGTGACAAGGGTTACGTGTATGTACGGAAGCGGACGTAATTCTGCAGGTCGTCGTTCGCGCGCGCATGCATGTTATAATACAAAACTGGGCGTGGCTTCAAAACGCGCGATATACCGTACCTCCTTTGCAAAGTCCACTGAAACCATGTAGCTGAACATGCAGGGGATGATAGCATGCAACTTACACAACATGCAGTAAATGTGTAGTGTATATTTAACAGGTCCCATGGTCCCACTAGCCCGAGGGGACAAGGCCCATGCATGAACCATCTTTTTGTGTGTGATACGTTGTCCGCTTCCGTACATACACGTAACGGGCTTGGTGAACGAATGTCTGCCTCATCCCCGTTTTGTTCACTAAGTTTTTCCATTTTATAACTCATATTTATAAATTATAACTACACTGTAAAAAAAATTTGTTGTATTAACTATAAAATAATTGTAGTTTTATTTGCAACTGAGGTAACCATATACTTAGTTAATTTAACTACATTATTTCCACAGTTAAAATGACAGGAATAATAAGTAGTCATTTATAAAGGTGTGATACTAGTTAAAATGATATCAATAGTAATTAGTTATAAGTACAGATATTAGACTTTAAATTTAACTGTTCACTTAACCAGTTGTTTCAATGCTGAAGCATTTGATATTTTACTTTTCAAGCTGTTAAAATAAATATATATTGTCTGGTTAATTTGAGCTCAAAAACATTTGATATGTTACCTTTACACTGTTAAAGTAACAAATATATTTTCTAGTTAAAATGAAACTACAAATACCTGTTAATCAGCAGTGATTTGACCAGTCATTTTGACAATACAAGTATTTGTAATAATGTTTTATATTTTCAAAATGACTGACATAATATTCTAGTTCCAGAGTAAGTAATAGCTGTTTTAATTGTTCAATTGTTGTTTAAAATTATTAGTAATGCATTTTTGACAAATTAATATTGTTAGCTACAACTTTAAATTATATGGAAAAAACAGTACGGAGTTACAATCCATATTCCTAGTAAGTTCTAATACTTTCTAGTAAGTTCAACACCTCAGTTCCATGCAGAAGAGATCACTGCAATGTATGCTTTTGGATGTCTGTAGCAGTAGAAAGATAAGTTGTTGTTTTTTTACAGTGCATTGGAAGACCAAAATGCACTCCTGAAAGAATAATGCACACTCATTTATGTGTTGGTGGTACTGCAAATGAAAAATATAGTGAACTGCAAACCAGAGGTATACGGATTTGCATAAAGTTGATACATAGCAGAGTGGAATTTTTTCCACAAAAATAAAATACTGAGGGCGGTCTTCTCTAAATTTCCAATTCGAGGGGAGTTAGCTGAATGTGCACCTGCCGCACTTTCTGGAGTGGTTGTCATCTTTATGTAAATAAAAGAAATACTTGTTAAAAATTAATTAATGTACAATAACCATTGTACCTCAAACTCTTGGTAAATTAAGGAAAAGGGATCGTATTCTGCAACTTTTTTGCAAAGGAGGATGGAGAGCCACTTCAAAGCACACAATTGCTCTGTCTCTGCAATCAACACAGTGATAAATTAATAATTAAAATCATAAATTAATCAATACCTTCATCATCAGTAGACTCTTCTGATTGTGCAAGCACTTCCTTGATTTCCTTCTTTTTTAAGGTTTTGCTGTACTTAATAATGGCAAGTGCCCACTTATCTTTCCATTCAGATTGGAATATTCGATACCCATTTGGTCGTTTTAATATAAATTCCATTTCCTGTTCCAACTATGGAAATATTTCAGTTAGTATGCACACCTACAACACACACACACACACACACACACACACACACACACACACACACACACACACACACACACACACACACACACACACACACACACACACACACGCATGCACGCACGTACGCACGCACGTACACAACACACACACACACATACACACACGCATGCACGCACGTACGCACGCACGTACACAACACACACACACACACACACACACACACACACAATGCACACACACATACAAACACAGGACAACATATATACTTACAATAGAGGGTAATTTCAGTGCTGGATACTTTTGTAATGTTTCAGCCACAGACTCTGCATTATTAAGAATGTAATGTCGTCTAGAAGGAAAAAGTGATTTCATGAGTGCAAGTATCACATCTTTCCGTGGTGACTCCTTTTCTAATTCCTCTATATTGCTCTTTATACTTGTAGGATCAAGTATTTCCCCTTGTATATTTGTTGTAGGATAACGCGCATTTAAAGCTGACTCTGATTTCCTAGGTCGACCTCGTCTTTTGGCTTGTGGTTCCTCTCCATCTGTAAGAGATGCTCGCTTCCTTTTCTTCTCAACATTATAAAGCCTATCAATGAGCTTTTGTTCCCATGACCCCTGAATAAATGACACATGCTAAACCTTAAAGCTACATAACATGCAAGTAATATGTGGTCTCACACTCTTGTTCATTCCTATGTCACCCATAAAAGGATATTTAGAAACCAGTAGTGCAGCAACCTTCTTACATTGTGATGCACCAGGATTTTGATCATACGTATACAGGAGCGTAATGAGATCACGGCAAATCTCATTGCGCACGTATGAAGTTAATTGAGATTGGTGTATAGCAGACATTATGCTGGGTCGCCACATGCTGGGTATTTCAAATGCCTGGACACATGTCACTGGTCCAGGTGTAGAAGAAATTGTACTAGTGGTTGGATTGGTAGGAGACACAGACATGGGCATTGATGGTGGTGTTGAAGGAGACTGAACAACCTTAGTTGAAAATAAACCAATGTGTAGAATCTCACATTGATCAGTATATGAAGGTTTTACTCCATACCTGTTCCGGGACGGATAAGGTCTTTTGCAGTCTTATTATTTTCTTCACTTGACCCAAAGGCTTCACTAACTCCTTAACATCATTTTCAGTAAGCTCAAGAAAATCTCTCCCATCAATTTCATTAGCTATATGTTGTATTACCAGTTTGTTATACATAAACCAATTTGTATAAAAAAAACACAGTGATAATATTTAGCACTAAGAAAAATGAACGCTCACCTTCAAACGTGTCGGCTACGCTCACGGGCAGTCCTTCATTCTCGAGTAGAGCGCTCATTTCCTCTACGCTGAGTGTGGCCACCGAGCGCGAAGCATCAACCAGACTCGAGATAGTTAGAGAATCCATAGTCCGTCCGTCTCCGTCAGTGCATAGATATATACTAAACGAGTATCTATGGTCAGTGCAATCGGAAGATATTTGACTTCAGAGGCAGCCGTATAAGTCCAGCTGCATTTCCAGCTGCAATTCAATGGATGCGCATGCGTACGCGCTACAGCGCTATATACGAAATGTCGACTCCAATATTTTTACTGTAGTTAAAGCTACAAGTATTGTGCTAATTTACAGGTTTTCAACTTTTTATTATTACTGTTGAACTATACAATTAAAATTAAAAATACATTTTAGTTATTTTATAATTATTACTTTGAAGATATTACACATTAAAATCATTAAAATTCCAGTATACAGTTAAGATTACAATTTCTAGTTACTATTACTAGTATAGTTAGTTGGAATAAAGATAATTGGTTATTTAACAAGTAATTTTCGATAATAAAAATCTATGTTAATCTAAGAGTTATACTTGTTAATGTAACAAATTTTATACAAAATATTTTACTGTAGTTAAATCTACTAGTATAATGGTAATTTACAAGTTTTTGACTCTTCATTAGTACCATGAAACTATATAATAAAAATAAAAATATATTAATAGTTATTTCAATTTTATTACTTTGAAGATATTACACTGTAAAATGATTAAAAGTTCTAGTATACTGTTAAAATTACAACTTTTAGTTAATATTACTACTATAATTAGTTAGAATAACGATGATTGCTTATTTAACAAGTATCCTGCTAAAATAAAAATTAATATGTGAATCTAAGAACAGATATAATTGTAAATTTAATAAATTCTATGCAATATTGACAAAAATTTTTTACTGTGTACAGCAGCAAGACTGGCACGAAACGTATTCAGTGGCTCTATAAAGGTCGCGCCCGGCAACGACGGGGATTTACGCAGTAACGGGATCCCCTCCCCCATCCCTACCACTTCCTGATGGGGAAAACCCTCAGTATATAGTCTATTGCCAGCATTGAGACATGACTGAGGGGCGATATTGTTCTTACTATTTGGCGCGCGCGATATACTAAGTATATCGCCCCTCAGACAACGAGGGGCGATATTGTTCTTACTATTTGCTCGTGCGCCTGGTCGTAAGTGGTGTAATAGGAGTGGCCTCACAAATGGGGGCGTGGCTAAACCAAAATCGCGCGCGCGCCAAATAGTAAGAACAATATCGCCCCTCAGTCATGTCTCAATGCTGGCAATAGACTATATACTGAGGGTTTTCCCCATCAGGAAGTGGTAGGGATGGGGGAGGGGATCCCGTTACTGCGTAAATCCCCGTCGTTGCCGGGCGCGACCTTTATAGAGCCACTGAATACGTTTCGTGCCAGTCTTGCTGCTGTAGTTATAATTTATAAATATGAGTTATAAAATGGAAAAACTTAGTGAACAAAACGGGGAAGAGGCAGACATTCGTTCACCAAGCCCGTTACTAAATCGTTGTCACTTAATTATCACCGTTTTTCTGGCAGTTCTCCTCGTTCTAGCCGTAGCAGGTCTGGTTGTCTTCGCTGTTCTATATGGAACTAGCTCCTCCGATGACTCCAATGACTCTGTATGTCAGACTGATGCATGTTTCGACGTGTCAGTACAGATAAAGGGCGCCATGGATGAGAGCGTGGATCCGTGTAAAGACTTCTATAACTTCACCTGTGGCAACTGGGACATTTATAACGGGATCCGACCAGGTGCACTGTAGACAATAGATTTCTAGCCCAAAGGTCTCAGAATGCTGTGTGCAAACCTAGCTACTTCGTGCATGGAAAGTGCTATAAATAATTAGCTATGTCCAGAGGCTCAGCCATTTAATCAGTAATCTATGATATGTAGACTTTTGTTGCGCATCTGTGTGACACTGTAGAAACTGAGTTTGTTTGTTACATGAGTTTTATCTCATGTTAATCACTGGTTTCCTCACTGCCAACAACCTATCAACACGCATGCTTAAAATAACTGAGTTTGTTTGTTACATGAGTTTTATCTCATGTTAATCACTGGTTTCCTCACTGCCAACAACCTATCAACACGCATGCTTAAAATGAAACCTGCATAATTATACCTGCATGTTATATGTTCACACAGTTTCACAAGAATATAATATTTATCACTAGTCTTGTCTGAGGGCATAGACTGTGTAGGATTTCTACTATGGCAGTGGGTTTTCCTCATCATTTAAAATCATCTATGAAATGATTAACTGTAGCAATTACTACTAATGGGACATACGAATACTGCATCATGATCAGCCATGTATTCATATATTTGGGCATGCATGCAGTTACTCATGCAGTCATTGCAGTTACTCATATAGTCATGTTTATTCTAGACAGTAACCCAAGATGCTTTAGTGATGATATAATTATTTGGAGGGTATATTGCAGCATGTATATGGTGTATATATAGATTGTCTCTCTCTGGGGGTGTCCAGTTCAAATATGTGCATCCTGTCATACAGTGCCAAATGTGATTACTATAAACATTCTTGTTGGAGTGCTGTTTATGCACTTTCATTCGTATGCAGTATATGCAATATATAGTGGATTTTAGCTGTGCCTTTCCTACAGTTATAATTTCTCTCAAACCTCTAGATCTTAGATTAGGTCTTTTTTGAGATTATAATTCAGAAAAAGAGCATAATAGAATTTCCCACTTTAAAATAGAACATGCTTCTAGCACTGCATTTGTTTCAATCAGTGTCAGTAATCAGTTGATGGAATGTATGATGGTATAGCTAACATCTTTTGGTATTAAAGGATGTTTGCATAGTATATCCCAAGGGACAATAAGTACATTACATACGTGTACCAGTGCATATACATCAAAGGTATATAGGGTAGAACTCCTCCATATTAGTTAATACAGCAGAAAGGTATAGTGGGGTATGTGATTTCCCCGTTATCACCACAGTTGTCTCTCAAAGAAATTCTTTAAGTATATCCTACACATTCTTTGAGAGGTTGTAGTTAATTCATGATCGAAGAGTGATATCCTGGTCAAAACATACATCCAATTTTTGCATTTGCAGGAATTATACATGTGACCTATACTCTATACCATTCACTTACTGTAACTCTCTATGTAGGGATGGTCACGTCATGCCTATTAGACTCCATAATGAAATGGCTCAGAATTCCCTTATTGATCAGAATGGTAAATTTATTAATTGGCGAGTAGAGTGAGCCCACTTAATCGTTCATAACAGACATGCACTTGTAGCCGTAAACGCCTATAGTTTTCATTCTGCAAAAGTAGGTGGTTATTTTAACCAGTGTATGTGATTGTACCTATTCAGTAGGGTTGTGAATGTGATTTCATCTGTAAGATAAGGCATTATCGCAGGTATACAGACATAATTCTTTATGAATATCCTATGTAACTATTGGGAGGTGGTAGGGAATATGTTGCAACTGAGGTGACCACGTCAACATAGTGGTTAAAGGAACCACCCCATTTTTGCAGTGCATGCATGCATGTGGTGTTAAGCTAACCACACATGAAATTTACTTTCACGCCATTTTCCCTTTGCACATACAGCAGTGGCGGATCTAGGGGGGGATCCACGGGTGCATTTGGAACCCCACTTTTGGCAGGGTATTACGTAATTACGAAAGTTTCGTCGTATAGTCTTGCGCGTAATTGGCGCTCTTGCAATTGTGTACGTGGCGCTAAGTCTATCAGCGCTAGCGTTCACAGCGCCAATTACGCGTGCATAGTAATAGTTTACACAAGAGCGCGTCATAAGCCAATTAAATCTACGCGCGCATGGGCGTGACTAACGAAACGTGGGTGTGGTTCACGGCGACGCGAGGGTAGTGGAACCCCCCTTTCTAAAATCCTGCATCCGCCACTGTACATGTATAGCTATACAACTTACAGATGCACGTGAGCCTAATCTATGCATGCGCAGAAATATAACCCTTCACTGTTCAACCACACCACCATGAGGGAATTATGAAAACCTCAGAGATGATAGGACTCAGAATTAAATTAACCAATATGCATCCTATTCATTGCAAATCTTTATGCTATATATACTGCAGGTATGGCAGGATACAATGCCATAATACTACAGCAAGATCTAGTGTACAGGAAGTTAGCTGATGTCCTTGAAACTGATTTTGCTGGTGATAATCGTGTCCTCATGGAGCTACAAGATTTTTACGATGCTTGTATTTTTGACCTTTTTTCTGATAATGTGGACTTAAGACCAGTGAGAAAGATATTTGAGAGATTGGGTGAGTTTATGTATCTACTGTAATTAACCCTCCGCGCATGCGCAGGAGGGTTACTGTAGTTGGGTCTGTCTGTCTGTCTGTTAAGTCACATCTCACCTCTGGAGCGTCTGTTCGTCCTAAAAATCTTGTCACGTACTCAGCGGGCTACGGAGGTCAAAATATTTGTGGAGTTTTCTCTGAAACCGCTCCGTTGCAGAGATCCAGCACTCCTCCGTTGAAAGCCATACGTATAGTCGGCCATTTTCCTGCGGAAAGTGCGCATGCGTATTTAACCACGTGTACGCGGTAAGCGGCCTGTGTGGAAGTTGTCGTGAGTTGATGAGTTTCGTGAGTCGAGTTTCGTGAATTGGCATGGCCAAGCAAGGTCTGTCCACAATGGCATGAAGTCATGGCGCGGAGGGTTCTGCACTTTAGTGCATTCATTAAGAATGTAGTATCAACATAAACTGTAATATATGCACCAGAGACAATCATGGCTTTCATGGAGTAGAAAGCATGACTGGAGAGCTGAGTTGAGGTTGAATTTAGAGTCAGCAAGGTGTTTAGCAATATATTAATCAATCAAGCTTTTCAATATAGGTGGATTCAGATCATGCAGATGAAAATCAGCATTGTGCATGAGCAAGCAGAGCAAACCCACCTGGTCAAGGCTTGAACATTGTACACATGTGCAGGATAATGAAATATTGAAGCATAATTATTATTCGGACACAAACACTATAATGTGACTATAAGTTACATACATACGCATTTCCACCTTTAGGGGTGGGTGGTCTCGCTCCACTTGCCCAATTATTTGCAAATATGGCATCCACATTCTCCAAAGAGAGGTTATATGAGCATTTGAAGACTCTATCTACATCAGTCTATGTCTACTCCAGTTTTTCCATGCATCCGTTTAGACACATATATAGCTGGTGTGTCTCTGTAGCAAGCTTAACCCTGATACATGCACATGCACTGCAGCGTAATCATGATCATAGCAGTCTACTATTGTATGACTATCTATCAGGAAACTGTTGTTATATGTGTAATGTCTATATATTAATTATTTGGCCTGTGTGGAATGTTGCACTTTGAACAGGAGGTTGGAGTGTTATCAATGTACCAGGTGATGGGACTGAGTGGGGACTGAACAGTGAACAATTTATTCGAGAGAAGATGTTTAGCAGTGAAGCATTCTATAGTCTAACAGTTGATGTTAAAGATGCTTTCTCTGAGTATTACCTAGAGGTAAGTCTGAAAGACCCTGCTTGCAAAATAGTAATTGTTGCACTTGTTTATAAATGTGCTACAATATAACAAACTACTAAAATATTATGTTTGCAGATTGAGAAGTCGGGATTAACACTGGAATCACCTTATCGTTACAATAACTCCTTTACAGTAAGTCCATATGTAATGTAGGTAATTCTGCCCAATTTAAGTTCTTTTTTGTTTCTGTATATACATATAATGTACAAATGCAGTTGATATTATTGTTATGTACTGTCTTTTAAAAACAGAGAGCAATAGTGGAGGAACATATTGTTACCACTTTAACTGAATTGTCGGGTATGAATACTACTGATGAAATAGTGCAGGCGGCAGCTGATATCATTGAATTTGAAACCAGGCTCTCTAAGGTTCAGTTTGCATGTAGTATTTCACATTTTTTAGATTTGCTTAAATATTTTTCAGATCTGGGATGATTATAATTATGAACGCAAGAACTTCACAGTAGCAGAACTTTCTCAACTCTGGCCAGACGTAAGTTATAGATTTTGTGTGACAGACGTCATCAGCAGATTTACCTATTATATAGAAGATAGTTTATGTAGACATATCTATCATTGCACACTTTGTAAAGAGATGCAGACTTACACACATGCACACTTTGTAAAATTGTGCAGGGACAATGCCGCATCATAAATAGCTGGTCCAGCCGACCTTGCAAATGTAGATCCACATTAGAGCTCCACATAATAAGCCCAACAGCACAATAATCATGTGTAAGGTGGCTCAGATTCTCCTTGGGTTCATATTCTTTTGAATATACAGGGATCACTGTTAGGCTGAACTGTGAGACAGATGCAGACAAAGTAATACTGGCATTAATACTATTTGTCAACTGCTCACTTGCTTGCTCCATCTATTGCTAAAATCTAAATTGCTAATAAACTGCATGATGTCACTATATTTTGCTCAATCAATCATGGAATACTTCTGCTGGTCCCAAGTCACTAAATTACAAGTATAAATAGTATATTTTGTGTAGCTGAAAGTTTAGTTCCAATGTTTTCATTACCTACATATGTATACATATGAACATCTCCATGCAGCATGACTGGCTAACTGTTCTTAGGGGAGTATTCAACCCGTATGATGTGGACATACAACCTTCATCTCAAGTCACTGTAATAAACCCAGACTACTTCAGAAGCCTGTCCACCCTTATCAGAAATAGTCGTGTGAGGTGTGTGCACTTTATCATAATTATAGATCTGCATATATGGGACACAAAACAATAAATTTGTTAGAAAGTCTTGTGGTATTTACATGTATTTTGTGTGACAGACAGTACCTAACCCTTGCCTATATAGTTCCGTAACTTATGAGAATGAACTAGTGTTAATAACAGTTTCTAAGTGCATGTGCTTAATATCTTTTCATAATTATTCAGTGTATTGAAGAATTATGCCAAGTGGCACATCGTACCACTGCTGCAAATGGCTTTGGCAGCTGATGACATAATCAGAGAGAGCATAATTAATTTCAGAGAGGGTGCTTTGGGGAAGCCATCATTGGAAAAGAGACAAGAATGTGTATCTGATACTGAATCTGCAATGCCAATTGCTCTGGGTAGAGTTTATGCTGAGCACATCCTTCCGTCTGGATCCAAAGTAATGTAGATAGTGGCTCATCATATGACTTGCCTGTATCTTTAAACTGCGACTTAATAGTTGTGGCTTACTGTATTTAAAACACTAATATGTGATTGAAATATCTACAGGAAGCAGGTATGGAGCTGGAGAAACGGGTAAGGGAAGGACTGAGGCAGAGAATGATGGAAGTAGACTGGCTGGATGATGAGACCAGGCGACTGTCCATTGAGAAGGTAAGTAATGTCTCCTCATCAGAGAGTTGGTAGCTCCACTGTCTGTAGGGATGGTACCAAAATACCCATTAGCTGAAACAAGTATGCTACACTGCAATGATAAATACGATAACACTAAAACCAATTTGCTTTCTCCTCCTCCTCCTTTTTCTACAGCTAACCTCATGTTCAGCTGTATAGTAGGGAGGGTGATTATTGAGGTTCTTAGCACTTGTATATTTTCCTACATGTTTGTAGCTGGATGCCATAGAGTCCAGAATTGCATATCCTGAGAGGACCTTTGATGATGACTACTTGGTAGAGCTTTATGGAGGGGTACGTGCACACAATAGAAACAACCAAAGCATCACAACCTGATAAACAGGCAAACTCAAACTTAGCATGAAGGCAATGCATGACATGCTTGTGTGATGTGGCAATGAACACAAAGACAGTTGTCAATGATCTGTGTGCATGTGTGATTGGTTATCCATTTATCATTCATATAAAGTTTTCATTTTATACTTGCTTTTGCAGTTTGACTATAATGAGACTTCCTTGATTGAGAATGCCCTTGTGTTTCTCAACTTTACAGTCAAGCAGCAATATTCACGTCTTTACAAGCCTGTGGATAGAAACGTGTAAGTTAACACTTTCGCCTTACTAAGGGACAAATTATCAAGTTGTAATATGAATCTCATCTCAGGAACTCAATACAGTCTGTATGCTTTTCAGCTTGTCTGTCTGTCTGTCTCTATCCGTCTGTCCATTCAGCTGTCCATCTGTCTGTCTATCCGTCTGTCTGTGTGTCTGTCTGTAAGTCTATCCATCTGTCCGTCCATCTGTCTGTCTCAAGGTCAAAGTTCAGCATGCATGTAGACAAAGGCAGGGGATAATAGCATGCAACAATCATAACATGCGTAACCCCATATCCCTACATCTGTAAATACTAAAAGGGGTTACGCATGTTATGATTGTTGCATGCTATCATCCCCTGCCTTTGTCTGTATGCCTGCTGAACTTTACCTTGTTTCTATACTTTTTGGCACTTCAATCCCTACATCCTTCAACATTTTAGTGAAAATGTTTTTACACTTGTATATAGCTATATATAATGCGTATATTATATGTATGTATTTGCCAAATATAGCAGTTTCAAACTGTGTTGGTTAGTCTGCAAGGACTACATCCAAGAAGACCCTCAAAGTACTGCTACACACACAGAAATAGATAAACCAGCAATTTGTGCATCTTCCTATACAGTAGGCTGTTTATATGATGTGAAGCAAGGACACAAAATTTTATCATTGGTATGGCAGTGTTCATAATCATGGAAGCAAGATGTAGTATCAAGTTGGCAGACAATGATCATAGCACATAAACAATTGTATGCACATGCAACCCACACACCTCTCGGTTTTTTTTTATGGGGTAATATATGATTGCTGCTTGATGTCATTCTTGTATGCTTTGATATTCAGCACTCCTCAACACTATTTTTCCCGCATATATGCCTTAGGTGGTTCTCAAATCCAACTGAAGTGAATGCATACTACTCTCCATATTTCAATCAGATAAGTACGTCACCTTTTATAAAGGACATTTGATACCACGTGTGGGTTTTAGTAAGTGCGCACAGTCAGTTGGTCAGCTCACTTTGCTTGCCTAATTCTAAACATTAGCTATATTTTATACTAGATGGGCCACTATTCTGTAAAATAGGAATGCACACTTGTAATATACAATTGCTGTATGGGGGTCTTGGGCTGCATTCTCTTGGAGTTGATATGCAGATAATGGGATTCAGCTAGAGTAATTCTTCTTTCAGATGGCCTAGTGTAAAATTGCTATAACTATTTGCGAGCTTCTAATTCCTGTGCACATTGCTTTTGACTAACAGCATGCCTTTCAATACCCTAGCACTTTGAATTCATTGTATTTGCCATTTCCTTGTTATTATGCATTTGTATATAGTTTCATGTGACCATAAACAGCAAAATGGGTGGAGCTTGGATAATACATCAGAGTATAAACTATTGCATTTGGTAATGAGAATGCAATTAAAAAACCAGAGTAAAAATGTTTTAGGATGGCAGCACCAAAAGTTGAACAAAATAGTACAGTTATATAGCAAATACCCATCTCTTTCTTCAGATATGTAAATACACACGTGTATATTGCATGTAAACTCTCTATTATCTGTCCTATTTAGCTATTTTGGAAGGAATCATGAATGTTCCTATTTTTAACAAAGACTTGCCACTGTAAGTATCATCACGTCAAATTCTATTGGTTACATATTCTGGCAATATGTGTAGGGCAATGCAGTATGGAGGACTTGGAGTAGTTGTTGGACATGAATTTACTCATGGATTTGATAACAATGGTTTGTGTTCATGAATTTCCTCAAAACTGTGTCAGAAATTGTATGACCTACAACACATGCAGAGCATGAATTGAGCTTTCATGTTTCCACCACATTATATGCCTCACTGTATCACCACAGGTCGTCAGTATGATAAAGATGGTCGTGAGAGGATGTGGTGGACAGAGAAAGCTGTGGAGACTTTCAACAATAGAGCGCAATGCTTTATAGACCAATACTCTAACTATGAAATGTTTGGAATATCAGTAAGTTCTCTTGCACGCAATTCGCCATTTGATCCTGCAAGGTATATTATGTTCTGTATAACTAGACTAAAGTGTGTACCAAATACATTCACTTGTAGTCACATAGTTATGTATGTTAAAGAACTATAGAAATATGCTGGTAATGTAAAAGGTATAACTGGAATGTTTTGAGATTGTGTCCAAGTACAGCAATTTCTATTGATTGTAGTAGGTGCCTCCTTCTAATATAATGGACAATTAACCCCCAGCTGTAGTTTGTAGTGGTGGACCTCCAAGTCAACTATTCCTAGGACCAGTGAATCTTACATATCCTAGGATGAGTGTGGGTCTTCTCAATAGTTCTAGGACAGTGTGACCTTTTGGTAGTTATAATTAACTGTTCATTTGGTACTCACATGCATCATGCTACAAATAGCTACATATACACAAAAAGATATAATCATCTATGATAGTTTACAAAATTCTGCATTCGTGCTATATAGACCCTATTATATTTACATATAGATTAATGGAAACCGGACTCTTGGAGAGAACATTGCTGACAATGGAGGACTAAGAGCAAGTTATAATGTATGTTTGAATTGTGTATGCATTAAACTTCTACGCTTAGACTACTTCAAATATTCTTGTATAAATCAGTCTTGTTGAACATATTCTATGCATAATATGGTCACAAAAGTGTACAAGTATTAGTTGTTGCATGGGCCTGAGTGCCACACAGGATATGTTGGCACAGTTATGATGTAATCCCTCGGGTCTGTGGCCCTCGGGCATCGTAACTGTGCCAACGTATCCTGTGTGAGCACGAGGGCCTATGCAACAACTAATTTTGCCATTTCTATGATTTCCCAAACACTAACCACTCCCTTAGTAGCCTCATGTCAGTAGTGATGTAATAAGTGTGCCACACATGATATGTTGGCACACTTCAGCCTTTGATCTGTTACTCTACCAGGCAACAAAAGTACACTATTTTCATTAGAATGTTGAATGATGTAGGCATGACATTGCAAAAAATCAGAGAAACAAGGTGTACATGTATTATATGCATCAAGACATGTAGGCCATGTAACAATAATAACATGCATGACCCCATAATAAAAAAAGCATAGCGTGGCCCCCCATACATCCTTTATTATGAGGTCTCACACATATTGTTATTGTTGTATGCTACCATTCACTGTCTTGCTTGAGGCACATACATATACTGCACCTTTTCCCAACACTTATTGGCATTCCATCCCTCCAACATTACAACTTGTGTATAATGGTATCAATGTGTACATAACCAGTCAAGTTAGTGCTCTGTTTAGAAATGTTTGAAGCATCCCCACATAAAAGGTCTACTAACTCTATGTTGTGTAATAATGCTGCTACAGGCTTTCAAGAAAGTGTCTCATTCGAGTCAGCATTTACCTGGACTCAGTGACTTCACCGATGATCAGCTCTTCTTCATAGCATTTGGACAGGTTTATATGCTCCCAAGTAACTTGGTGTTGAGATTATCCTCCCTCCCCATATGTGTGTGCAGGTGTGGTGTTCATACATTGATGAATATGCTTTTGAATATTTGACTTATGGTGTGCACAGTCCTCCACCATTCAGGTGGGCTCCATGACAGATTTGTGTTTTGTATAGACATGCAGGCATGGACAGGTGTTATTACTGCCAAGCCCTATGAGTTTTCTGTGGAATGTTCTCTGGATTAATACATACCTAGATCAAAAGTCAAAGTATACTCACACTTGTGCATTACTGTATGCATTGACTATATTTTCTCATAATATTTAGGGTTCTAGGGTCCCTGATGAACAGTGAAGACTTTGCTCAGGCATTTTCCTGTCCAGCAGGCTCTCCAATGAACCCTCAGAACAAGTGCGAGCTGTGGTGAACACTCACACGTAGTGTGTTGCTAGACTCTAAAACAGTTTTAAGTATTAGCATTGTAAAGTTTGCTATTTTTTCAAATGTATTAACTTTTTTTCCCTTTCATTTTATACCTAGTTTAGAGTACAGGGCTATGTGGCTCATTAGTAATTCTATCTATAAAATTAATTTGGAAGCTATAAATTTAAATTTGGAAAGCTAGAGCAACTCTAAGGTGTCTACAGCGATCTCATACACAGTTGCATGTGAAAGGTACAAAGATATCATATAGACTACCTTATTTGCTGTAAGACATTTTCGATTTGTACGTCATTCAACATTTTATAGGCAGGCATTACAAGGATAATGGACTGCAATCATAAACCCATGCATGATAACAGTGTAGGAGTGTGGGTTGCACATGTACTGTTGTTGCATCATCCCTCTGTACCCCTTGTCTGCTTACCTTACAATACTGCATGTATTGCGGTTGTTTCTTGATTTTTTGACACTCTCTGAGTCATCAGAGAGTTGGCAAACTCTATCGGATAGCGCCGACAAGCCCAAATGTTAAGCCTTAACAAACGTAACGGCTCAGAACTCTCGACGTGACTTAGCCCCACCCACTTTTTTGAAAACTTGCAGTTCACGTGCACCACTAGCTTGCTGTAAATTCTCTCAGTATGCACATGAAATAGCTGTGGCAAAGTGATCGTTGTTATGTTTGAACATTCCCCAAGTCATTGTTGAGCAGACTCTCTATGTACATGCAGCGAGGGCTCAGTCTAGCATGAGTTGACAAATTTTAATTAATTATTGAACCGGATGTACTATTCCGTAACGTATACAACTTCCGGATTTCACTCGTTTCGAGCGATGTATTTGTGCGTTTGTAAGTTGAAAAGTACTAATGCTAGACTTTTTTAGAGCATTCCATCGTCTAGCTTGGCGTATGAGGAGCAGAGTAATACCACATAATTAACCTTATGAAGGATCCACCAGGGATGCGTGAACACAACTACCACTTCGCAGGACGTAAAGACGTACCATGTTTGTGCCGTCCGAACAGCAGTTTCCAATATCCAAACAATATTTTAAGCGAGATATACTTAGTAAACACTTAGTTCTTTTCATGTGTAGAGTTTCGAACTGTTCTACCATTTACTTCGTGTATTATGTGACGTTTTTTGCATGCCTTTTATACTCGCTGATCATACAGTTAAACAAGTGCAATGTGTATTTGGCAGTGATGTATTGTAAGTTCAGTATGTCTTGAAAAGTATAATATAAATCATCAGTCATGTGAACCAACAAAAACATGTATAATACAAAAAAAAGTATTACGGTCGTTGCTGATACAGTGCACAGAATGGGAGAGAGGTGATCTGCAGTATTCATCTTGGAAAACCATATCAGGCATGTATTCATGCCAGAGAGTAGTTGCTCTCATCAGGAGAGGCTATGGGTGCAAGAGTAGCTTCCAGACATCCCGCTGAGCATACACGAGAGAAGATAAATTACTGCTTTGCAAATGTGGTGGATGTTAGAAGATGTATACACCCCCAAACCTGACAATCAATGAAAGAGACATACATACTGACAGAGAAGGTGAAGGATATAGTGACTCTGAACCAGAGAGAGAGCTCAAATAAGATGTTAATTTGCCACCATGCTTGAAGTGTTCAGAGACTGTGAAGCTAGCTTCCACAGAGACAGTGACGGTTTTTCTAGGGTTGCTGTGATACATAATAATAGTTCTGGTGTATGTATACCTATGTTTAACTAAATACCAAATAATACAATGAAATCCTAACGGAGCAACATACAGATTTTATAAACATCATATCATGAACAGTGTAGGAGAGAACAAACTGTTTCTTCTTGCAAAAGTTAGACCTGTTATTGTTCTACATGGTACATACCTATCATGGCGTGCATTCGTTGGAAACTGCTGTTCGGACATGGTTTGCACACCCCCTTAGGACTGTCTCGCGTTGACCATCGTTGCGTTTTTCAGTACAGCTCCACTTCAGAACAAGCTACAGAAACGAGGCTTGGATGATAGTAATGTGCGACCTTTGAACTACAACATGAAAAAGAGGTTTCAAAAAAACACTGGATGATCGAGAGAAAATTTGTCATGAAGTAGTCGCTAAAAACGGGACGTTTTACAGCCTGAAATGTTCATGACGTAATGCGTAATGCATATTTAAATAACTTTGTACGCGTTGAATGGGGACTTCCTGTCAACTCATGCTAGACTGGGCTGTAGTCACCATTTACTAAAATATCAGCAGGAAGTGTCCATATAGGCATAATTACACATCTTCTCTGATTACATTATAGTATTACATGAGAGTTGAGTGAGTTACATAAGGAAATGCACAATACAGTAACTCACCTAAATTCCAAATAGAATGCAATATAGAGGCAAGGGCTTTTCCACACAACATACGGTATGCATATATAGGCTATGCATGGTGCATTTATCAGTGAATAGTTATTGCACATGTACATGATACTATGAGCTACTCTGTATAAAGATATATATTCCAATTACTGTATAGTACTACACTCCCATTACTATATACACTAATGCACTGAGTCATATATATGTAGTTCAGATCATAGAGGTCTATCTGATAAATACTAGGCAGAGCCTGAGCCCACAAGGGTGTAGACATTGGAGGGTTTGGGGCTCCAGATTTTTCATAAATATACATCCTTAAAGTTGCTGTGTTGCATCCATGTTCACTGCTGCGCCTCACTTTCATCTTTGTTACAACTCATATGCTATTCTTAAAATTGAACCTGGATTTATGAGCATACATTATGAGCATAGATTTTAGATTGTCACAATTTTCTATCTATAACTGTCACAACTTTCTATCTAACTGACTTAAAGATACTATAAGGCAGTACAGTCAGGAATATATCATAAAATATATCTTCTACATACACTGTAAAAATATTAAGTTTGTATTAAACCATGGTATGGTTATCTCAGTTGCATCTTCTCTGGTGTTTACTGTGATTTCCCTATGGTGTGTATCACTATAATTGGTGGTCAATATTCTCAGAAACCATAGTGTGTATCACTACAATTACTATTGGCAACCAAAAGGATGTTTGTACTATTACTGCATCCTTTCTGAGAATATGCATAATTCTTGTACTTGTGAAAACTGCATGTATATAGTTAATTCTCATAGGAGTATGAACAGGGGGGCCTGTGCCCCATAATATTTTAGGAGGGGGTCTGGCCCACCCAATAATTACCCGGCTACTTATTTGAGTCAAGCATATATCCAGTAGACAGGTAAGAGTACCCTGCTCACCAAATTACTAGTGATTACGATTTAACACATTTGATATCTCTTAAAGGGAATATTATAGTCACAAGGCTTATCTGGGAATTCCTGTTTGCATAGTGGTGGTTACAAATAAAAAGCCTCGTCTGAATTTGTAGTCGCTCATTTCACCACAGGGAACGAGTAGCCATGGGAAATATAGGGTCGATTTTTAGAAACAAATCCGACGACGAAGAGGAGGAAAAAAAATCGAAGGAGCCTCAAAAAGATGAGCGCTACGACCGCTGGGGTCTCGGGCTAGGTATTGATATTACTAAACCTAGGCCATGGCTGCAAAAATCTTCGTTTCAGGTTCGAAGTGTAAGAGCTAACGATCCGAAAATTATCGAAACAGACCAAGGAGGGCTCTTGCAGGCCTACAAAGAAAAAGTACACAGTACAGCAACACTACACTTTGAAGTGAAGGCAGGGGCTAAAATACCATTAGACGTGCCGTTAAACCTCGGACTTGGTGCTGAGTACACCCGCTCGACGCTCTCGTCCAAGTCCATTAAGGGAACGAAGGTAAAAAATCGCACGTTATCTTTTCGCATGAATTTCGATGATGTTCCACTCCCTGAGCAAACAGCTGATGTTCCACTCCCTGAGCAAACAGCTGATGTTCCACGACCACTGCCTAAGCAAACAGCTGCTGAGCAACGTTGTCAGCCCTCTGGTGACAATAGGGTAACAGTTATTGCAGAAATGGAAGAGGCTGAAAAAGAGGTACAAGGGGCAACACCTAACACAGATGCAGCACACTCCGATGGGCCATTTGAGCAAACAGATGATTTTGATGACGTTCTGCAACCACAAACAGCTTCAAACGTTGCAGAGCAAGGTAGTCAGCCCAGTGGTGACGAGAGGGGACCCACAGAAACAGAACAGACTCAGGAAAATGTACGAGGTGCAACACCTGATGCAGCAGACTCTGATAGGCCTTTTGACGAACGTCTATGTGACTGGCTAACTGAATGCTGCAAACATCGTAAACACACTTCCCAGACCGTATGCACATCTATAGAGGAAATGGTTCTCAATCATGGCAAGTGTCAACTCAAGGCAGATATGAGTCACTTTGTAAAATCGGTTGGTATTACGCACTATGTAAGCGCAGTTCAGTTAGGTGCTTATGAATATAGAAAAGTTAGTAAAAAGGAATGCAGTAAACAAAAGGAAGTAGGAGAAAATGCCTCAATCAATGCACTCACTTACGGAGCAATTGAAACATCAGCAAATGTGAAAAGCACTAAGAAACGTACCCAAGAAAAGTCCGAAGAAATTAAGCTTGGTAGGATCACACAGGGTACGAACAAAAAAATGCGTGTAACTAAAAAGAATGAAGCAGTGATTGGATATCAGATTGTTCCAATTAATACTCTCGTGAAAAATCCCTATCTACGAGAAGCATTGAGAAGTAGTTTAGAAGACTACATTGAAAGCCAGGCAAAAGGTATAGTTTATTTAAACAATTTAATATGAACACATCCATATAATATATATATATATATATATATACATTGTATAACTTGATACTTCCAATTAATTGCATTATATTGTTATTCTTCTCTCAGATCAAGGTCCATATCTGATTACTTGTGGCGATGGTATCAATCCACCTATGTACCTTAACATAGTGCTGGACGAGAAGAGTGGAAACAAGTACCTGGGTGTACATTCTAAGAAAGAGTATGCGGAAGAGTTCATGGTGAAAGTGTTCGATGGCTACCATCATAAATTTGAATTTTCCCTTGCTACTACATTACCAGTATATAAGGAAAAAAAGCCTACAAGACCAATAGAAAACCCACAAGAAGAAGAGTCTACAAGCTCAATAGAAAACCCACAAGAAGAAAAGGCCAAAAGACCAATAAAAAACCAACGGGTCAAATCAGAAAAAATCAAAGTACTGGGTGGGGCGAGTCATGATCCTGTTGATTCATCACCAATTGGGCAGAAAAGCTCTCATTCATCCATGCTACCTCTGGAGTGGTATCTAAAAACTAGTGTCCACTGTTTTGGAAGTGGCGGTGAACCAACTTTATGTATGACCCCAAAATTCAGGCACACAAGAATGGTGCTAAAGAGCAGAATTGATCCCAAAACATCTGTTGACACTCAACAGTGGCTTGAAGGGAAAGATGCATATTACATCTCGTGCATTAGTCGTTTTTGTGATGGTTTTTTGGGTGTAAAAAAGATAGAGGATGATGATTACAGGGTGTGTGTAATGTCATCACCTCATTGCCATTGTGACAAGACTTTCATGGTATTTCAACTTCAGTCCTGCTCACAATAACTAATTTATAAAGCAAGACGTACTCTAATTGTACTGTGTGAAGTTTTCACTATTTATAATGAGTGAAATAGTTTATACTTCAGCTCATTTTTGGCTTGGGTGAGTTTATTAATTTGTAGCATTGATAGTAAGTAATTTGCAAATGAATGCACTAAAGTGCAGAACCCTCGGCGTCCGCGCGTGCGCAAATCTATAACGCGCGTGCGCGAATTCTGGAAAGGCACGTGCGATTGAAACTCGAGGTTACTGCTGGAAGCACTATAGCTTTGACCAGAGCAGTACGCATGCTTGTACTCCCTCATGCAGTAACCGCTGGTGCTTCGCTGTACATCGAACAGGAATACCCGATCGCTGGTAAGCCAGAGTAGGCTAGATCTAATTAGCATATTGGCTCTTTCGCTTCCTTTCACGCCATAACTCTTGAACGGAGCAATTTCAAAGAAAACCCCACATACTTTTTGACCTCCGTTGCCCGCTGAGTACGTGACAGTATTTTCAGGACGAACAGACGCTCCAGAGGTGAGATGTGACTTAACAGACAGACACACAGACGCACCAATGAATGCACTAAAGTGCAGAACCCTCGGCGTACGGGCGTTCGCGAATCCTTGAAAGCCCACGCGCTAGAATCCTTAAAAACGCACGCGCTATTTAAACGCACTCTTATTAGGTGTAACGGGAAGTATACGGAAGACTTTAGTGGAAAAACGGAGACTAAGAGAAAGAAGCTTGCTGCCTTACATCCAGTCGTATTCCAGGTAGTGTTTAGCCTATTGTTAAGCCTTTTTAGGACCCTTAGAAAGCTATGCTGTCGAAAAAGTGCGGGGAATGTCGCTGCAGTACCCTCGTAGGATGTCATGGGTAAGCAAATGACGCCATATCTTTTGAACGGAGCGGTTTCAGAGAAAACCCCACAAATTTTTTGACCTCTGTTGCCCGTTGAGTATGTGACAGAATTTTCAGGACGAACAGACGCTCCAGAGGTGAGATGTGACTTAACAGACAGACACACAGACACACAGACCCAATGAATGCACTAAAGTGCAGAACCCTCGGCGTCCGCGCGTGCGCGAATCCTTGAACGCGTGCGCGAATGCTGGAAAGGCACGTGCGATTGAAACTCAAGGTTAGCTCTGTACACTGCTGGAAGCGCTATTGCTTTGACCGGAGCAGTATCCATGCTTGTACTCCCTCATGCGGTAACCGCTGGTGCTTCGCTGTACTTCGAGCAGGAATACCTGATCGCGGGTAAGCCAGAGTAGGCTAGATCTAATTAGCATATTGGCTCTTAAGCTTGCGTTTCACGCCACAACTCTTGAACGGAGCGGTTTCAAAGAAAACCCCACAAATTTTTTGACCTCCGTTGCCCGCTGAGTACACGACAGTATTTTCAGGACGAACAGACGCTCCAGAAGTGAGATGTGACTTAACAGACAGACAGACACACACACAGACCCAACTACAGTAACCCTCCTGCGCATGCGCGCCGAGGGTTAATGAATGCACTAAAGTGCAGAACCCTCGGCGTCCGCGCGTGCGCGAATCCTTGAACGCGTGCGCGAATGCCGGAAAGGCACGTGCGATTGAAACTCAAGGTTGGCTCCGTACTGTACACTGCATGCTGGAAGCGCTATTGCTTTGACCGGAGCAGTATCCATGCTTGTACTCCCTCATGCAGTAACCGCTGGTGCTTCGCTGTACATCGAGCAGGAATACCTGATCGCGGGTAAGCCAGAGTAGGCTAGATCTAATTAGCATATTGGTTCTTTAGCTTGCGTTTCACGCCATAACTCTTGAACGGAGCGGTTTCAAAGAAAACCCCACAAATTTTTTGACCTCCGTTGCCCGCTGAGTGCACGACAGTATTTTCAGGACGAACAGACGCTCCAGAAGTGAGATGTGACTTAACAGACAGACAGACACACACACAAACCCAACTACAGTAACCCTCCTGCGCATGCGCGCCGAGGGTTAACTACAGTAACCCTCCTGCGCATGCGCGCCGAGGGTTAATGAATGCACTAAAGTGCAGAACCTTCGGCGCCACGCGTGCGCGAATCCTGAAAAGCGCACGCGCTACTGAAATGCGTGTAACGGAAAGTATACGGAAGATTTGTGAGCAAAAGACGGAGACTAAAGAGAAAGAAGCTCGCTGCCTTACATCGAGTCGTATTCCAGGTTGCGTTTAGCCTACTGTTAGCCTTGTTAAGGGCTTTAGAAAGCTTTACCGTCGAAAAGTTGGGCAGAATACCGCTGCAATATCGCTGTAGGATGCCATAGGTGAGCAAATAACGCCATAACTTTTGAAGGAAGCGGTTTCAGAAAAAACCCTACATATTTTTTGACTTCCGTTGCCCGCTGAGTACGTGACAGAGGTTTCAGGTACGTGACAGACGCTCCAGAGGTGAGATGTGACCTAACAGACACACACACACACACACACACACACACACACACACACACACACACACACACACACACACACACACAACTACCGTAACCCTCGCTGCGCATGCGCGCCGAGGGTTAATTAAATCACTTTGTCATCAAGATTGTGTGATTTGGTTCAGCCATGCGGTCGAGCTGTTCATTGATGGTGAAAGCACTTAGCTGACTAAGACACTGAGTTTTGTGGGTTCAAATCCATGGCGACATAAGCTCGCCCAATAAATACAATCCATGCCGGCCATTTATGCACACTCAATACAAAAAAGGGTGAGATGGGCCTCGACTTGTCGACATCACTACCTGTTCATTTGCTGTACAAGAGCATACCGCACATGTGTACAATGCAGAGCTTATACAGAACTTTTACACTTTTCTACTTGAAATGGCAAGAGACCCGACATTTTGTTACCTCCATAATTGATTCCATGTGTGGCCCAATGCACGTGTTACTATAGTTATGTCACCATGCAGCTACATGCAAGATTACAAATTTGGTAAGAAATTTACATGTATAATAGGAATTTGGAGTCGTGATGATGAACTAACTAGATCTATATATCATTGTGATGTTTATCAGTTATCTTTAGTTGACCATGGAGGCATTAGTCGAAACAGCATAAACACTTCGTTCTCATCGGAATGATAATGAACTGTAGGCTTTACGCACACTTTGTAATTTTGCTCAGTGTTATTTTTTTCAACACACAAATACCCATTGCGAAATGTATGAAGGCAAGAGAGGTAGTAAGCCTCTCTCCCTTTGCGCCACTGTTTGGTGTCGCAGGCAATTTGGTGATCATTTCTCTTCTTCAACAGCATTCTTGTCTGTTTGAAATTTGAGTTCATGCTCATTTTTAGTGGTTCACACTCTGTTCCTGTCCAAATGGAGACACTTGTCTCGAGGTACCACTCCAGTGGGAGTATTTTCTTCTTATCGTCAACCTCTTCCACACTTGCACGTTTTGAAAGGACTGAACTGGTAGGATCATGTTCTGGAGTCGTCATTTCCTGTTGCTGTGCTTTAGGATTCTTCAGTGTGGTTAGTACACTAGTTATTGAAAATTCAAATTCGTGTCGAGAGGGAGATTCATTTAAGACTTTCACCATAAATTCTTCAGCCTCTTGTATGTCAGTAGTAGCACCAAGTTGTTTGTTTTGCTCCACCTTGAGGTATACAATTTGATCGTCACCACAAGTAATCAGGTATGGACCTTGATCTGAGAACAAATTTGAAAACCACACTAGTCGAATGTACACTTTGAATGGATCACACAACAAGAATGAAAAAATCCTACATCTTTATTAGTGTGGGGTTACACATGATATCATTGTTGTATGCCATCCCCTGTTTTGCTGCATATATACAGTCCTTGTTTCTCTGATTTTGGCATTGCCTTGGATTCCTACATCATTTGTTAATTTACTCTTGTAGACAATGACTATATTCCTTACATGTGTGCCTGTTGCCGTATATATAGTAGCTATCACATAATGAACTGATGCTGGTATGGGATGAAACTCGTGCAACAAACAATTTTTGTTACTATACAGTTAGCAACTATCTTGGCATTTGAAGGACTTTGTTTCAAAGGTACACCTACATGCCTTGCAGTATTTCAGGCATGAGTGGTGTGAATATTAGTAGTTGCTATGCATTTCATATGGAGCTATTATATTATACAGTGCTCAAAAACATACCTATTGCTTTGCTTTTTATGTACTCCTTCACGCTAGTTGCCAATATTTCTTGCAGGTACGGATTTTTCACAAGAGTGATAATCGGAACCACCTCACAGCCTATCACGGCCTCATCTTTTTTACGTACGACTTTGCACTTACTTTCATCATCGTCTGTGATCTTACCAATCTTCTTTTCTTCAGATACTTTTTTGGTCAAAATACTGGTTTTTGTCACTTTTGCTGCCGTCTGCAGACCGCCATGGGCCAGTGCATCAAGTGAAGCGTTTGCACCCACTTTAGCTTTTTGATGATACTCTTTTTGAGTAAGCACACTGTACTCAAGAGCACCCAATTCAATAGAACTCACGTAATGTGTGACGCCAAAATGCTGTACGAAGTGCTTGACATCTTCTTTGATTCCATACTTGTCATCGTCACAAATCAGCTCTTGCAAATTCTGGGAATTGTATCCACGATCTTCGAGGCGATGAGTTAGCCAGTTCCGTAGACGATCCTCAAACGTTTCACATTTTTCGACCGATAATTGCTTCATGCCCAGTAGTTGTTTCTTTCTACTTCCCTTCTCATCACCCGTATCTGTAGCTTCTGCTGCCGTCGGTTTAGGCAGCGCTTGCGGAACGTCGACGAAATCGACGCGAAAGGATACCGTGCGATTTTTTACCTTCGTTCCGACTATGTGTTTGGACGAAAGTGTCGAGCGAGTGTATTCTGCATCAACTCCAATTTTTATCGGTAGGTTTGGAGGTTTTAGTCCTGCCTTTACTTCACTGTGTAGCGACGCTCTGCTACGAATTTCTTCATTGTAGGCTTGCAAGAGCCCTCCATCCTTGGTTACAATAATGTGTTCGTTGTGGACTTTACGAACCTCGAACGATGTTTTTTCCAGCCACGGCCTAGCTTTAGTGATATCTACACCACGCCCAAGACCCCAGAGGGCAAAGTCGTCTAGTTGCTTTGTCGTCGGCTTTTCCGGATCCGGAGAATCCTTTAAACCCGCCATCTTTCCTGATCGCTAAAATGCAGCTTTTCTTGTGAGCAACAATGGATACAGTACACTGCTCCCGTATGTGTAAATTTAAGTAACCGCCGGCCGACCCGAGGGCCGACCGGTTAATCAATCTGACGCCGTGGGGGTAACCAATCCGACGTTAGTTAAGTATCCGTGGGGAACATATATACACAAGTAGGATACAATTTCTTTCCTCCATTAATATTCCTTTCTCAGATTACAATTAGACAAAGACCTTTTATGCACGCATGCATGCATGCTTATGTGGGAAGTGTATGCTATAGTACCAAGAATGGATCTCTGCATGTTTCCTTCTAGTAGTATTCTTTATAAGGTATATGTCGTAGTACAATGATAATAATAATACTCATAAGGCTACCATAGCATTACTGCCATCGACCATGCACCCACAATCATGGGCGGAGCCAATACACACAGGCAAATCCTTACCATTTGTGCCTCATATGTCGTAGTACACATGATTATTATTATTATACTGATGTTTTATGAACCGTTTTTTGAAGAGCTTTTTCAGTTATCCCTACTAGATATACAAATGAACACCATTTACTAACTGGTTCATCCTATATACTAGTTGTTTGAATGCCATGGACTTATATTATCTAATTGCTGATGAATATAATAGTATAAAGAAGTGCACTATAAATGATGTTGTACTCAGACTTAATGCTTGGAGATAACAACAAAACATGCACACACAACATATTCATGAGTTGGACTTTATATAATACACAAGATAAAAATGTGTTATATACACTGAAAGACTACTGAGGCATGCGGGGATTATTGTAGCTATGCAATTACATTGTTCAGTCTACTCTCATCCAAAATATGATCTGTGGATACTATTTCTACTTCCTCCTTTTGGTGAAGAAGGATAAGATAATTGTTAATTACTATGCACTTGATCGATTTCTATGCAGTGATGTCTCTGCCCTTTATATGCTTACTTCACCCACTATCCTCCTTCACATATACCCATTATATGCTAGCAGTAGCTAACTGTTGTTATTTTACATGTATCAGCCACTGCAAAATGGATATAGTTGTTTTAAACATTTGGTTTGGTTACCTCAGTTGCCACATATTATCATGGCTACAACCTCCCAGGAAGCATGCAGGATATCTGATGTCTCAGTATCTCATGATATATAATCCTTGTGATATTAACAACACAACCCACTGATACTTCTATATGACATGTGGGGTGGGTGGCACGTAGACAGACTCCATTGCTAGCTAGGGTGAAGCAACGCATTTTTTGGGGGTGCTTTGATACATTCTAGCAACGTGAAGCTTGCACATGTGTAGTGATACTGTGGTAATGAAAGAGTAACTCATTGTACTCATGTATGCAATCAGCATAATAATTACGTTCTACATGAATATCAGGCTATGGTGCAACCAAGGTAACCCCACACACTATGTTCCAGTTAGTTCCTAGTGAAACAACTCACAATGTCTGCCTGACCATGTGAGCATAGATGAGGTGAATGTGCATTACAGAACCGATATAGACGTGCAGTGCATCTGTGTACATGCCCTAACTATGATGCATGTATTTGTTCAGTTTTCCATACAATGGTGAGGACTGAAGCAGTGTGATGTGCATGGTTACCGCTGTACATGTAGTCAAAGAAAAGTGCAAATACAACCCTACTAATTAATTTTGTAGTCTGTATGCAGCATTTTTAAAAGTATTGATGCATTGATGATGTGCAAATAACTATGCTAATGTAAAGTACATCCTGTACATAACTACATGTAAGTGAAGTGAACGCTTAATAGGATGAATCATGTACCCCCCTCTATCCTCTTTTCCTATGATCATTCTCTTCAAACATAACTACATACCAGTATCAATAACTACACATCCAAGTGTCTGCTAAGACTCTATACTTCTACTTCAGAATCCACTGAACTGTTGTCCTCTGGAACTTCAGTCCGCTACAGAAAACCCACTGGCCTTGGGAAATATAGATACGGGTTGCATAGCTACATCTCCTCTACATGTACAAGCCACAACCGAGCGTAATAAACGTGCGCATGCGTAGCCTCGTGAAGAGAGCCTGCGCAGAATGATTTTTGCGCGCGCCGCCTAGCTATAAATCGTCATTGCCTAGTTACTGTGTTCTCTGTTTCGTTCTATATCAATTCTATGTCTATATACTGCTCTATATTATATAGGTGAATATGGAGCGCCAAATGTATAATCCACCAACTTCCTATTCCCAAATAATTCACGTGACCACAGCGTTCATATATGGCTAGCGTAAGTGCAGTCAGCAGGTGAGAGCGGCAGTTGTACCATTGCATGGAAATGGCCGAAGAAGGTAAGATGTGAGTATATACGTTTATTGATGAAGTTAAAAATTACAGCAGTACTAGCTAGTCGTTCCAGGCTGCTCCACATATATCCATAGCTTACTCTCATTTCAAGAATATGTGGATGATATTGTGTGGTCTGTGTGATTAGAGATAGTGTATTGAATGCATGTACCTTACTGTGTGAATCCACTATGAAATAGTAGTATAGTTGTGCTTATAAGCAACAAAACAGTGAGTGATGAAATGAGTTCAGATGCATGCATTACCACACTATAGAAACATGAAAAAAGCCAATAAGACTTTTCGTATAATATAGTCTACTTAATAGGCTGCACTTAGTCCTTCCTTAGCATAAATACACAATGTAATTGTATCCAGCATATGCTACACAGGAATGGATATTCCTACTGTGTATATAGGCCCATTGAAATGCACAAGGAAACTAACATTCAGTTTCACTTTGTTGCCAATAGTTGGACATATATATATAGACTTGCCAGCTTCCCTTATGTATCATTCAGGAGTTATATTATATATATTAAAAGAGGGGAGCCTGGGGAAGAAGTTAAACTTTCTGTAGTCGTATAACTATAACCTATTATACATGGTATGCATAATAATGCATGTACCACATAAAAAAAAATATATATATATATATATATATATATACATGTATTTATAATATACATCTGATCATGATCAAAAACTGATTTATATTATTGTAAGTAAAGAGAAAGGTAGGGAGCAACTACAAAGCATAATTAATGTTACATAGCCTGTATGTAGCTATGCATTACAATTACCAAACCTATCCTACATGTACATTATGTGTCAGAGTATGGTGAGTTGGTATAATTATGCTTTATAGAATTTTCCTTTGCATGTGGCTACTAGCTACATAAATTATTCCTATTGAAGCATGTGTAATTTTTGTAGGCTCCCAAAAGCGTATGACTCGACTGGATCTCCTAAAGAGAGGAGATGACCTCAATCAAGCACTGCGAGAGGCAATTGAAGAGTGGCTACCAGTACGCGAGAAGACAATTCCAAAGCTGAGAGAGATTGCAGACACAATTGACAAACTTTATAAAGACTATGAGCATGATCGGCGTGCACAAGAGGCAAATAGACGTGTACAACAATTTTTTGCTGGAATTTTCCAATGTTGTGTGACTTTTCCCGATGAGCCTAGCCTTAGTGATCAAATCATGGCAACAGCCTCTGTCACAGAAGCTCAGAAGCAAATAGATGATGACCATATGGCTACACAAAAAGTGCTTGGCATCATCAGCGATATTAGAGATCTTGTGAATCGCATGACATATCTCAAGACGCAAACCAAGAGAAACGAGATGCTCTCGATCCTTCTCGACATATCTTCTGGAAGAATTGCTCATATTGCCGACGAAATGGCCTACAATGTCGAAGACATTGGCCGGGAGATTGCAAAGGCTGGAAGACAGATTTTTGATTTTGGTGAAACTGCATTTGAAATTGGCAGAGTGGCTGCTTACCTGGGTGAAAAAGCAGGCTGGATACCTGTTGTCAGAAGCGTTGCTTCTGAGGTAGAGGATGCTGGAGAAACTGCCCAAGACACTGGAAGTGCTGCAATGTGGGCAGGTGAGCTCCTGGAGGATCTCGGAGATGCAACAGCAACTGCAGGCGCACAGGGAGCTCTATTTGTGCGTCAATTGGATGGTGATACACCCACTGAAGATATTAATATTCAAATGACCCTTTTCCCACTAAATATTGAACAAATGGTGTGCAGTGGTGTAACGGCCTCTCCTGGTGATGAGTCGGAAACTAATGTTTCACATGAGCTACGTGAACAGGCAACAATGCATGAGACCCAAATGAAATCCGTACTTACAGCTGTGAATGCTGATACACCAGAGATGGATGATTGAACATTCAACACATCTATAGAAGTATTGCAAGTACTAACATTATAGGAAGTTATTGTTTAGTATGCGGAACTATTGTAGCAACATTCAAACTTCTTACCACTACCATTAGATAGCAGCCTGCAGGATGCTCTAGTCGACATTCTTGGGAGAGGGCGAGGTTCAAAGGTTATTATTGCTCTGACAACAGGGTACACAACGCACATATACAAGAGATAGTGATTTTACTTGGTACAGATATCATGGCTATGATAGAGCCCCCACTCTGATCCCACAATGAGCCCTCGCTCTGGTTGACACTGTACATTCAGCAGACCCCTACTGTCTCGATATTATCGTGCGCATGCGCGAGATGACAGTTGTCTAACGTGCGTGCGTTCCAAGATCCCAAAGCTAGAGCCTGGGGAGGAGGCTAGGTTTGCACTTCAATGCTTTCATTTTTTTATACATGCCGGAAATTGCTAGACTGGATAGCAACAGAAATATTTCATCACCAACGTACCAATCTCGACGTGGGATAAAATATATATGCGTAGTGCACTTGTATAATATTATATTTTTCAGAGAAGAGCGAATCTTTCTTTCTGATTATATGGCCGCAGCCACACCTATGTCTGGTGAGTGTAAACTTACTGTCGCCGCGCAGATGCGCAGCGAGAGTTTCAGTACTTGGTATGTGTGTGTGTGTGTGTGTGTGTGTGTGTGTGTGTGTGTGTGTGTGTGTGTGTGTGTGTGTGTGTGTGTGTGTGTGTGTGTGTCTGTTTTCACCTTTTCTGCACCTGCGATCAACGGAGCGCCCGAGGTATCAATGGCTTTAGCGCGCGCGACACGAGAATGAGTTTCGTTTTCTCTTTTAAAAATGCTTCCCTCAAAGTTATAATGGCGTCATTTATCATGCTGTAGCCTCCATCCTATCGTGCTGATGCAGAGTTTTTCGACGACAGAGCTTTCTAAAGTTCACCAACACTAGCCTTCAAACAACTTTCAAAAGTTTTAGACTGTCAAACATTTCGGTAGTCTCGCTCGCTATCTAGCCAGACTCTCTCCGAGACAGTCTGTATATTAATTCTGTAGTCTCGCTCGCCCTAGAGAGTCTGTAGCTGGTTAATTAAGTCTGTAGTCTTCTAAGTGGCATTGAAAACATACTATAACGGAAGTGAGAACAGCCAAAGGGAATTTATATAGAAACAAAGCCAAACGAAATCATTCCTCTCCACCTGGGTGGTAGCTAGAAGGTCCAGAGAAGGTCTGAGGAGAGAATCACACGGGGGGGGGGGGGGGGGGGGGGGCTTTTAGGCTCCTGCCAAATGTTGTCCTGCTTCAAGAGTTCAGTGTTACATGTAGGGGTTTGCATCAACAACCATTGCACCTTCCCATACTGGTAATATCACATGCACGGCTTTTTTGCATCGTAATTAGCCGTACAGTTACAGAACACTAATGAAGGGTAGTCAATGTCTGTGAATTGTTTGACGGTTAGTGTTGGTGCATGTGAGTATGGACATAAGTATGAATACATATCATTGTAAAAATGGTAGGGTTATGCCCCTTGTACAGTTATTTTAGTTGCCAATGACAAGTTAAGTTATTGCTGTAATTAACCAAGACAACCATGCAAGGATAAACTAACCATAGCACTTTTAGCTGAGTACTCATAGCTTCATACAAGATGAATAGAAAAGATAGTGGGTGTGGAGGGGAGATACCCTTAGTTTTCTACCTGACGAGTGTCATAGGAAAGATCTCCAAAGCTAATCCTTATAATAATGTATGACACTCCAGTCATTATACTATACTATACATATACTATACAGGATACGACAGGGTTCGAGGTAACCTGACAAAAATCACGAAAGCCCTCAAGTCAACTCCCGGGGCCAGGGAGAACCTCATTCTGCACTACAAACAGTATGAATGGCTGGATGTCACCGAAAATCCAGCAGAAGGTGAACTGGTTACTCTCGCCTTGGTGAGGATCAAACAGGATCCCAACCAGTTTGACCAGTTTGTTGACATGTTACGTGATATTGAAGGAATGGATCTGATTGTGACAACACTTACAGGAGGTGAGTTGTGAGCTATATTCTACATCTATATAGCTACAGGGTTCTTCTGTGAGAGCACTGTACCAAGGAGGGGACATCTGAAATTTCAACCCCAGGGAGGGCAGGTCCTTGCATATAGATATTATGATGTAATAATGACATCATTACATCCAGCACTGCATTCCCATAGCTAATAGAGTACTAGTGACATTATTGTGGGATTGAGTTAAGTACGTGATTGTGCATGCTCCAGCAATTTGGCAGGCAGTATATGTATATTCTTTGCTCCTCATGCGAAATGATATCTAGATGGTATACTATACTGTAACATTCCACAGATTCACCCTCCACCTTTTCACTACATACTCCGTCCACAAAACGAGACGAATCTTGTTCATCACCAGCTTCATCAAGTCCCCTCCCATTATCATCCACTTTAGTCTCACCCTCTGTACCCACTACATCCCCTGTACTCTCCCGCTATGCTGACTTCCTGCGAGCTGTCTACTCTACCTGTCCAGTTGCCAAATCTGACAAGTTCCCTCCCACTCTTAGTGAGGTGTTCATCAAGTTGGCTCTCGTGAAGAAAAAGAAGGTGAGCCGAGCACAGGCCGATAAGTTCACTCATCTTACGCTTCAAGGAGACATTGACCAGATCTTGCAGGTCAAAGAGCCAACTGAAATGGACAACATCCTGAAAGAAGATGATAAGACACGTCTTGTTGTGGTGGAAGGAGCACCTGGCATTGGTAAGAATACCTTAGCATGGGAGCTGTGTCGACAGTGGCCCACACTGGAATCACTGAAGAGATTCTCACTAGTAGTGCTCCTCAGACTACGAGAGGAAAGAGTGCAGTCAGCCACAGACATCAGTGATCTGTTTTATCACCATGACACACAGCTAAGCAGGCATGTAGGGGAGGAGGTAGAGAAAAGAGAGGGAGATGCTGTGCTTTTTGTGTTTGATGGTTTTGACGAGTTCCCATCTGAACTCCGAAAGAAGTCATTGGTGATGGATATCATCAGGGGCGCTCTATATCTCCCTAGAGCCACTGTACTAGTAACCAGTAGGCCTTCTGCATCAGCACAGCTGCAGTCACTTCTGCAGACAGGCATTGGCAAGCATATCGAGGTGGTGGGATTCTCTGAGAAGGAGATTTTTACGTATGCGGATAGCATACTTGCCGACTTATTCGCCAATTTCAGACAGTATTTATCTGCCAACCCAGTTGTGAAGGGGATGATGTACAATCCCCTGAACTGCGCCATTGTTGTGGGAGTCTACCAGGATACCTATGAGTCAGGCAAGCCTGTTCCCCACACACAGACCCAGCTGTACACTACACTGACACGGTGCCTCCTGCTGAGATATCTGAAAGAAAAAGAACATTCGTTTGCTAGTACCTTGCCGGATAACCTTGAGGATCTTCCTCATGAAAGTGACCTCTACCAGCAGCTGGTGAAGGTAGGGGAATTAGCCTTTAATGGAAAACTAAGGGAGGATGTGATCTTTAAACACCTTCCTGAAGGGTGCAGTGATCTGGGACTACTCATCAAACACACAGCTCTGTACACAGGAGAGGAATCAACCACTTACAGTTACTTTCATTTAACACTACAGGAGTACATGAGTGCATTCTACATTTCCCAGCTTCCAGCTGATGAGCAGAAAACATTGTTTAGTGAGCGCTCAACATCGATGGATGTAGTGTGGAGGTTTGTGGCTGGTCTTACGAAAATGCAGAACATTGGATGGGACAAGTTTACCCAAGAGAGTGGGGTCACAACCAAATCTGTATACGAGGTGAAGAATCCTTCTTTACTTCAGTGCTTGTATGAGGCACAAGATAAGCAGAGTTGTGTGAGTGTCTTTGGTGAGCATGGAATGAAAATAAATAATTCAAATTTATCATATTACGGTCTTTATGCCCTGGGCTACTGTATATCTGTATGCAGTAATACTTGGAATGTAGCCATACAAAGTGTACCAAGAGAGGGTATTGAGATGTTGGGTCATGGGATGAAGTCAGTTCACTATGGTGGTGGGTCTATTGAGGAGTTGAAGTTATATCAATGTAAAGAAATTCTGAATGAAGGAGAACATTTATTACAAATACCTCGTCAGATCCTCCGACACATCAAATCTTTGGATTTGAAAATATGTGGTATGGATCAAAAAGGGTTTGAGAACCTTGCTGAGTGTATTCCTTACCTGCGCAATTTGACATCACTGAACATTACAAGCAATCCAGGAGGTGATGGAAGTTTAGTGAAACTGTTTCAAGCACTGACGAAACATGGGAAACTACAGATACTAGATATGGAACACGTAGCAATGGGTACGAATGATGTAGCAGCTCTAGCAGGTCTTGTTCAGCCATCAAGTAACTTGAGAGAACTGAGGGTTGTTGAAAAACTAATAGTACCACCTCTTCTAGCTGCAGATGCAGTAGGTCAGTTAGTGAGGACAGTTCTCTCACCTTCATCACTGAATGTAGTTGCAATACAGGGCAGTGAATATCTTCTAGATGGAATAGAAACAATTAGTGACAGCATTTCCTCCATAGTATTTTATTATTATTCGGAACTGAACACATCTCCCCATCCACTGACAGCTAACCCCAGTAGGGTGAAAGGTGGCACCAAGTTGAGTCACATTCTCAGGGAGAATACAGGATTGAAACGATTGTTTCTTTTCATTCCATTAGACAAGGATGAAGTACAGGATATACTTGACTCACTGAAAGACAACCACTCCCTGGAGTGGTTGGAGCTGTCTGGGACATACCATTCCCAGTACTTCTCAGAGTCAGAAAAACAAGAAATGGATCCTCGTGTTGATTTTCGTTAATCCTTTTTAAGCTTTGCCTCTCCCTGTACTCCACACATGTACAAGACCCTCTCACTAGTATATGTATATGTCATTCCACACAGATATAATATTGGATCTTACATATTAAAAATGTATACAAATTTTGGTACATGCATGTAATTAGAAATGGTATTTGATAGTGGAATCCTAGTTAGGCATGAGATATGATTTTTTCTTATTGCTCTATTCAGCAATTCATAATTAACCCTCGGCGCGCATGCGCAGCGAGGTTACGGTACTTGTGTGTGTGTGTGTGTGTGTGTGTGTGTGTGTGTGTGTGTGTGTGTGTGTGTGTTGTGTGTGTGTGTTTGTGTGTGTGTGTTTGTGTGAGTATGTCTGTCTCTCGCTATTCTCGCACTAGAGCCAACGAAGCGGTATCGGAGCGATACTACAAGCATCAGTGCAAGTAGCGCTTTAATAATAAATGTTTTTTTCCGGAAACTACTGCGTTCAAAAGTTATGGCGTGAAAACAAGCGAAAAAGCAGTGTTAGCACCAGCTTACCTCGACTACTTTTTGCTCGGTTCACGCACCGTGGAGGCATCAGAATTTTCACTACGGATAGGCATCGAGTCCAGCTTTGCTTCAAACGCCAATTGGATAGAGCGAGCTGTTTCTAGCCCAGCTGTAGTGGGATATATTTTATAGATGGAGGCGGGGTTTCAATGCAACATCATACGCATGCGCATAATTTACCACCGTTTATGTATATTACGCCGAGAGTTCTGCACTTTAGCTGCATTATTATTGCTGAAAGTAGTAGTCTATAGCCCACATTTAATTTTTTCTTTGAACTAAAATTTCCATGTAATAAAACAGAGGTATACTATCTCAATGCATGTAATATACAATACACATTGTGTTTCTACAGATATTACACATAACACGACGAGAATTAATGTCTGCAAATGAATCAGTTTTCTCAGTATATATCATAAAAATAATTATTGTAGGAAACAATATACAACTGTACACTATATAACGTGATTATTAAATAGTAGATCTCTTAAGGTTGTAGAGTCAATTTATCAATTCCTGGTAGCAACTACAGCCACTACAACGATAGCTGTAGAGAGGAGGGACACGTGGAGAGGAGGGGAGAGAGGGAAGGATGGAGGAAGGGGAGGTAAGGAGGAAGGGAGGGAGAAGGGGAGGGAAGGAGGGGAGAGGGAGGGAAGGAGGAAGGGAGGGAGAAGGGGAGGGAAGGAGGGGAGAGGGAGGGAAGGAAAAGGGTGGAGGGAAGGAGGGAGGGATAAAGGGAGGTCAGAGGGAATCACATGAAACTACAGTAAAGTTACACTGACTACTACATGTATGTATACATAACTCACAAAATGCATACACAAACCACAGTACTGTTCACAGCATACACACACACCTGTAGAGGCAGTTAATCCTTGTTAGCCTCCACTGCTACTATAATAATGACTGATAAATGAAAGAAATAATCACAACAGAATGAAAACAAAAATGCAGATTCACTGTGTACACACCAAACTTGGCTAGTACGATATAACATACACATACTGTATTTTTAAGGAGAAACACTACATTGTGAAAAAACAAATCAAGCCGAGTCGCTGAATCCAGGATCAAGCTGGGATTAGACACCAATGTCTCTTGACCTGACAACTCAGTCAGACACTCTTATCAATGACTCTGGTGACTGTTTATATCCCAAGGCTCGGGCATCCACCCTACACTCTTCTGCAACTATAAGTCAATACCTCCCAGCACGTTACCTACCCACACATGTACACACTGAACTAGTAGATACATAGAACATCTAATGCTCTACCATACAGTATCCTGCTCTTGTGTATGTGTGTATTTTTCCTCTAGAGGATGGCAAGGTACTTCTCTTCTTTCTTTGAAATCTTTTAGGTAGTGTGCTATACACATCTTTCATCATGTTTCTGTATGGTACATACATCTACACATGTAGCTAGAGGCACTCACCAATGATGACTATCAGGATGATCAGGATAATAACAATGAGGATGATCCACAGCTTCACGTTCTGCCACCACAACTTGCGCTTCAGACGAGTGGCCGTGCGCTGGAACATGTCCGCATTCTGGTTGAGGTAGTCTGCACACACGCACACACGCACACACGCACACACACACACACACACACACACACACACACACACACACACACACACACACACACACACACACACAGGAAAGTTAATGATAATGTATTTTCTTCCATACTTATGACAATTCATTTCAAGTGATGCCAGGCAAAGCAACACAACACAACATGCCTGAAGCTGTCATTTTTCAAAGCTGCCTTGGGTGGAATTCAAACCCACAACACTTGCATTTTTACATGTAGCAGCATATATGTACGTGTACATGCAGTTAGAGGTGATGAAGGTATACTACAAATGCTATGTAAACCCATCACACATTGTATTGCTGAGTTATCAGAGCATGAGAGACATTAATCCTCCCACACCAATATTGAGAGGCCACACCAACATACGGAATGTTAATCACAACATACATGTACATGTATAATGTACATGTAAAATGTCATGCATAGAACTGCTCTGATTGTGTGTATGGGTATCTGACCTGCCCTTTCTCCGAGGTCTTCTAGCTTCTCTCCCCTCTGAGTGACCTTCTCTATGTTCTGGACCATGACTCCCTTCACCTGGGGGGGAGAGTGAGGGAGGGAGGAGGGAGGGAGGGAGGGGGAAGGAGGGAGGGAGGGGGGGAAGGAGGGAGGGAGGGGGGGAAGGAGGGAGGGAGGGGGAGAAGGAGGGAGGGAGGGAGGAGGGAGGGAGGGGGAGAGAGTGAGGGAGGGAGGAGGGAGGGAGGGAGGGGGAAGGAGGGAGGGAGGGGGGGGGGGAAGGAGGGAGGGAGGGGGAGAAGGAGGGAGGGAGGGAGGGAGAGAGGGAGGGAGAGGAAGAGTTAGCAGCCAGAGTACAGGTAAAGGTCATCCAAAGGTCATACTAAATTTGTGGTACAAAACATAGTAGCTCTAATTAATCCATGTAAGTGTACACATCATGATTATGTCCTACATAATTGAGTCCTTACAACCTACAGTGATGCTGATACATGGTGCATGGGGTACCACATGACCACATCTGCTTACTACACACAATAGTACAGTATGCACCGTCATGCAGGTACACAATGTGCTGTACACTGTCAAATGAGAATTGATATGGCATCAGTATGCATATAGTGTATGTGTGTATGTGCAGATAAGAGCTTCTCTAACTAAATATGCACAGATTTGAAGCACTTCAAACACATACCTGTACATACATGTGCCTAGAACACTGTGTTACCCAAAAACGTTAGCTACACCTAATACATGAATGTGTGAACCTCATCTCCAGGCTCCCCACCTCCCTAATACATGTATGTGTTAGCCTCATCTCCAGGCTCCCCACCTCCCTAATACATGTATGTGTGAACCTCATCTCCAGGCTCCCTACCTCCCTAATACATGTATGTGTGAACTTCATCTCCAGGCTCCCCACATCCCTAATACATGTATGTGTTAGCCTCATCTCCAGGCTCTCCCCCCGCAAGTGTACATGTACTATTGATCTTTCTACCCTTGTATACGGGTGCAAAGGTCATAGAAGCGTATGAACAGAGGGAGAGCCTGAAGACAAGGCTACATAGCTAACACCTGTGGATAGATGTACATGTACAGTATACATTTGTATGTTAGTGTCATTCCCAGGTCAATTCGAGACGCAGAGAAACAGCCTGGTATTGACACATGTACATGTGTACATACTTAACATCAAGTGTACATGCACAAATCAGGTTGACTCCAATTATTCCATTCCTTGAACATGTACAGGAGATACACCTGTACACATATTGTACATACATGTGTATACACATGCTCCACCATCTGCTCACCTCATCCACTTGGCCTCTCAATTGGCCGATTCTGGACTCTCCAGTAGAATCGTAAGACCTAAATGCACAGTACGTATGTCATAACATGTACAAGTGAGGTGTACGAAATTAATATACTAACCAACATCTCAAACATGTATGGACAGATTTTTCTAGAAAAACATTCAGGGGGGGGGGTGAAATCAGGACTTCCTAAAATTGAGGGGGTGTGACTTGAGAATGGTTCACAGGCCATTTTCATAGCCCATATCAGGGGGGGGGGCAAGGGCACTTTCAGGGGGGCAAATTGCCCCCCCTCCCCCCAAAAACCTTGAAGTGAGGTCATTGTTATCATCACAAGCTGTCCTCTATGATGTACATGTATATGTACAGGTTTGAGCCATGCCTGAGGCAACCCATTTTTCTTTGAAAATTACTGCCCTGGCATTTATATTGCCCTGAGAGCCTCGTGGTTTGAATATTTCATGTACAATGTACATGTACATGTACACTGTACAAGCTGTATTTCATGTGGTACACCTTTCTGAACTGCCCCGACATTCAAACTGACATGTATATTTAGTAGCAGCCTATGTTTATACAGACAAGCTGTATCTTGAATTAGCACATCCAATTAGTATCATATAACTATGTACATGTACATTCCTTCCAATATAGAAGTTAGGTTGCCGTATCATCACAATCTCCCTCATCTACAATGTATACATGTACATGTACAAGCCGTTCACTATGTACCCCCAGTTCGCTGAGTTTTTCACACAGTACACTTCTGTTATACGTACACTAGCCTGACTGCTAACATAAATATTAAAACTGACATGTATATTTAGTAGAAACGTAAACAAATAATAATATTATGATATAAATAAGACATATTTATTTGGATTCAGCACACCAATTACCGAGGACACCCTGCTAGAACTCAGTCTCAATTTCAGTTAA